>JAQJVL010000002.1:10000-370406 GCA_035578905.1 Stictocephala bisonia | reverse complement strand
ATAACAATTATGAGTCCGTACGATAGGTTTAGGTATAACAATTATAATTTTTTTTAAGGACAAACAATAAAGTAGATTTCTTTTAAAGTTAAGAAATTATTTTATGAACCTATATGGAAAACCTGTTATGATATCCCCAATAAAACATAAATAATTTAAATTCTAAATTATGAAAACGTTGTTGATATTATTGTAAATTTTTATCAGTGACGCCATAAAACCTCTGAAAATAAATGTATATAGTAAAATAAAACAAACTTATTTTTGTTATTAACGTTGGTTAAATCACATATAATACTACGTGATAGGTGACAAAACAGTATTTGAAAATAAGAAAAAGCTAGTATTTTTAAGGCTAGAATCTAAACTCGGAATGCATTACTTAAAGTTTTTAACATCTGTATTTTCTTAAGAGGCGCTAAGATTGGGAACCGGCTGGATTTTTAATAAAGTTAATTAAGTGACTGATTCCTCTGTGATTTACCAAACATCTTACTCAGGCTGTATGATGAGGCTTACTTTGAAAATGAACTTTTCTGAATAACTGTTTGAAAGTGTAACATAAAGTCCAGTACCTGACTTTTAGACGGACAGTGCTGTAAATTTAAGTCATATTTAAAACACGATAAAAATATTAAAATATTTTACAGTGGTTTTAATAATCCCTTAATAAAGTTGGTTGAAAAGATTACTTCAAGGAGGGATGACAAACGTTTATAGAAATATTAAATCTTAAATGTAAACATTTACACACCAAATAATGTGTAAGGGTGTATGAGATATTTATGTTAATTTTATAGATAGTCTCATCAACGATTCATACCAGTGTGAAATATTGATTTCCTTATTTTAAAATATACTTTAAATGAGGAATATTTATAACTATTTATTGATAATAATGAGGTTATTAAAAATAGCTAATCACAATATATTCTTTAGATTTATTCGAAATGTGTGTTTGTGCAAAACAGTGAACAAGTTTGCATAAATATTAACATTAGGGTGTAAGAAATAGCTAAATGTAAATATGCATACGCTTATTATATAATAATATTAATTAATTCCTTAAGAACATTTTAATTAAGTAACGGACAGACACTTCATGAAATAAAACTTCTCCACTTTATGATATTGTTTACTAAAAGTAAACAAATCAATTTATGGAAGATCCTTTCAAAACTACGGGCCAGAATATTTTAATGAGCTTCCGAAAAAATTAATAGAGTCCAACAATTTCAACCTTTTCTGTAAGCTATGACTGTTTTCTCGCTCGAATATCTACTTTCTTAGTATTGTTTTGATTTAATGTTAAAAATATTTTAAGATGTGATGAATAAGATGATGGTAATTTGTTTGTTATTCATAGTTGCATTTATTATTTTTTCAAATTATGTTTTTAAACATTATAAAATCAAATCAGTTTTTCGACAGAACATATATATAGTATAGTTATATAATATATAGTTATAGTTGGTTGCTTTTATTCATTTTCAGTTTGTGTCAAACTATAGTAATGTATCATTATTTTGTAAAGTAACACGACATTGAATGGTAGATTAAAGTGTTAATATATTACTGGATATGATTAATATAATTTATATTTTTTTAGAAAATGTACGTTTTTAAACTCTGGTCACATTACTAAAACCGTGGTCAGTGATATTTCCTGTATTTCTTGTATGCATTGTAAATAGTCTTTTACAGAAAATAAATGTCATTATTTCATTTACATAATATAGTGGTGATTGTATATCTTGTAGGAGCTTAGCTAATTAAATTAATGCCATATTGTAAATTGTCAACATCATTGTATTACAAAAATATTACATAATTAGTTTTGTAAAAAACTCTTGGTTGGATTCCAGGTTATATAATTATTATAATGTGAATAGAGTTGAGTAACTTCTGAAAATTTCAGACGAGTTTCTTCAAAGGGAAGCTGTTAACAGTTTACCCTCTGGATAGTAGAAGATGTCGTAACTTTCTTATTAGGTTTCAGAAATCTGTTAAGTGTAACTGCAGGTGAAGTTTTGTAACAAAATCAAAACAGAAATCAACGTATTGAAGTGTTGAATCTTTATTAATTTTAAATTCAATAGGGGATTTGTGCTGCCATTTTCTAAACTAAAGTCTCAATATTATATCATTTCATTACACTACAGATATTTAAGAGTGTTCATTTTTCTGTATATTTTTGAATGCTCTTTTACAGGATTTGTATAGTACTTTGTACGCGGTTTTAAACAATATTACTTTCATTATTTGTTACATTCTACTGTATCTATTTTTTTTTATCTAGTTAGTTAGTGGTTAGGTAGTATATAATTTAATTTAACATAAACATAATTGTAGCGTTCACGAAATTATAATTTAGATAACATCAGACCAATGAAAGGTTAAAACATCTGAACAATTTCTTATTTTACAACGCCCAATTTTAGTTCGACAACAAAATAATTAGTGCCGAAATAGCTCGAGTTTATCTTAAACATAGTTTTTTCAAGCCAAATTTACAAATTATCCAATACTGAAGAAAATGATTTTGAAAGGAAATCATACTAAAAAAAAATAAATCAACTAAAGTTACTTTCTTTGAATAATAAATGAGGAATTCGTTATTTAACCTTACCACTCATAGTTTTTAACTTCTGTTTTTGTTATCAGTATACGTAACAATTATGTATAGTATATATATATTTACTTAGAATATATATTTAGAACTGTTGAATTGTAATCCCACCTTAAATATTAATTCACTGACATATATACTTTCATAATATTAAACATTTATATTTATAGGCTTTTTAGAGTAACATAATATTACTGTGTAATATTATGTTACTCTAATATATTAAATAATATATTATATAATATTACTTATATCTTACTGTGTAATACTACAATAATAATTAAGGTGATTCACCTTAAAGAAAAATAAATAAAAAATATGTACAGACTATGGCAGCCTGTAAAGTGTTCTTCCCCAAGTCATTATATATCTCAATAGAATAATAATATGCAGTTTACATAAAACTCCTTCTTTGTAATACTCTCACAAAATACAACTTAGTATCATTTAACGTTTTTATTAAATTTTATTAGATTTTCTTACAAGTTTCGTATTCCATTTCCTTACATCAGCATATAATTGTTTCATGTATTTGCATTTCTTATTTAACTTTAAGGATAAAGGTTGCATATATGATATAATACTAGTTGTTTGAAAACATCTGCAAATAAGTTTTCAAACATTTATTTGATATCACTAAAATATTTTGTGTTAAAAGCACCAATAAATACACAATACTATATTAAATTCATGAAGGTAATTACTAATGCTTTTCAACAATTGACAGTAATGTGACAATGGGTTTATCACATACTATATATATTTGTATATATCACAAACTCCATGGCATTGTTTTTATTAGATAGGAGTTTGTATATGAGGTAAATCACGTTACCAAAGTTAGGTGTTCACAACATTTAGCAGTGAGTGGATAGCGCCAGCAAAGTGCTGTGGGTCTCCGGACCGCAAACCACACAGGTAGTTTCTGTCTCATGAAACTTTGATGTCAAACACATGAATAAACGATTTGTGACATTATCCAGTTTCATATTTCATATGATTTATGAATTTGTTGTTTAAAATCATGTTTTTGCCTTTATGAACAAGTCAGTGAATGAAAGATTATTTTGATATTCAAGTTAATAATTTTTAAGTTTAGTACAATGTACCTAAGTATGGTAGATTTACTGTCATATAAATATTTTTGATAATGTAATATACCTGATGATAAATATTTAATTTGTAATTTTTCTTTATTTTCTTATTATATGCATTCTCTTAACATATGCGATATTCTCTTAACATATGTGTTTGATGTCCTGGAATTGGAGTTTGGCTCCTCAGTGACAATCTGGGAGTGGATGTTGACGGGAACACAATTGATAGTTTGATCTACGTTGGCTGCAGACTTGACACACAAGAGAGAAAGAGGTGCGTCACCGACCCATTCTGTAGTTTACGTTCTAAAATGACTGGTGGAGTCTTATCGGAGAAGAAAATCCCTTAAGGAAGTGGGATTATGGTCACGGAGGACTTGACGAACAAGACAAGTTTACCAGAGGATATACACTAACATTGGGTGGTAAGATGAATGACAATTGGTGGAGGGGGTGGTTGTAAGGCCATTTGACTTTTTTTGTTAGTTAAACATTTGTTAGGCTTTTATCTGGAAATACTATGAAAATATTTCATTGCCATTTATACATACGTTTCGTTTTTTATCTTTGGACTTATAATACCCAAAAATGCAAATCCAATATTATTTTCATAAATTTGTTGCATTTAATTTCATCTTGTTGTATTTTTCTTCAATGATTTGAACTTTAAAATATTACTTAAAATTTTACCCTTTGAGGACTGACAAAAAAGGTGCTAACTCATTTCCCCCTTACTTTTCAAGTGCGACATGTAAAATATTGACGCTGAACATTTGGAGATACGCAAGTCTTTATACATTTATTTATAAACTCTCTTTTAATAAAGATACAAGTGTAATTATTTAACCAGAATGTGTATAATTGAGTACTTTATTAGAATAAATCTTCAAAAAGTTATTTCATAGTTTTTAAATATTTATATTTGTTCAAATAATTTTATTTTGTTTTAAGAATGTATTTAATTTTTGTTGTACGCTTACAGCTCGTAAACAATAAATATTTTACGCCTGGTACACTGTGTTATTTAGGTATAAATTTAATGACCTACAAACACTGAACAAATTACAACAATTGGATTGAAAATAAAAAAATTATAATATGAAATATTTTGCTAAGACTGTCAGATTCGTCTTTTAAAATTAACCCCGTTTCTATTACTGTATGATTTTTTTCATTGAAATTATATTCCAACATCTGGCTCCAGAAGTAAAATATATATATTCTCGTCGTCATGTGTTTATATTCATGAACGTTTGCGTATCGTTTCAAAGACGTAAAGTTATTGTAAGCGGTAAATTGGATGTTATATGTAACAAACTTCGAATGACGGGATATCGTCATTCGGTCCTCAACGTGAAATTTTTTAATGACCATATTTCGTCATTTCGGTCCTCAAGGGAAAAACGTAAATTACGAATTATAGTAAATCAGTCCATAAAGGGTTTTAAAAAATGTCACTATCCTGGCATTAATTTTTTGTATAGTTTCATATTTCTTAGCTAGTTTTTTAATGGGATTATCAAGCCATGACAGCCGATGATGCTAGTCAAATAATAATAATAATTATATGAATATGGGACAAACTGTCTATTTTCAGAAATGGACATAAATAATGTTTACTGAAAGGAAGAATTTATTTTGTATGTTAATGTTCTACGTGTTTTTCATATCATAGTATGTCGAAGTAGACCTAATAATGGTAAACTACTGTATGCTGCAGGGTCATGTTTATAACGATACCTTTTGTATATCGTCATCATATACCTTTGGTATATCGTCATGTAGTATATCGTCATCATTTACCTTTTGTATATCGTCATCATATACCTTTTGTTAATCGTCATGTAGTATATCATCATAATATAAATTTTGTATGTCGTCATGTAGTATATCTACATCATATACCTTTTGTATACCGTCATGTAGTATATCATCATCATATACCTTTTGTATATCGTCATGTAGTATATCATCATCATATACCTTTTATATATCGTCATCATAAACCTTTTGTATATCGTCATTTAGTATATCGTCATCATATACATGTTGTATATCGTCATGTAGTATATCGTCATCATATACCTTTTGTATATCTTCATATAATACATCGTCATCATATACCTTTTGTATATCGTCATCATATACATTTTGTATATTGTCATGATATACCTTTTATATATCATGATGACCTTATAGTATATCATCATGTACTCAACGATATACCATAATTTCTTCTAATCTATTGTTTGAAATATGTACTTTTATATTTCTCATTATAAAACAAAAACAGACTTGCTTCATTCCATCAGTTTTGTATTTAAACATCTACACAGCTCTACACTTAAAGCATAACCTCTCAGTTCTAGTACATCTATTGCCAATATTTTGTGACCTGTTAACAACAATCATTAAAAAGCAAATATTTTAAGTTCTTCTTCTCATATTATAGAACGATTTTACAATTTGTGTATCATATATTCAGTGTAATTAAAACCTAGCTGTTTATACTAAGCTACAAACTGTAACAATATCATTACACACGGACTGTATTTGTATCAACAACTGTTCAACTTTATTATCCACGTGTCAGCGATGGGTTAGATATATCTATAGAGCAAGAACACATGTTAAAGTATAACTGGTGGAAGATGGAACCTGATAAAGGCCAGGCATGGCGTGACTTCTGCAATGGCTGCCGAGCCTATCTCTGTGTTTTTATTGCCTACAATAAAGCCTAAAACCATAAAGTATAGTTTTAATTGACTTAGCCGAAGTGAGGTTTTGTGTTGAAATTGTTCATTTTGCATTTTGATAGATAAATATGAAGTAATGTAAAACCTCGTAGAATAATTCAAATACTCGTTATCATTATCATTAAAAAAACTATCAAAAACAAGTTCTGTGTGACATGATTCTAAACGTTTTGGTACCAGATTATTGTAACATGCTTACCTTGCTTGACCAATAGTAATGGGAAATATTACAACTAGTGCCACTAGAATGGTACCAAACCTACCGCGAACAGTTCCTAATTTATGACGAGTTTGTACAAAACATTTGCTAAATACCCACTTCTCTCCTTTGTGAATTCGTTTGGTTTGAGGATTACAAACGTGGCTTACCAAAATAATTTATCAAAATGACTTTATTCCTTACAATATACTGAATGTTGTGTTGTTTTATTAGTACCTTTTACTAATAAACTTTTTCTACCAGTTATTAGTATTTTAGACAACCTAATATATTTTTGAGAACTCACTTAAAACACAAGATATTGTTGCACTTACTTAAGATATTGTTGATATTAACATATAATATTGTAAGAAACAAACTAATTCAATAAACTTAATTTTGTTTTGATATCATTATTTTGTTTAAAACTCAGTAAAAATTTCTTTTCAAGAATAATAAACGATATAATTATGTAAAACACGAATACTATAACATCTATTATTATAATTATTGTTATTTATTTATTTATTTTTTAATTTATTAATTATGGAGTATCAGGTGAGGAAGACAAAAGGTCGTTCGAAATTTGCCATAATTACGTGAAAAATATTAATATCGACGTTTCGATTTGGTAAAACCTTTATCTTTTTTAAGTGCTAAATAATAAAGTACATATAAACAAACATGTTCTAAAATTACGTTCTTTAACTAATAAACTCATATATTCTTAAATCTAGCACCTAAAGTTTTGTACAACAAATTTTACTTCTACTAAATATAAAACCTTTTTATATTAATATACTGATATTTCTATATTAGTTATATTTATTCACCCAGTTAATTTTTTTATATTCATTCGAAGCTCACTTTTTTTACCATACTCTAGGTTCTAGTTTATAATAAGTTTATAAGTTTAGAACGTAATTTTAGTACATGCTCAATTATATGTAATTTAGTTTTTAGAAGTTCAAAAATAATTGGATTGTATCAAATCGAAACGTCGAAATTGGTATTTTTCACATAATGATGGCTAATATCCAACAATGTTTGTCTTCCTCATTCCTGTTTTATACTTTAATTATTTTACCAATAAAGCTATTATTGTTTTAAATCGAACAAGCGATGAAAATGAAAATATATATATATATATATATATATATATATATATATATATATATATATATATTAAAGTAATTACTAAGTTTATACGAGTTATGGTATAGAAGAGGATTATAAGTTTCTCTGGATTCCTTGCTACATATTCATTTACTCTTAATTTGAACTGTATATTTGAACCATCAGAACTAAAAGTCTGACACCAGATTCTTTATTAATCATACCTTATGTTAGTTGAAATATTTATAAAGGGCTACTACTGTTGTGAATTCTTAAACAAAAAGATTGTCCGTATTTACGATATTTATGTTTTTATATTGTGAACCGCAATTCAATGTACATTTTCTGTTCAAGTTTACGTTGCATAGAAAACGCGGTTGCTTTTCTATAACATTTTTCAATTCAATTATTTTTAACTAGATTCTTATATAACGTGTTTATAAAATGTATTAAAGATAAATGTTAAGGCTGTATAAGAGTAATTTTTCATATTTGAAAATCTAAATCACGATAAAAATCATTTAGAACCATAAAGTTAACCTATTATATTGTATTTGGCTATGAAGGTTGCGTACAAAGTATGTAGAAACTGGATGTGTGTTTTTCGTCTTATAAAATAAATATTAAAATAGTAGACTTTTAGTTAATAGCTTTAAATTAAAAAGTAAATTACTGAAATAGTAAAATTGAAAATTATGTTCTGTGAAAAAATAACGACACAAATATTATACTTCCCCATATGTGTTTTATAATGCCTCTTTATGGTGTATTGTGCAAAGAAGAATAGTTTAAATTGTGGTGGTTTTTTTCTGTTCACTATTTTTTTACTCTGTAGGGAAGCTGTATCTTTCATAATGCTGTCTTATATTAATAAATATTTTTGTAGCCAAATTTTTCATTTCCTGGCAGTTGAATTAACGATTATAGTAACTTCAGAAAAATTAGTGGTTATAATGTTATTAAAAAGTGTTACAGAATAAAATATGTAATTTATTACATATTTTAAATTTATCTCCTTAAATGTTCTCCTCTCGGAAACAGGAAAGATTCTTAAAATAGTAGACTACTGCTGACTAGAGGTACTTGATTCAATGGAAATATTTCTTGTTTGTTGTTTACAAAATAATAATAGAATCTATAACTATAAAAGGCAAAAACCACTGACTAAATCACCCATCGCTGTAAATTTGTTTACAGTTAAGGGTCTTATGTTGTAGGATGTGCAATAAGAAGGGATTTCTTATTATATCGAAGGTGGCAGCCTTTTTAGTGCCAACAATTTTAAATGCCAAAAACAGCGTTTCTCTAATTGGACTGTAGCGGCTAAATGAACAGTTATACAGCAAAACTAACACCATTTTCTGTGCCGGACTTGAGAAAATCTACAACTTTGGTCCTATGATTGTTTGCTCTATCTCACCTTCATCCTTAGGCAGAGCTAGAATTTCAATTTGTGCGTGTAAATCGAACTGGTTAATTTACGGCCTAGACTGTAAAATCAGATTGTTCTCGACTGTTAAACTTTGTTATCTAGGAGGCATAGTGTACTCAATGAAAAACTATACAATTTAATCTGAACAAATGTATAGCCAGGTCATAGGACATGGCTAAAAATGGCTAGAAACACGATATTTAACTGATTCAGAGTCAATTACCGTACTTTGCGTCCTCTAAAAGTAAACTTACAGGTTTTTCTAGACTATCCAAATTTGTTAATTAGTAGAAGAAACTGTTTTAAATCAGAAAATTAACAAATTTAGTTTTAAAGCTGTATGTCTTTAAAGCTTATAGCCATATCATATTACATTGCTGAAAATGGCGAGAAACACAATATTCTATTGACTCAGAGTCAAATATAGTACTTTGTGCCCTCAAAAAGTTGACTTAGAGATTTATCTAGACTTTGAAACTTTGTTTATCCAAGAGATCAGACTGTTTTCAATCGAAACATTTCAAATTTAATATATCTATATATATAAAAGAAAGTGACCACTCATCACTATTTCTCTAAAAGTATACGTCCAATTGACTTTAAATGTTGTACATAAGTTTATCTCGGCCGTAAGAGGCTCACTAAGAAAGTATTTTCCTCTCCGATCTCTTAGATAAACCTATGTACATACCATACCTATTCATACCATTGTACGTGTATGGTTGGGTGGGTGGGTTCATACCACTGTACGTGTATGGTTGGGTGGGTGGGCTCATACCACTGTACGTGTATGGTTGGGTGGGTGGGCTCATACCACTGTACGTGTATGGTTGGGTGGGTGGGTTCATACCTCTGTACGTGTATGGTTGGGTGGGTGGGTTCATACCACTGTACGTGTATTGTTGGGTGGGTGGGTTCATACCACTGTACGTGTATGGTTGGGTGGGATCGGTAACACATTACTGAATGGAGATTCAAGATTCCTTCCCAATGGCCTCTGAATCTCCAATGGTATTCTTATGTAGCTATAATTATTGATTGATTAATTTGATTGACAGCTGTTACATAAAAACAAAATTAATGAGTACAAAAACAAAATGAGTACAGTATTAAATTAACATAATATCAGCTGTTCTAATTGGACATTAAAATATTTTATTGTTTTTCAAAGTATTTAGTTTAATTTACTTTTAGTTATTTTTTAATGTTTTTTTTGTTACAATTTTTACTTTTATTTTGATTACAAGTCTTCAAACTCTATATTATGACCGGTGAAACAGTGGGTACACCTAGTGTACATATAAACTCTACATTAATCTAGCTACTGATTACGTTTTATTTCTGGTATAATTTTTTTTGCAATATACAATCTTTTGTATTTTATGAGATACACTGTTAGGTAATATCTGAAAAATAATTCCACTAAAAATTTAATAACTGTTGTACTAACTTAACAGTGTTTATTTTATTATTTTAACTGTATGTTTTAAAATATATATATTACTTTATTTCCTTTGATGTTAAAAAAAGTGAATACAACATTAATTAAATCCTAGAGACATTGTTCCTAATGAGCGGTATTGACAACTTTTTAACTAAGACAAGTTTAGAAAATGATCCAATATTACAACTTTACAATTCATTTTTGGATCTTTACAGCTTATTTGATTAATAAATGTAAACCACGTGTTGAGGAAATTAAAATGATACTTTAAGAAACAATTAAAAGATAATTTTCAACAATAATAATTTCGGCAAGATAACTTCAATTTTATTATTTTTTTTAATGACCATTGTGTACTAAGGACACATTTTCATGGGAAATTCATAATTAATGTTGTTATTTCTAAACTAAATATTAAACAATATACGTACAGTGTAACTAGTTTAATCGAAACATAAATACTAATAAAACAGACATATAGGTAATAAAGATTGTTTTGTATTGTTTTCTTGGTAAAATATTTAAATAAAACTCATTATTTTAAAAATAAAAAAACATTATTTATTCCTTTGATTAGGGAAAATAAAAACAAGTTTTGAAATAAGGGCTACGCATCATTCCTTAAATCAATGGGCCTTGACCTAAGCTGTATTTGGAAACAACATAAGTGTTGTATGTCCTGCGAAAAATGATTAACTTACCTAAAATTTCCAATTAAAAACTGCTACAAAAATCGATTATGATAATTGAATTTGTTGACTTCTTAATTTGCATAGCTATATTTTTATAGCAGTAATTTTAATACCTCTATTAATGTTCTACACTAAATACAAAATGTCGTAAGTGACAAGGTCGCTGTTATTCTTAAAAAGTTCATACAACATTTGATATTTACTCTTTTTAAGGTTGTGTAAGATAGGTCTTCTAGGCCCTAACTTTTGTAAAATAAAACAATCTTTAACTTGCACTGTTGAAATTCTATAGCTAAAATAAGTATTATTAAGTATAAAATAACGCAATCACTAATATTTATATGTTTCATCTCTCCCCTACAGCACAAATACCTACAAATTTATGTTGTCTCTCGCAATTGTAGATATACATACTTATTATAGTAAAAGATTTTACTTGAATAATATTAAAAACCTATGCTATATTTTAAGGGTCTATTTAAGTTCATATTGTATGGCTAATTATATCATAAATAAAGTAATATTTGCAAGAACTTATTCGCTTTCTTGTTTTTACTTTATTAAAAAAACTTATTGTGACATTTGGTAATGTTGTATATTGTAAAATTCAGATAGCACTTAGTGATAGGAAAAATACCCTAAAAGTGACGGGTAGCGACTTTATGGTGCAGAACAGCTGTCTTTGTGCAAGGTAAGGCTTGTTTGGTAAAATGCTGCAGCATAAAACACCACACTTATTTTCCAGTAGACCTTCGAACGAAGACATGTCATCAATGACATATTGAAGAACACCTCTAACCAGCTTGAAAATTTTAATAGAAACTAATGAGTTCCATATAATGTACATATACTGCAAAATAGAGTAAAATACATACTAACTGTAATGACAATGTTGGTCTCTGTACTTAAAACCTTAAGTATAGACTCCTTATGTTTATGTGCAATGTTACTACTTTTTATAACAAAACCTAGTTTCGTAAAATGTTTTATGTCGATGTTTAATTTTAATTAAATTTGTTTATTTTACATTAATTCTATTCTGACAGTTTTACAATATTTTCTAGAAATATATGAACCCTTAAATTTAAGAAAATCATAGTCAGTGAGGTTTAAAATTTTGAATAAAAAGAAGTTGTCACACCGCGTATTTTTTTTTCTTATATTTAATCGGTATTTATGAATTATATTATAAACATATTTAATGTACCATTACTGGCAAAATTATACAGTTTTCTAAGAATAATAGTTATAGGATATTAAATCCACTGTTCGAAGTAGACTATAAACATTAGCGGTTGACTGGGCAGTCAGTAACATGTGTCAATTACACAAAGCTACTGCCACAGTTCAATATCGGTATGGCATCGTAATCATGTACGACCAGCTGGGTTTGAGAGTAATTGAAGTCATCCAACCAGAACTAAATTTTATTCCGGTTACATTTATAAGTAAAATACAATTGTTTTAATCGAAATTGACCTGGGTTTTATAAAATCCCTTTAGTACACAAAGCCACAAAGTCAATCTTCTTATTGCGATGACAAATACTGGAAATATTTATAAAAGTTAATTTAACAAGATCTTTTTGAAACCTTTTTTTGCTGATTGCAATTATTTTCTAAATAACAATGATCCTAAATATTTTAAAATAAGAATAGTAGTACTTAGTGATGTTATTTTACTTTTCACGATCCTTTTTACTTTATTGTGACCTATAGATAAAAGATACTAAATATTAAATGTTCCAGTTAGTAACATATTATGGGAGCTTTTTAACATTTTCTTAGTGAAGATGAAGAAAGTCCATAGTACCTTCCCTTATATTTAAAAATTTAAACCAATAGTACTTAACCATAATTTAGTATGTTGACTAAATTATCATAAATTGCCCCCTCATTCCCTTATAGTACCACATTACCAATACCTCATTGAACATAATTATACAGTATGAAAAATATATGTAATTTAGCTTGGAACGTAATTATGAGCAATCGGTAAAAAAACCAGATCAGATATATTTCTCATCTAATGATTTTAATGACGTCTGTATCGAGTCTGTTTTGGAAAATCTAACAACTTTATTGTCTTTTTAAACCGTTATGAAGGAACACTGGTCGACTTTAGTTGGGCCATAATTCACGTTTTGGCAGCAGAAGACCACTAAGAAGTTCTAACATTAGCAATGCATACCTAGCATGTCAAATAACATGCTAATAAACTCATAGATAATAAATCCATCCATCCTCATTTTGTCGATTTCCTGCATAAATTTAACTATCTAGGAAAGGGTCTTTCATTACACGGTTACGAAAAAGGTCTAAAAGACAGGTTAGTAGCTATTGTCCAATTTCAGTTATCACGGGGTTATCATAATTAATTTGAATTTTTGGTTTTATCAGATTAAAGAGTTTTTAAAACAAATAAAATTTTAGTATATTTTGAATTCAGGAAAGATAAATCTATATATACTGCTTTTGCCACTCATGTTGGAACTATTCATAATTTTAAAAATAAAGATTATGCCAGGTCACAGAAGGTTTTTGAGTGCCTCAACCACAACAAGCTGTTTATAAAATTATCTTAATACAGCATTAATTAGGCACTACTTAAATTGCTGTAGGAATTCTTCATAAACTAGAAAAAAACCTCTATCAATAGTAAATGGTCATAAAATCACAATAAAATGTGGTTTTCTTCAATGATCTGTGATTGGACTCTTTTTTATTTTTTAAACCTTCTAACGACCTTCTAATCGTTTATCTGTTTCAAGTATATTATACGGTGATGACACTTCATTGATAAACATATTGAGGGTACCAAATTATTAGCGCTAAGCATTAGAATATTAATATTGTGTTCAAATGGTTTCAATATAATGTATATCTTATAAATAATGAGAATGAAAAAATATGTTACTTAGCATAAGATCAAGGACTGTCGACAATTATATTACCCAATCGAGTTTGGCTGTTTTAAATTATTGAACAATTAAGTTGAGTTAGAACCAAAATGTAGAGATTCTCTTTAGTAGACTATATAGCCTAAGTAGACAACTGAGGTTCTGAGGTTTAACGAATAAATCTCTTAAAAATTATATATTATCCTTTTCACAGTCTTCTTGGAAATATCATTCAACATTTTTTAAATGAAGCCTATTGTGTTTCACAAAGATTATCCAACCTTGTGAAACACAATAAATGCCAATATTTTACGCAGTCTGTTAATGAAAAATTAACCTTTAATTACTGACATAGGTTTCTATTTTCAATAAATATAAAAGTTCACAGTTGAAGTTTAAATACTTAGTTGGTACTTTGGTGGTTTATGTTGTGTATTTATATCCTACCAATGGATCTTAATAAATTAATATACAAATTTCTTACGGATAATGTCACCTTGGCATTGGTAATACTAAGCGCAATTAAAAATAATCATAATAGGCTTTAAATTAAACTGTGTTTTGAAACCAAAGATTGAACGTTCAATATTCAACTTAGATCTAAATATTTAACCAATACAACTGTACTAAACTCTTATGCATAGTATATGTCTGTATTGTTTGGTCTGATGTTTGTATTGGTGTATGTTTTAGATAAATATAGTTTGGTGAAAATCTATATTTACCATCAAAAAAATAAATAGGTAAATATGTGACCAAACCTAGTGTTTAAAACTCATCATTTCTAGACTATTCAAAGGCAAATGTTAAACCAGCAGACTTACGAATAAACAAACTAATAATTATGCTTAATATTATTAATGCTGTAATTAATTCTATGATATACTTCAATATACTTCAAATCAACGGTAAATTAAGCACAGACGAGCATAAATGAAATACGTAAACTACATATATGAAATTTTTTGCTCCTGGTAGCAGAGCAAAAGGATCGCCATAAAAACAAATGACGGGTCCATATTGGCAAATCGATTTCCAATGGAGGATTGCCTCTCTTTCTTGTTATGGTTATTTCATATTCAGTATCTGGTATTCTGCCAACCTGGAGCCTTATCACATGCATGAGTTTTGATTTTGGAAATATGTTAAAAAAATTACTTAGAATTGGTGTTTACCTTAATATTGTTCTATCTGATGCTATAAATAACGTATACAACTTAAAATATTGTTATTAATTTATTTGGCATATAATTTAATAGTTGTGAAATTAACTCTGACGGGACTTAAAAATAAGTATATTAAATAGTATCAATATGAAATAAACTATATTATATGAATTAATATACACTTTGACACGTTTTGAAAAATATGAATTCTTCAATAATATTTTAAAATCTTATATGCT
Organism: Stictocephala bisonia; assembly: GCA_035578905.1. NCBI lineage: Eukaryota > Metazoa > Arthropoda > Insecta > Hemiptera > Membracidae > Stictocephala > Stictocephala bisonia. The sequence goes on along the minus strand of JAQJVL010000002.1, from coordinate 354,737 downwards.
CAAGTTTCTTCCTGTTGCTTAGCATAAATTGTCCAAATACTTTGTCATCGAAGGAAAAATAAACTGCAATATAAAGTGAAAGACAGCCCACGAAGGCTGTGTCCCACTTATTTTCAAACGGCCTACATTGAACAAACCAACACTTGCATTACGTAGCTCTCTATGATTTATACGTAGCTTCCTGCCTCTTATATCTATATTAATAAAGGATTTGGTAGAGAGGGTTGGAGCCATAATATTGACGTTATAGAACTATATTTATTTACTTGCTTACCTTTTTATTAAAACCAGTAGCTGTCAATGATATACTGTTAGTTGGGTTATAAGGTTTAGTTGGGTTTATCCATCATATTTATATAGTTCTATATCCACCAGACGATTGATGGCAGTCCTCTCATGAAACTAATCCATTACTCAAACTAAAAAAAGATTTTACATACACGACCGTAAAAGATTATCAAACCCTCCAATATACCTCTATTAATAAATATGATATGCTATTTTTAATATTACTCTAACCCCAGCTGTATCTTAAAAATCATATATGTTACACACTAAATGCTTAAACATGATTTTAATTTAGAAAGTAAAATTATCGTACATTTTTATTTTCAAACATGGTAATTTTTATACGTTTTGAATCAACTTACCTCTGTTTTAATTTATAAGGAATTAATATTACAGTTTGTATTTATAAGGAAGTAGTTGTAACTGTTTTATAACATTTATATCAAATTCCACCCTTACAAAACATAATATAGGTTATTTTACGTATTCAAAACCCATAATAGGTTAGCACATAAAGTATGCATTGTTAATAAAAAATGTACCTATAATTACTAACGTGTTTTTTCTTTTTTCAATAAATATAAAAGTTCAAATAAATAAAGTTTAAATATTTAGTTGGTACTTTAGTGGTATGTGTTGATTCTATATCCCATTATTGGATGTTAATAAGTTGATATAAAAACACGTGACGAATATTACCAAGTGAAATTTAAATATAATATTAATAGGTTTTAGATCAAACTAAGTAATGAAAACCATAATTAAACGTGCAGGATTGAACTTAACTCTGGATATGTAACCGTTGTAACTAAAAACTCCTTTACTTAGTAGCTATAACTCTATTTAGCTACGTAAGGATAACTGTAACTTAACACAAATCACAACTACAAATAGGTCTAAAATGCAATTTTTCATTTAATTCGGCCCGAAATGTACAAATAATGTAATACGTTAGTATAATATTAAAATTTTTTACTATTAATAATAACTTAGTGAGTATAAAAATGAATTCCTGTATAGCAGCCTAGAAGGTTATAGTACAGTCTTTTTTGATCATAAAATGCGATTTGGATAGTGTCATATATTTAGGTAAACCATTTATATAGCAACATAAGTATAATTTCAAAACCGGCATTTTAACTTTTAAGTGCGTCTGTTTTCAACCGGAAAATACAAAAATGTATGAAACATTTTACAGGTTAGGTTAGGTTACATTAGGTTGGGTTAGGTTAGGTTAGGTTAGGTTAGGTTAGGTTGGCTTAAGTTAGGTGAGGTGGGTTAGGTTAGGTTAGTTTAGCTTAGGTTGGGTTAGGTTAGCTTAGCTTAGGTTAGGTTGAGTAAGGTTAGCTTAGCTTAGGTTAGGTTAGGTTGGCTTAAGTTAGGTTAGGTGGGTTAGGTTAGGTTAGTTATCTTAGGTTGGGTTAGGTTAGCTTAGCTTAGGTTAGGTTGAGTAAGGTTAGCTTAGCTTAGGTTAGGTTAGGTTGGCTTAAGTTAGGTTAGGTGGGTTAGGTTAGGTTAGTTTAGCTTAGGTTGGGTTAGGTTAGCTTAGCTTAGGTTAGGTTGAGTTAGGTTAGATTTGCTTAGGTTAGGTTGGGTTGGGTTAGGTTAGGTTAGGTTAGGTTATCTTAGGTTAGGTTGGGTTAGGTTAGCTTAGCTTAGGTTGGGTTGGGTTAGATTAGGTTAGGTTAGTTTAGCTTAGGTTGGGTTGGGTTAGGTTAGGTTAGTTTAGCTTAGGTTGGGTTGGGTTAGTTTAGGTTAGTTTAGCTTAGGTTGGGTTGGGTTAGGTTAGGTTAGGTTAGGTTAGAGCTTATATGGCGGTTAGTGGGTGGGATAATTGTTTCAGCAGTAAGTTTGGGCTTGATTATTGAAAGCTAAGTTTTAATCTGACTTTCAGGCGTAGCTAAAATTAGAATATTGCCTCATAACACCAAGATAATTATATTATACTAGTACAAGTACAAACAATTATTCAAGCTTTCAACAAAAATAAAATGAGCATTTCCGAAGTCCCTTTAATAATATGTTCAGTAATTTTGAGAACATGCTTTGATATTGTAATTGATAAAATGTATTGAAAACTATCTATAAAATATATATCTAAATCCTAAATGAAACAGGCTTGTGTTTGTTAGACTATATAAGTCTATATAAACTAAAAGACTAGTACTTAATTCTTAGTCAATTTCCAGTTTAAAAATGTAAAAGAGAATATAACAATCAAGGGGCAAAATATACTTTTCTTACCAGCAGAGATTACAGTACAATACTTTTCATATATTTTATATATATATATATATATTCAGTGTTAGGTTAGTTACCCATAAAACACCTCAAGCATTTGTGATATTTGTTATCATTAAGCTATAAAAATCAATCGTGAGTTAAAGGCAGGTAATCTGTTCTGGGGTATAAAATGTGTAAAGTATAACTTTTAGCTTGTTTTTTAAAACTTTTAGATGATTAGTTTAGTTTTTCACCAAATTTTTAATTAAATAATACAATTTTAATTAATCTACAATAACGCACATATATAAATTTGCTCAACGTTTAGTTTACAAAGTTTCCAAATATAAAAATATTTAAATCGTTTACAATTAGGCCTACTAATTTAATTTTCTCAGGTAAAATTAGCAAATAAATTACAAAAAATTAACAATTTTATGAATCTCAAATGTTATAAAATACACTTAGGTTTGTTGTTAGTGAAATCCAATAATTTTATTTTTATAAAAATAAACGTAAATACTCACATTAAATCCATTCTTGAACACGATGTAACGTAAACCATATTGTGCATTAAAAAAATGTTTTTACAAACAAAGTATTTAAAAAGTTCGAACTTAATTTCAATAAATCCACTTCATATTTATTTATTATTATATTAACTCCTTCTTCCATATTATATAGGAGATTTATAAATGAAAATGCAGTAAAACAATAATTATAAACAAACGTCAATAGAAGGCTGTTGAAAACAAGATAATTGATACATGCTTGATCAAAATACAACAATGATCAGAAGATATTACCTATGACTTAAGGCTATAATTAAATTTGTCTTTATGACATTATGTGAGACATTCAATGAAATACATTAAGTTATAACTATAAATCCAGAATATAATATCGAAACCTATATAAGTTAAATATTGTCTGATTAATTTAAATAATCCTGTCATATACGACTTAGAGTATATCATATGTGGAGTATGTCATATATTACTTACAGTGATTACAAAATAAATAACAATTAATTATTACAACAAAATAAATACGTTATGATATAAAAATAAGATCTACACAAATACTAAAACGAAAGAAATAATCAGTGATAAATTACAAATGTCACTTCCATAAGTAAAGTTTTAGAAAAGTGAAAAAAAACAAGGCACTTAATGATAATAATAAAGGTTATGGCTGTAATTTCTTTTTGAGAAGTATAATGCTGTCAGAGTATATTTCTACATCAGAAGGGATGTAATTTCCATGTCTGTAAAGTCGAGCAATAGGACCATGAAAGCTGTAGTTATTTGAATAGTGACAGTATGAAAACAAGTCCCTAGATCTGGTTACAACAGGCACTATGACGGATATCTTACAAAGAAGCTCAGATGTCATTAATGTAGGAAAACCAAATCAAACACTCTTCTCCAGCATTAGAGAGTATGCATAATACATTCATTCTCAAGTGTGGTGACTATGACGTCATGAATGTTTGCTAAATTTCTTCTGAATACTTTGTACCCCATGGATGTGCGATGCGTGGTGAGGGAACCAATCAAGGGTACAATATTCAAGACTAAATCAAACTAAAGCCTCGAACAAGAACAGTAGTCTTTTTTACAAAACGTCCCTATTGATATACGAAAAATGAATCCAAAAACTTTATTTGCTTTCATAGATACTGCATAAATGTGTCCATCAGGTGATAAACTTGAAGCAAAAGTGACTCCAATGTCATTTACTGAGGTTTTTTCTTGCTAAGTAACGACTTTAGCTATTTATTTGTAAATTAATTGTAAATTCTCGAGAGTAAATTTAATTTATAATGTTATTATTATTCTTTTTTCAATAATTAATACTAAACTTGCCACATAAATGTTGAAAAAGTTATATTCATTTGCCCAAGACACACTCTCCTTAACCCTAGACCTTAACAGTGATGGAGGGTGAAAGCTGTTATCTTACTTAGAGTCTAGATGGGGAGATCTAGAAGGCCCGGCTACACCATCACCATGACTTATCCACATTGTATAGTGGTAAATTTCATTCACGCGAATAATTTTAAATGTGAGGAAGTGCTCCATAATGTTGGAAATTTTAGTATTGTCTTCCATTCAGTTTAATTTCTTCAAGAATACGATGAAAATCATTTTGCAGAAGGTTTGAAATACATTCCACCAATCAAGTGTCACTAACTTTATTCCTCCATTTATATTTTCCCTTAAACCGTTAGACAGCTGAGCCTTTCCTAACACGTTTACTAGCAAGGTTCAGTGTACAATGTTATGTGGACATCCGGAACCAGCAGAAGTATCCTTCCATATTCCGGAAAATAACGATAACTAACTTTAAAAAATGCTATATTTTATAAAGTAATACAGTAACTTTGTCTAATTCCTTTTCGGTAAATTACCATAAGTTATCAGAACCAAAGGGCATGTGGCGAGAATGTGTGGTTAATTAATTACGTGAGATAACACACGTTTAAGGATTACTTTTAAGAAGCTGCGTTTATAAAACAAGTTATTGTCCGTTGAGGTTATGCTGGAAACCTTATTTATAATTATTAAAAATATTGTATAACACAAACTTCCTCACATGTTTTAGCATTTCTTCCTCGTTGACCTATTTATTTTATACAAATAGTTGTAAATTATACAATCAGTATGATGAGTGTCCGAAACTAGAGGAAGTTGTAAGGGACTTTATTCATAAATAAATATAAAAATCTTATTCCATTAATCGATTGATCACAGTTCATGAAAAAAATCATCAGACGTAAGTTGGCATGGATATATAAGTTGGTATTTTAAAATATTATCTTTTAAAGAGCTAAAATAAGGTAGTCAATAGTCATTCTGATTCACGCGAATATGACGATTTGAATAATGCAGGGGTCTCTCTTAGTTCAAAATATACAAATAGAGCTTTGGATTCTATGTCGATATAGTATTTATTTTGAAACAGATGGTATTGCTTTGTTATCTATAAACTCTGATTATATTTGAAAGGGTTGGGGTTCAATAGATTTTTTTTTATTTTTTTAACATAACAAACAAGTAATATATATTTAATGAATCTTAGGCTAATTAGCTTGTAAAAAATTCACATTATATAATACAAAGTCAATTAAATACTAGATACAAATACATGATATAATATTAACTACCACCAAGTGTTGTACTACAATGTTTCCCAGAACTGGGTGTTGGAGAAAACTGTAAAGGGGTTGGACGGTGGTGTTCAATACCATTAAGTATACGATGCAGCACTTTGCAAGGCAACACCACTTCTAAGTTCCCCTGGGATAGGGGAAAATAGTCTAACACAACAGGGTGCGGTAAGTGGGCAACTTAACACTAAAAACAATAGAGAATTAATAGAATAAATTGTTGTATTATGTTAGCATTTATTTATCTACGAAAAACATTTATAAAGTTATTTCTGACAGCTTGCATGTAATTTACTTTTACATTTATCTTTTTTTTTTTTTTTTTTTTTTTAATATTAGCCAATTGAATATTATATTGAATAATAGGTTTATCTTTTTCAACATTCGTGAATCAACTGTTTGTTTTTGTTGTACTCATTTTTGGGAGATACAACTTTATAGCATTAAAAGGTATTACAATTATATGCCAGTATTTGATGTACCATATTGTGAAGAAAAAGGTAAAAAATTTTATTATTTCATTAAAAAACCCCTTAACACGTAAATGCGCTCTATATGTCGCAGTTTGATATAGTTTTTATACATTTTCTTTTTTACTATAAATGAGTAATTAAAGATGAATATTTTATGCAGATGTATGTCAAGAACTAAATTCAGGTTTTACGTGGACATAAAACTCATTTCAATGTAAAATGACTGCATATGCCATCATAAAATGCATCAAAAAAGTTACCCAATTGGTCAATAAAATGTTTGTATTCAATTTCTAAGTAAGCTTCCTTCAAAACCATATTTTACTTTCTCCTATATGCGCTAGCATAGAGAAAGTGTTAAAACTGTCAAGAAAATGTTTTTGTTATAATTTCATGTAAAAATCCATTTTAGGGTCCCCAAAACCCAAAACTGTGTTTTTTTTTCTAAAAGATTTTTTGGTGTCTGTCCGTATGTGAGTCAGTCTGTGTTTATGTGCAGTTCACTGGAGACAAAATGGATGGATACATTTTTATGAAATTTGTCATGTAGCTGTGTTTAGCCGACATTTTCAGATTTTTTTTTACTTTTTTTAAATTTTAGTTTTTTTATTTTTATGGGCAAACACATACAAAAATAGGATTTTCTCAAAAACTGCTCCGATGATTTTAATAACATTTTTAGAAAAAATGTGAACTATAATTTAAAATCTAATATTTTAGTAAAAACTGCATAACTAGACTAGTTTTGAGCTATGGAAAAAAAGAAAATTGGGAATCAAACTGGTAATTATAAAACTTTTCATTTTTTATGTTTAATATGGGGGGAAGTTTGTGATAATTCTTTGGAACCGTTTATTAATTTTGTCCTCCATTATCAATCATCTTGTACATGTCATAAATATTCTCATTCAGTACGATCATAAGTATAAGGGATGACTACACGTAACTCATGGTATAGTACATTATTAATATAGAACTATAAACTATACGTGTATTCTCTGTGTAATACAGTTAACTACCAACATATTCGATTATTCATATTTACTGTACTTACAATATCATCACTATTTTAATGTTATGTTATAGAGAAGTTGAGCCTTGTTAAGTAAGTTTAGTCCCATGCAACCTACGGGACTGCCACACCCTTGTATATTAGTATTTACAGGGCTGTTAAATTTATGGCCTAACTTGCACTACCCTTAAACAGAGTTACGTGTCTCTACGGGCTGTAGTAGGTAAACATGGACTTATAAATGCTGAAATAAAACTCTCCTCTCAAAAATTATGTTAAGATATACTTCTTTACCAACAACTTAAACAAGGTATAATAATGTTTCTTGTTAGTTATAACATCGACATAAGTATAATATTACAAATAATTATCATTGTCCTTAACAGTTTCAACAAATACATCGTACAGTCAACGTAAGCGGTAAAAGAAGAAAAATATTGTTAACTTATTGTTTGATTTCATATGAACACAAATTTATGAACTTTCATTGATTTTTATAGAATAGATACATAAATTTAAATACTACTATGTGGAATTATTATTAAAACTACAAAAATATACCTTACATTTTCGGAGATATTATCGCATTTATAAAATAACTAGCTAACCCCACCCGCTTCACCGGTCATAATATTGCGTTTAAAGAACAATAAAAATTTAAGTGAAAATTCAAACAATTCAAGAATATTATAAAATTACTTAAAGTAAATCAAATTGAATACTTTGTTTTTGAAAAACAATTATTTAATATACCATCTAATTTGAAACAGCTGTTATGAATAATATACTACTTTACTCAATTAACTTTAATTTTAAAAGTTTAACATACCACTATTTTATTCAATTTGTTTTTATTTAACAACTGTTGAATAGAAACAATAAATGAATATACCTCCATAAGAATACCATTGAAATGTTGGAGGCCAGTGGGACGGAGTACTGAGGTCGGAGAAGAAAATCCTTTCTTAGTGAGCCTCTAGAGGCCAAGGTAATTGGCCATTCGACTTATCGTTATAAGGAAATCGTGATTAATTATAAGTGCATTTATACTCATATATATAAGGACAATATATATTACTGTAGTTGACTCTGAATCAGTGAATTATCAGGTTTCTCGCTATATTCAAACATGTGCTGTGAACAGGCTATGCATTTGGTTAAATTAAATTGTAAATGTTCTGATTACAATCAGTATGTTCTCTTAGATAAAACGATTTAACAGTCTATAAAAGTCTTTAAGTCTACATTTAGAGGAAGCAAAGTACGGTAACTGATTCTGAATCAGTGAAATATCGTATTTCTAACCATGTCCTATTACCTGGCTATACATATGTTCATATTAAATTGTATATTTTCCCATTGAATACAGTATGTTCTCCTAAATAACAAAGTTTCACAGTCTAGAAGAATCTGTAAGTCTACTCTCAAAGTCCGTAAATTAACCAATTTGATTTACACGCACAAATTGAAAATCTAGCTCTACCTAAGGATGAAGGAGGTGAAATAGAGCAAAAAGTAATAGAGCTAAAGTTATAGATCGTCTCAAATCAGGCACAGAACATTGTTAGTTTTGCTGTAGAACCATTCATTTAGTCGCCAAACTCCAATTAGAGAAACGCTGTTTTTGGCATTTAAAATTGTTGGCACTAAAAAGTCTGCCATCTTCGATTTACTAAGAATTGTTCAATATCCCTATTTACTGCACATCTACAAAATAAGACCTTTGCATCTACAACATTTCAGCCTCGTAGGCTTAGTACTCTTTAAGTACAGCGATGAGTGAATGAGTCAGTGGTATTTGCCTATTATATATATAGTTGGTATTCTATTTATATAATAAATTTAATATAATGATAACAATAATTATATTAAATTTATTCTTTAATCAATACACATCAAACTTTTAAATATTTTTATAAAATAATTATTTACATTATGCTATATTAATATAACTTGATTCAACCACTAATTTATTTAATGAAAGAAACTTTTTATTTAAGTTATTCACAAACTATAGGCTTTTTAAACAAATATTAAGAATTGCTTCGATGTCTGAATTATTGTTAAAGAGTATTTACTATAGATATATAATCTAGCATGAACCTTCCTATAGTGAATTTGGAAATTTTATTCTATTATCTCTTCATCAAAATATTCTGCATCACAAATGGTATTTCGAATAGTTTATGATAACAGATAAGAAGGAAGTGCATCTAAAATTATTATAGAATAACACTTTCTCAATATTATGACCTGGACATCTTTACACGTCTAATTTAGTAGTATGTTTTGTTTGTTAGCTAATACATTAGTATTTATGTATGATTATTATTATTCGTATTGTAATGAAACCTCAAAACAAGTATATCATTAAAGTTTGGAAATAAACTTCAAATAATAACTAAGTGCATGCATTAATGGTGGTTAAAGTTACTATACTACAACTTAAAAGCTATTATAGTAATATACAGCAGTAATAGAAAATGTAGAAAAACTACTGCCTGAAAATTTACTAGATATTTTTCAATACAATTAGTTAAACATAGCTTAAATGATAAGAACGTATACAGTTTTCTTTAATTAAATAAGTTATAACTGACCCATGAGTGCATTAAATATTTTTGATACTGTTGATACAATTTAAAGCATATAAATAAACCTAAATATTAGAAAGAAAAAGAAAACAAATACATATTTTATCAATTATTATATTCATAAAACTGCAATATAGATAACAGTTCAAGAAATATTACATATATTTTTTGATTTCATGTTATTGTTTCTTGAATGTAAAAAGTATTAATGGCCATACAAACATTAAATATAATTGTCACTGGTTCCTCTGAAACATTTTGCAACCATTACCAGGTTGCCTTATTATTCATTCCTACATTTACAACTAAGACAAATTACAGCAATTATCAGTTTGTAAGAACAGATAAATTAAATTTAACAACGAACTTAGCCTCCGGGCGCCGTATTTTAATTGGTTATTTTGTTTTATTTTTATTTACTGTATTATAATTTATCACAAATCGTTTTATCATTAAGTAATTTTTTACACCTGGTCTCTCCTTACTATTAACTGGGCCAATATATTTATACAGTGTTTTTTTTTACGTGAAACTAAAATTTACAAGTGCATATATTTTACATATGAAGAGAAACGCATCGTTAATGTTAATACAATATTTACGATGTATTGCTCCAGATTTATATGTAGTATGTAGCAAAAATCTAGGCAATTACATCTTACATTTTGAAGGTATTAAGAGATCGATAGTCCAATTAAATGAGAATTTTTTTCCTTTCAAATAAATACCATAAATATAGATGATAAAATCGTAAATATTGAAGGTATCTATTGAAAGATCGATCATTAAATTAAATGATTAATTTTTTTTCATTAAGGTAACTCCCTTTTACAAGTAAACGCTTACACATTAATAAACTCTTCCTGTTTTAGATGAAGCGACAGCGTCTGTGATAAGATACCCAATAAGTTGTAATTAAAACATAAAGAAGCAACATATATGATATATTATTATAGATACAGTACATATTTATATAAAAACAAATACACTAAATGATCGAAGTTGTGTATTTATTACTATAGCGTTATTTTTAAGATTTACATCCTAAACTCACTCACTTTATATTCTGTTCAACAGCCATGTGAAATGGCGAACACCCTTGTAAAGTTTAGTCCCAAGTAGCACATGTGTAGGTGTTTACGGGGCTATTATCTTTATGATACAACTTCCACTTCCAGTAAACAGGATTATCAGTTCTCTCGGGGTTTATGGTATAGTAAAGAACGTCAAACTTTACAATGAAACGTCTTATCGTAAATTGTATGGTATGGAGTTAATCTCACACTTTTGTAACAAATATTCCATAAATGTTTTCTGTAGTTACTAAATAGACAGATAAGAATTGGATGGTGAAGAAATGTAACTTACTTTTAATTTAAGTCAAGGGACTGGGGGTCTACAAATAATAAGACTTTAATTGTAATATACCATTCTAATAGGAAATCACGGTGTAGGGTGGATAAAAATATGGAAACGTTTTCACAACTTTTTTATTACTTACCTGGTAAAAGTGAACTCTTGTACATCATCATGGTAACAAAGAACACACTTTTTTACGTCATTTCAGGGGGACGGACACATAGATTTAAACGAAAATCTTTACAGTAAGCCTCGGTTGAGTTTGAATTCAAATTAAAGGTCTATTCAATAGAAATTAACTGCTGCAAACCGGATTTTGAAAGGTCTATCTTTTGCAGAGTAGCGGTCATTTGTATTTGAAAGTAACTCATTTGAACAATTATATTCCTCCTCTACTAACGATTTTAAGTAAATTAATCTGATAAAAAATTAAACTTTATGGAACACAACAAGTTTAAACTCAATTATCAAATTATCTATGGAAAAAAATAATGATGTTGTGAAATCAAATAAAATATGGAAACGCTTTCACAACAACTTTATTGCTCAAATTAGTAACTTTCAAAATCAAATGGCCGCTACTCTGGAAAGGATAAACCTTTTTAAGTCTGAATTGTGGCAATAGATTTAAATTGAATAGATCTTTTATTTGATACTAAATTCAAACTAGGCTTACATTAAGGATTTTCGTTTAACTCCACGTAGGCCGTCCACCTAAAAAGATGAAATGTCGCTAATAGCGTCAAAAAGTTTGTTCTTTGTAGCATGATGATTTACAATAAGGCCATGTCATTTTAACTGTTACTAGTGAAGTCATAGAACACTTGTGAAAGCATTTCCATAGTTTTTCCATCCTGTATATCATATGTTATATTTTATTATGCTATTTACCTGTAATTTGTTGTACACTGAACTGTACCCTTTATGTTTGAGTGATATGATTATACCATTTCTATTTATTTGAAAAAGTTTATGGTAGCCATATTCTCTTTTTATAAGTATTGTGTAGTATTTATTCTTATGAGAATGTACCTCTTCGTTTTGCAGTTTTTTTGTCAAAAATAAACGGAGTTATATTATCACTTCTAGAAAGAAAAAAATTGTTTTGCGAATTGCTTTTGTGACCTTAGTAAGTGATGGAGTTGTCACGTGTTTCTCAGATCACTGGTATGTTTTATTGTACTGTTGGGTATGCCCTATAAAAAATGGGTTTTTAAGATAGTCTTTCCCGACACGCATATTTTACGCTGTTTACATGTTATGAAACATTTATAAATCATTATATTGGTTCTTCAATGTGAAGTCCTAGCATATCCTGGCTCGTTCTTTGTGATTTTGATCTGATTGTAGAACTCCTAACAATTGTTTGCCTTCGCTTCTTTTTCTGTTTCAGGATGTTTGTTAGGATTTTATCAGGAGAAGCCTATGTCTCTTATAATATGTATTTTCTTGTTTCTGCTCATTATGATGAGTATTTGTAGTTTAGTTTTCTAAGGGGAACGGATAGATCTGAGGCCATTCATAGATTCCACATCAACTTTGGGTTTTCTATGCTCTCCTGCTACCTACTAGAGTAGGGTACCTATTCTGAGCGGCTTAACCAGCTCTAACATATGTTTCCACATACTAGCTACCATTATTTCTCCTGATCATACACGAATATTCTTCTTCTCCTAACCTCCAGAGTTTCACACTCAGTTAACAGGTGTTCGGAAGACTCAAGAGCCTCACCACAAATCCGGCAACTGGTGTCTTCTTTTAGAAACTAATCTTTCCGAGGTGGTTCCTAAGGTAGCCAGTTCCTGTAACGTACGCAGTCACCGTCCTGATGTCATTCTGATTCATGGCGGTGAGTGATTTTGTCAGCGTAGGTTTGGGTTCCTCACCAAAAGGCTTGGCCGCTACATCTGCTTTGGTGGCAATTTCTCACCAATTTCAGTATTTTAGTAGGTACGTCCAATGCCACTACCTGATTCGGGGCCTACGAATTGAGTCCTGGCAGGAGCCTGATCTCCTAAGATAGTAATCTTAGTTAGGAGATCAGACTCGTTGTTGCCTATGAGGCCACTGTGTTCTGGAACCCACCTCAACTAAACATTATTGAGCTTGGCCAGGGTATTGAGTATACTGGTTTTAGTAGGTTATACTCTGTAAGTTAAGTCATACTTGGATTGTAGTATTCTTCTCTTGAACATGTTTTCAGTGCCTTATGCTAGTTAGCACATCTTAACACAAATTTTCTTTTCGTGGCTCTCTTTTCCCATACAGTACTCTCACATCACTTGTTATCGATGTCTTAATATTATACCAATACTTCAATATCTCTTGATAAGTTATGCGTTTAAGTAATGGGTTTATTTGTACCTTGTTATAATAAATATTTTTAAATTTATTTATAGTCAATGTGTATCTTTTCCTTTCCACTTGTACCAGCATCCTAAGTTTTTTAATTCATGAATGCATCTTTAATGTCCTCTTCTCCTTATCGTCAATGGTATAGTATTGAATTTATCTTACTACTCCCATAAAACACCCATGAAGTATTTTTTATAGTTGATACATACAAAAATCATATTTAACATAAATAGATTGTGTTTATTACAAACTTCAGTATTCTAAAGAAGAATGAAGGTTTTCCTGTATAAAGCCATTTATAACACATGTATACATAGAGAGATTGTTTGATCTGTTTTTGACTCAACTGAATGTCATTAACGATTAAACATATCGTGCGCAAAGTAAAATTAAAAATATTTTACACGTATAATTATACCACGGACAAATGCATAGAACTAAATTCCTCGTTATACATAGTTCGTATACACATTTAAAGTACAGGAAAATTATTATATTACTCGTCAGTCAATTACAAAACAATTTAAGCTCATCCAAATGAACAGCTTCCAGATATCACTGACACTGGTTAATTAACAAAGCAACAGGAAACTTCATTCTGTTACCGTCCCATGAATGTTTTAATTACTACATTTTTGTGAAAAGGAAATATTTGTTTACTTTTGGCCATCGTTTTAACCTTTAAACTACAATAAAAGTCGACAGACTAGCACGTAAAATGTATTACACTTAACAAAACAGTTACTTAATAGTATGATCATTCATATTTTGTTGAAGATTTTCAAATAACTAATCATATATTTTTCGTTACATAGAGTAACTACTGAAAATTATGAATGCAAAAGAAAATTATTAACATTACTCTTACATTTCTGATAACTTCTGACATTTTATTCTCTAGGTGCACAGGATTAAACTCAACCATGGTTTCCCTTCATCCTGGTACGCTGATATCCGGTTAGACAGTCTAAGTGAGCTGTGAATTACTTACGAGAGTCGTGTTTGCCATATGGTGATGATATGAAGAGTGAGTGGAAAGTGTCATTACCTAAGAAAAATAATACTGAATACATGTAAATATAAACGTTAAATTATGAGAAAATATTATATTATTTCAACATTCTTCTATAAACGTACAAAATTATGAATTTATTGTTTTTATGAAATCTATCCTTGCAAAGTTGGACAAATACACTAACTTTAACCAAATTATTTTGGTTTAGACAACATTTTTATAAAGTTAAAGTTTTTTTATTAATATCATCAAAACAATAATATCATCTAAATAATATTTGTCCCTTATCCCAGATTGTTTATCCCTTATCCATCACAACAAAATCCATCCGATCACTATGATATTTTGGTAAAATGTTCAATGTATTCCTGGAAATGTGTTTGGAATATGTATTTTTTTTCATAGGAATGTAATAGAAAAATTTATGGTTTTTTAATACTTTATAATTCAATTAAATAAAATCATAACCTCATACATCCGATATCAAAACACGGATATACAGCTAGTACAAAAATAATAGTTCTGGATAAGGTAAAATAACTGTTAACTAATGATGTATTATTTATTGAATGATCACCTCACGATTACAACTGATTATTAAGATATTATTTTGTATCATTAGTAGAGAATATTTGAAATAAATAGCAACGCAAACTCGATAATAAGCTTAATAATAAAATAATATTATTTAAAATTTAAGCCTAATAATTATAAAATAATAAAGCTAAAATAAAATTTAGCTTTTCACGGCTCCAGTACTTTCAAAACTATACTGTACTTAAACAGTATAGTTTTGAAAGTACTGGAGACGTGAAAAGCTAAATTGTATTTTCTTCCTATTAGCGAGTGAGTTTTAGCATACGGAGTATACAAAACATGCAAATTAGGCTCATACAAATAAATTGTTGTTCTGTAATAAAATTGCGGTAGTTTTTAAAATTGTCTCACTTGGGGATGAAATGAAACAAAATGTTTAACTTTAAATATTTATGTTGTTATTGTCTTTTTTACTATCATCTACATGCCTTAGCCTATTGAAAGTATTATGATCGTGAAAAAAAATCTTGGCAAGTAGGTCTAAATATCCATTTTAGGGTCCCCTAAGCCCAAGAAAGTGGTTTTTTCGAAAAACCCATTTTAGTGTGTATGTGCAGTTCGCTGGAGACAAAACGGATGGATAAATTTCTATGACATTTGGCATGTAGGTGAATTTAATCTATATCTCCATACCATTTTTTTACTTTTTTAATTTTAGTTTTTTTCGTTTTATGGCAAAAAACAATCAAAAATGGAATTTTCTAAAAAACGGCTCTTAATTTTGAGTAATTTATCAGAAAATATGTAAATTACAGTTTATAATATTTTAGTCAAAACTGCATGTCTCTAATTTGACTAGTTTTCGAGTTATAGCAAGAAAAATATATATTTGGAATCAAACTGGTAATTTTCAAAGTTATTATTTTTTAGTGTTTAATATGGGGGAAAGTTAGCACCAATTCTTTGGAACAATTTATTTAGTTATATATTTAAATAATACGTGCAAGTAAATCAGATCCTACACCACCACGTCAGGAGTCACAATTTTCATGCTTCTCAAGGATGGGTTATGATTTTCATGGAGGGTTATGGGTCCACACTTACCGCAGTAATACAAGGTGATAGTGATGTAATATAATATTTAGAACATTTCATATTCAGCCTGAACTACGCAGCAAGAAACGACACATTATATTAAACATTTTGCGAGTATAATAATATGTCATACATTCACAAGTTCCGTCACAATAATAAAAGTTATTTATCAAGGCAAAATTCCCGGATGATTTCAAAATTATCAACAATTATAGTTTAACCGATCTCGTAGGGTTCCATTTTAAATACACATACACATTCTTAATATGATTTTCAAATCCTACATAAACTTATAAGTTTATAAGATTTTTAGCCACATTAAAAATTCATCAGAATATTATATCGACCTATATTATCACTTAATGCAATCAGTCATACAATCATAAATGTAAATGTAATCTTCAATTTAACGATTTCTTTAGTTCGTTTATTTTGATAAACCTCAGTCAAGGCTATTGTTGACTCAGTAAATCCGTTTTACATTTTAAATCCTAATCTACATGGGAAGGCCCATCTACATAATTTGCCAGTGACATAGTTGCCCTAAGTGGGGCTGTTTACTTCCCCTTGGATCAGAGGACAGGCAATACCCCTATACTTCAAGTCTCTGTTTCATTTAATATTACTATCTCTTGGATCAATATAATAAAATTTATAACATGATAATGTTAAAGGATTAAGTTGTAAAAATAAATGCCCAAGTCCATAGTTACAAGTGACTTCATCCTTCTCGCAACGGTCAATCGTATAATCTCAGTTGGCGTAAGTAAACCATGTCGTTATGGATATAATACAGTTTACAAATCACAATACAATCACCACTCCACGTATATGGGTGGGCGGGTTGGTCATCACTACTGCACGTTTATGAGTGGGCGGGAGGGTCATCACCACTGTACGTGTATGGGTGGGCGGATGGGTCATCACCACTGTACGTGTATGGGTGGGTCATAACCACTATACATGTATGGGTGGGTCATCACCACTGCACGTGTATGGGTGGGCGGGTTGGTCATCACTACTGCACGTATATGGGTTGGCGGGTGGGTCATCACCACTGTACGTGTATGGGTGGGCGGATGGGTCATCACCACTGTACATGTAAGGGTGGGTGGGCGGGTCATCACCACTGCACATGTATGGGTGGGCGGATGGGTCATCACAACTGTATATGTATGGGTGTGGGGGTGGGTCATCACCACTGTACATGTAAGGGTGGGTGGGTGGGTCATCACCACTGTACGTGTATGGGTGGGCGGATGGGTCATCACCACTGTATATGTATGGGTGGGCGGATGGTTCATCACAACTGTACATGTAAGGGTGGGTGGGCGGGTCATCACCACTGTACATGTATGGGTGGGCGGATGGGTCATCACAACTGTATATGTATGGGTGTGGGGGTGGGTCATCACCACTGCACGTGTATTGGTGGGCGGGCATAAAGGATGATTGGACTCAAGAACAAAAACTAAATGGTTTTAATTCACTGTTTTGGCGTGTGATTTTAATTCACTGCCTTTGCGTGTGAATTCCTATTCATTAATATTACCTGACTCTATTTTGTTAATAGATTAGGCAACTATGAGGTATAACTAGTATTTTTACAACAAAAAAAGTTATTATTTCAGCCATTGCCGATGATGTAGTTTGTATCTGTCATATTTGATTACACTCATTTTTTATGATCACCACAATGAGTTTTCTGTAATATTGTACACTATATTTTAACCTGATTAACATAAAAACCTACTCTACATAAGTTGCTCCCTTAAGTTTCAATAAATGTAAGTAAACAGTCTTTGTTAAACTACAGTGAGGAGTTATAAATGCAATCAACCCTACCACACAGTCACGAGGTATAAATGCCATCAGCTATACCACAGTCACGAGGTATAAATGCAATCAGCCATACCACAAAGTCACGAGGTAAAAGGGTTAAATTAATACCATCAATTTAATCAACCGTTTTAAAAGGCCAGCTTTGTGCAATTCTCTTTTATCACACGACCGTTATAACATTTGATTTATTTTTACTATTGAGAATACGAAAATGATTCAATAGATGGAATTGGTAAATCCAAAAATCTTCTTCAAATGCGAATAGTTAATTCAATCTATTTGCTTATTTAAGTGAAAAAAACTGAAAAACCTGTCTTTATTGAAAACTTCCAGTTTATAGCTACGGTTTTTAGAGTGGGTGTTTATTTATAGCCAAGCTTTTCGAATGTATTATAGTTTTACTTTTTTGTTATGTATGTCTTTAGTGAAGGTAGAAAAGTCTCTGTCCGACAGAAGGTATTGTCGTAACGACCTTTTATAATGTAAATACACCAAGGCCGTTAGATGTTGTAACGAAATAAGTATTAAAACTCATTTTGTAGTCCCTGAACTGTTGTAAATAGACTAAAATAGGTTTATTTTACCTTCACGTAAAACAGTTCACAGTGTGTGAGGTGAGAATACCAACTACATGTATCGCCGTTAATACGGCATCTTCAGGTCGAAGAACATAAAAAAATAAATAAGTCCCAGTGGGATGCGTCACAAATTAATTAAGAAACACAGTTTACACAAAAAAATCGAACATTAAAACTTTTGGTAGGCCTACCACCTGTTCTTCGACCAGAAGATGCCGTATTCACGGCGAAACATGTAGTTGGTATTCTCACCTCACATACTGTGAACTGTTTGACGTGAAGGTAAAGTAAACCTATTTTAGAAATAAGTATGGTAAAGATTCAAATTAAACTTTGTGTTTTTGCTGAAATATTGTTTAAAGAAGACAAAGCAAGCTGTTTTTTAAGAATATGACCACTGTTCCTCATAAATTATCACATTCATCTCATTGATTTTGAGGAAAAAACATCTGAAGCATAATTTTTGTATTAATTGCTGTCATAGAAAGTTAATTAGTTTTATGATAATTTAATTTCAATACTGCGCAGGTTAAATTTTAAGGGGGTTCGGAAGGTTGAAAATGGTCAAAATATGGATTTTCCATCTTTTTGTTTTATTATAGTACATACTGTCCTGAACGTTTTGTCGGAAGTTTGAAATAAATCGGACGAACAGAACATGTTTTATTAATTATTTTGTTAGTACATGTCATGCGCTCAGACGCGAGATTTCGGTGCTGCGTTATATACAAAAAGAGATATACAAAAAGGATATATATACAATGCGGGTATATACAAAAAGGCCAGAGAATCAAGAAATGCCGCCAAGAGGAAGCTGGAGGAACTTTACGAAGAAGAGGAAGACCCAAATAATCCATCTTATGCCCCTGGTCATTACTAGTACAAAAGGTAAACCTGATTACATAGCCTGATTCACTAACTGCCTAGTTTCATTGCGATTCTCCGAAAGTTGGATTTTGTTATGCTTGTGTACCTTTTTCTCAGGAACTAAAAGAGCTAGAAGGCTGAAATTTTTACCACATGTTATACTTGTATAGATATACAAGTTTATAACATTTAATCAAAATTAGATAAATTATAACTGAGAAAAAAAATTTTATTCTAAAATTTTCAAAGAAAAAATTACATAATTTTCAAAAAATTATTTTGGCTAAAGTTATTATTATTTTGCTTTCATAAGTTATAAATTTCTATAAATATGTGTCATAAAAACAGAGTAAAAAAATCAGGTCAATACACTTAATGGTTCTTGAGAAAAAGGTACATAAAGTAGGCTAAATTAACATGCGTTAGATACAACCTTCCGAACCCCCTTAAAAAGATTAAACCCATCGTTGGATATTATTTTACTTTAAAGAAAACAATCACAAAGGAAGTGAACTTTGTCATATCAACAAAAAAATATCAAACGTATTTAAATACCCAATGTTATTTGTTAGAAATTTCAATCTCCGAATAGATTAATAGGAACAACACGTGCCAAAGTGCATTTTGCTCACGATTTCCGTTCAGCACTTTATGTTCTGATGGCGTTAGCTCCAGGAATCGTTACTAAAACCATATTAACTGATGATGCTTAGTAACACAAGGCTTATTGTTCACTTTAACATCCGCCAGCCTGGAAATCGAACCCCTGAATTTTTTATAACGTTTCACGAGGTGTATAATTGTATTCTATATTTAAATTAGTTAGTTAAGATCTATTTAAGTGGTAAAATCTAATGGTGTATAATATGGTGGCTAGTTTATAGAACCTCCATTACAAAGCAATTTATTTGGAAACTAATGTTTCGAGTAATTAGTAACAGTTTTTCAAAAATGTGCTAGTGCGCCCACGTGTTGGAAGTACGCGTTGGGGTCGTATTTCAAGGGCATTTTAAAACAATGTCGACAATTCTTCTAGAAGAAACTATAAGTTAAGTGCTCTTGGAACATAAATGATTTTATCTGGTCGTGAATAGTAACACGTCATACATTTATACTTAATGGGTGTTGTATGTTACACGTACAATTGTTCTATTAGGGTTCCATTCTGTCCATAAATCCTGTGTTCTTAAATTGTTAATACCATCACGCGTGATTTAGCTTGGATTAAGGAATTGAATTACATTGCTTTGATTCACCAATTTAAATGCAAACTTTTTTTAATGTATAGATTGAAAGTTTTAAGTTTTTTGTTATTGTCATGCAATGTTCTTAACACAAGTTTACTAAAAAGAACACATATTCAGTTTCTACATACTTATAAAGTTTTTCTTGTGACATAATGTTCTTCAGCTTTGAAACCGTAGCAACAGTTAAATAGCAACATTTTAATGAACAAAATAAAAAATGTGTTTTTTCAATACACTTTTTTTAATTATGACTGTTATTTTATGTGGCATGTTTAATACAATTTTAAAGATCGAACACTAAAAGAAACTATTGAATTAACAGCTCAAGTTACCTTTTCTGACTTACATGAACCCCTTATTTTATCCCGGGTATAAAAGTGTGGGCAACATCTAACACTAGCAGTATCCCGCTGACAAGATATTTCGAGACCAATGTTTTTATACAATTTTTACATAAATAAGGCTATTTAATACATGGTAGAAAGGCTACCAATGTTTATGAAAATCTTCTTGAATCATCCTGTATATAAAATAAAATACTCTATGTCCTCCAACGTTAAAGAGAAAGTAAATGTAAATTGCACATTATTATTTTTATATAACTGTATATGGATTTTTTATAATATAAAAAAATAGATATACGAATCATGTACAAAACATATTTAATGGTTAATATTTACGCTTTAAGGAGTTTAATAAGACATTGGCAAGGTTTACTGTAGTAGTCTTGTAGAGTGTGTATTTAAAATTAAGAACAGTTTAAGGGTGGACAGGTGAGAGGATAGACTTAAAAAAAGCTTAAAAGGGAAGCAAATTGGTTATAATCCAGCTGAGCTGAAAACATTAATTAAAACTTTACTTTTTATTTACCTTTTTAGGGTTTAGTTTTCATATCAGCTATTATTTTAATTTTTTTAATTAATTTTAGTAATTTTAATTATTTTTACATTTAGATTCTGGATGATTTGTAGAATGTTATAAGTAAACGTCTTTAATGAACAACTAATTTAAAACGTGTGATTTTTTCTTTAAAACCAACTTATTTATCTTTGATTTACAATCATGTATTGTTAAATGTTTTCAAAGAATTCTGTTGTATGCTCACGGAAAGTAATTTACCGTGAACTACAATATTTATCAAAGCACAGTCAAACGTGCTAAACGTTTTATTGCTCGTAGATTAAATATTGTTATTTAGCTTAACAATAAATGTCATGTGAAAGCTACATTTCATGCATTAATGTGTTCTACTAAGAACTAATGTCAGGAATAATATTTAAATTCCTTCAAAAGGATTTTTATGAAACTACATTTCAACAAATATTTCTGAATACTAAGCTGTCAATGACGAGCCAAACAATATTGTAGAAATACTATCCTTAATTTATTATGGGTAATTAAAAATTCCAGTTTTATGGAGTATACAATCCATGTCCTAACAATTGTTAACTTAAAACGTTTCCCACTGTATTTATAAAACATAATTACATAACAGCCTGGTAGATATTATTAGAAGCACAGAACAGTTATTTTCTTATAACACATATTTACTTAACTCATTAATATTTTTACGTTTTGAAACAACTTGATCACTTTTTATCACAAAAAATTATGATAATAGAAATAAATAATTGTATTATTATTATATGCCAATAAGCCAAGCTATAAAGATAACACCCTACAAGAAAACTAAAAGTAGGATATCAAAAGAAAAATAATACTTGCCAGTTAGATATCCAAATGAAATGAATTACATACTCTTATATGACAGGAAAATTTAGGATTAATTCAATTTGTTTTTACTGCTGGAATTTAAAAATAAAGTCTGTAAAATGAATCATGCGTGTAAATTAAAAGTAGAAGAAACAGCTGTTAGTGCCACCCAATATTAGAGTACTGAAATATTTTATTATCAGACTTTTTGTTACAAAGAAACTAATGTTAATCCCAATGAATGTAAACCCTATTGTCAGAAAAACATTATATTTATGTAGATAAATATGGTGTATATTTATGTAGATAAATATGGCGGAGTTCTATATTGGCGGTATATTTTTATTTTAACGCTTATAAATTAAAGATAAAATTTAAACACTTGATAGTATAAGAAAATTAGTTTTTAATATACGGATCATTATGATACATTATAGTTTTCCATGGATATTATAAATATAATACAACCATGAATCACAGAATAATGCAATGTATTATTCAAATACATTGTAAATGAATTCGTATTATATACTGATGAGAGTAAATAATAAATTTAAAAAATTTAAATAATTTAAACAAAATCAAAATAACACAAAAAATTCCCTGACAAAGCAATACTAATGAATTTTATTTTGTATCTGTATTATTAAATTGGAAACACGATGTTATGGAGTATGAATAAGGGAAATTTCGACCAGTTGCAGAACAATATAATCCGCGTGACAAATGGTTTGTTGGAAATGGACCTCCAGAAAGGAGATGGTGCTATTGGTATAACTTTGCTATTACAATAACTTCATGGCAACTAATAATATTAAAATACTAATCAGCAATTAATGTAGTATCAACTTTTTAGAATTTATACATTCCTGTCAAAAAAGATCCTTTCGATGTTTAACATCAAATGTACCTTAACCTTGTTTCTTTTCCCTTATTCCTTATTATAATATTCATATCTTACAGTAATTTCTTTAGATGAATAAATCTAAAGTTTTACTATCCTTATTTTTCTTCGTGTTTTTATTCAATGCTTTTAAATATAAATAACATAACAAAGTTCTGTTTCCAAACAAATAATATTAGAAATACACAGAGAGTACAACATTTCTTTAAGATACTGCAGTGTATTATTTTATGAATTGACCAAAATTAGTTCTATTAAATGTTTTATAAAACATAGTAGTTTATTCATGGTGGGATAATAATTGAAAATCTTATTTTCCTATTTTATAATTATATATTTTTGTGAAAGTAAAACAATAAATACCTTAGCCACTGATATTTTAGGGGTGATATTACTTAAATCATCTCCTTACTTCAAGAAGAATAGTTTTAAAATGTATTAATATATAATATAATAGCATTTCATAACTTATGCATTGTGTAATTTAGAGATAGGTAGTACAGACTTACCCTAAACAATTGGCATTTTTTTCATAAATGTTATTAATTTTCATAACGATTAGTTGTAGTAAAAATGCACAATATTATAAATTTAAAAAAAGAATATTGTAAATAAGAAATATCCTTTAGCTATTTTTTTGTGGAATTGTTTAAAGGCCATGTATAATTAATTGTGTAAACTTATTGATAAATGTTTTCATAATCTTTAGAACAATTATAATTTAGTAATATTTAACGTTAAATTAAAGAATATATATGGAATGCTTGTAGACATTGTTGGACGGTTCGCAGCCATATTGTGTCCAACCAGTGATAAATTGATCGTGTCGGTATTCCCCGTTATTGGGTACAATTCCTTACCTTTCACACCATCCATATCACACCCTCAAAAAATCCTTATAAGTTGCATTAAGAGGTAAATATTCATTTAGGGTTTCTAGGCCCGGATGATTGTCATTAGTCAAGAAATTAACATTTATGTATATATTTAAATAAAATAAGTATGAATAATACAAGAATAACGTATGTATTGTATTTTAATTGAATGTTACATAATGTTATTGTATGGTATTGAGTAAAACATAGTTATAAACAAAACTACATAAAAAATGTTGTTTATGATAAATGCAGAGTGTTTAGGATTAGGACATTTGGCATTTACATAAATAGCCAATAATTTGTATTTACTATGTTACAAAATGTTTAAACGTGAGTAAATGAGTCAAACTGCCTGTTTATAGTGAACAGCGTTTTTACTGATGTTAAATGCTCTAATAATAGCAGTAAAGTTACGACAAGTTGTGTAAGTAATTGATAATAATTGACATTTTCTCCAGAAGGGATAATGAAATCAAGCTACATTTTAGAAGAAAGAATAAACTTAGACGAATGTTTAAGGTTGTAACAATTGTTTATTGTTGCATTATAATTAAATTAGAAAATTGTATTTAGAAAATGTTAAAATTTGTAAGAACTTAGAGGTTTAGGAGTTTGTTTTGTTTTCCAAAAGTTTTCGATATAAATTCTCCAAGTTTTGAGAAAAATTCAGAATCTTCCTCTTGCAAATAAAAAGTAGTTTTTTCCCATATAAAATAGTTAGATAACCAGTATTTTCACGTTTGTCAATTTCCTGTCAATTTCATGCGATATGTTTTCTGAAGGCAACATGTTTGGTGAGACTTACCTTTTCATATGTCCTGGTTTAGAGGGTTCTAATTGGTTGATTTAGCTTCTAGAGTTAAGTGGGGGTAAGTCCGTTGGTGGAAAGGTTGCGGGCGTTGGAGCAGATCTACGATAACTTTCTGAGTGTGACCACGTGCGATCCTTTCGAGTACACGGCGACTTATACAGTTTCGGTGTTCTTTACCGTAGCGGCAATTTTTCTTGTGTTCACGTGTGAGTGATTGGTTGAATGCCGGTCGAGCTTTGTTGTGGTCACTTTTGGGTTCGAAACCTCCAGGACAGCTACGTAAGTAATTTTTACAAGTTTTCTTTAGTTATTTTTTTCAGTAGGGTTTTAGTAGTTAGGGTAAGATCCACTAAGCATGCGCGGTTAAACTGGATTGAAGTCACTCTTCTAGTGACAAATTTTTAGAGTATTTTGATTTCTGTTTAATACTTTGTAAGTAAAAGGAAAAATGTTTCAAGTCACTAAATGCTGGTTATTTCTTTTGGTTCCAGATCTCCCGGAGGCAATTTTAAAGAATTTAAAAAAATAGAGAATTTTAAAGAATTTAGAAAATTTATTACGATTTTGAATTTAGAATTTTTTGATTTAAAAGTTTAAAGACATTTATTAAAAAAGTTATATAAACAAAAAAGGTTCTGGTCTGAAGCTATTTAATTCATTATTTTGGAAGAGTTGTTTTAATTTATTTATGTTCCATTGAGTCAATAAAAGAAGAGATTTTTATTTTCGTTTTTATCATTAATTTAAGAAGTAACCAATTTTATGTTTTGAATTTATTTATAAGAAGATAAATAAAGAACAATTTTTATCACTGGAGAAGTCTTATTTTAATCTCTCATTTAAGTTTGTTCAACATATCAAAAATAAATAGTAGCTTTAATAAGGCTACAAGGTTTAGGATTAAGTAATCGTGGAATCGATTGGAGACCACATTATGTTAAAGAGATTTTATATAATATATCATAGCGTACTAATTACTATTTTAATATATTTAAAGTGGCAATCTGTTGGTAACCCACTATGATGGCAAAGAGCTGAGCTGTATTCAATCACATTTTTTCTTTGATTTACGAGAACAATTGGTATAACTAAGGTAATATTTACAGTAACCATAAAAATTCAATAGTTTTGGATGCGTCGAATTTTTTAGTTAATTTTTAAAATATTCTAATATTATTATGAATGTTCGTGGAACATTTGATGTATGGGAAAATCAGATTTAGATCTTGAAATTTTCTTTACATGACCTGATGTTCAAATCAGATGTAATAACCAGTATCTGTATATCTGACCTAAATATTAGTATATAAAACAGTAAGAATTTTACTAAAATTATAATTCTCTGGATTTGTTTGATTTCAGTTTAAATGCATTTAGTATTATCTAAAATTAGTATTTATTGTCTTGATTTATTTCACTACTGAAGTTTTACTGGCACTCTTAAGCTTCTTAGATAAAGATTCCCCTATTAGTCACTAACTATAATTTTACTATTAGCGATAAGAAAAATAGTAACTTATTTTAATATAATTTTAATATAAATTTTATTATATTTGTATATTAGTTTAATCTGATCTCTAATCAAATTTAAATTACAAATAGTTTTGAAGTTACATTTTTAAATCCTGCCATATTCGTCTTTGAAAATGAGGAAAATCCTATACTGGGATGCTCAAAAACCTTCTAGAACAAATATTTAAGTATTTATATGATATATTTATGTACAGTGCACATGTGATTAAAATAAATCATCATCAAATTTATGCCACTGAGAAAGTGACCTTTAGGTCGCATACTATATAAACCAATCGTGAGTATTGGTTACTATTTAATAATAACTATTAATGTACCTTTAATAAATAAACACTCTCACTGATAACAGTTTAGTTTGATTTTTAATAACAATACTAACTAGTTATAACATTGACTGATGATACAGTTTATTTTGGTAATAATAAAATATGTCTTCATGCAGGATTTCAAAATAAAACATTTTAGACATAGAATTCTTAAAAACATATAGTAAGTTAGAAACTTTTAAATAATGTGTAATATTTACATTACATATATTATGTAAGAAATTACACTGATACCTATTAACAAAACATTAAAATATAATAACTACACTTTGGCGTGTTTTATGAGATTTATTGTAATATAGATGTATATGTGTATTGATATGAACTGAGCAAAGAAATTGTTATTGGAATAGCAAAGCGCCTAATTTTACGTAAGAATAGCACATAAGTTGAATTAATAAACTTAAGTGTTTATCATATATCGGATAAGTCTAGGAAGGGATTTAAAATAACTAATTTTACGTATAAATAAAAGAAGAACTACATTCACGTAGGAATCACAGAGTAACTAAATTGATGTACGAGTCAAGGAATGATCAATATTTCATAGACGTTTAAGTTTAAGTGGAAATCATAGCTTAAATAATTCACGTAGTTATCACAGGTTGACTAGGTTCATGTTATCACAGATTGACTAGGTTCATGTTATCACAGATTGACTAGGTTCATGTTATCACAGGTTGACTAGGTTCATGTTATCACAGATTGACTAGGTTCATGTTATCACAGATTGACTAGGTTCATGTTATCACAGGTTGACTAGGTTCATGTTATCACAGATTGACTAGGTTCATGTTATCACAGGTTGACTAGGTTCATGTTATCACAGGTTGACTAGGTTCATGTTATCACAGGTTGACTAGGTTCATGTTATCACAGATTGACTAGGTTCATGTTATCACAGATTGACTAGGTTCATGTTATCACAGGTTGACTAGGTTCATGTTATCACAGATTGACTAGGTTCATGTTATCACAGATTGACTAGGTTCATGTTATCACAGATTGACTAGGTTCATGTTATCACAGGTTGATTAGGTTCATGTTATCACAGATTGACTAGGTTCATGTTATCACAGATTGACTAGGTTCATGTTATCACAGATTGACTAGATTCATGTTATCACAGGTTGACTAGGTTCATGTTATCACAGGTTGACTAGGTTCATGTTATCACAGATTGACTAGGTTCATGTTATCACAGATTGACTAGGTTCATGTTATCACAGGTTGACTAGGTTCATGTTATCACAGATTGACTAGGTTCATGTTATCACAGATTGACTAGGTTCATGTTATCACAGGTTGACTAGGTTCATGTTATCACAGATTGACTAGGTTCATGTTATCACAGATTGACTAGGTTCATGTTATCACAGATTGACTAGGTTCATGTTATCACAGGTTGATTAGGTTCATGTTATCACAGATTGACTAGGTTCATGTTATCACAGATTGACTAGGTTCATGTTATCACAGGTTGACTAGGTTCATGTTATCACAGATTGACTAGGTTCATGTTATCACAGGTTGACTAGGTTCATGTTATCACAGGTTGACTAGGTTCATGTTATCACAGATTGACTAGGTTCATGTTATCACAGATTGACTAGGTTCATGTTATCACAGGTTGACTAGGTTCATGTTATCACAGGTTTACTAGGTTCATGTTATCACAGGTTGACTAGGTTCATGTTATCACAAATTGACTAGGTTCATGTTATCACAGATTGACTAGGTTCATGTTATCACAGATTGACTAGGTTCATGTTATCACAGATTGACTAGGTTCATGTTATCACAGATTGACTAGGTTCATGTTATCACAGGTTGACTAGGTTCATGTTATCACAGGTTGACTAGGTTCATGTTATCACAGGTTGACTAGGTTCATGTTATCAAAGATTGACTAGGTTCATGTTATCACAGATTGACTAGGTTCATGTTATCACAGATTGACTAGGTTCATGTTATCACCGATTGACTAGGTTCATGTTATCACAGGTTGACTAGGTTCATGTTATCACAGATTGACTAGGTTCATGTTATCACTGATTGACTAGGTTCATGTTATCACAGGTTGACTAGGTTCATGTTATCACAGGTTGACTAGGTTCATGTTATCACAGATTGACTATGTTCATGTTATCACAGAATAACTAGGTTCATGTTATCACAGGTTGACTAGGTTCATGTTATCACAGATTGACTAGGTTCATGTTATCACAGATTGACTAGGTTCATGTTATCACAGATTGACTAGGTTCATGTTATCACAGGTTGACTAGGTTCATGTTATCACAGATTGACTAGGTTCATGTTATCACAGATTGACTAGGTTCATGTTATTACAGATTGACTAGGTTCATGTTATCACAGATTGACTAGGTTCATGTTATCACAGATTGACTAGGTTCATGTTATCACAGGTTGACTAGGTTCATGTTATCACAGATTGACTAGGTTCATGTTATCACAGATTGACTAGGTTCATGTTATCACAGATTGACTAGGTTCATGTTATCACAGATTGACTAGGTTCATGTTATCACAGATTGACTAGGTTCATGTTATCACAGATTGACTAGGTTCATGTTATCACAGATTGACTAGGTTCATGTTATCACAGATTGACTAGGTTCATGTTATCACAGATTGACTAGGTTCATGTTATCACAGATTGACTAGGTTCATGTTATCACAGATTGACTAGGTTCATGTTATCACAGATTGACTAGGTTCATGTTATCACAGATTGACTAGGTTCATGTTATCACAGATTGACTAGGTTCATGTTATCACAGATTGACTAGGTTCATGTTATCACAGATTGACTAGGTTCATGTTATCACAGATTGACTAGGTTCATGTTATCACAGATTGACTAGGTTCATGTTATCACAGATTGACTAGGTTCATGTTATCACAGATTGACTAGGTTCATGTTATCACAGATTGACTAGGTTCATGTTATCACAGATTGACTAGGTTCATGTTATCACAGATTGACTAGGTTCATGTTATCACAGATTGACTAGGTTCATGTTATCACAGATTGACTAGGTTCATGTTATCACAGATTGACTAGGTTCATGTTATCACAGATTGACTAGGTTCATGTTATCACAGATTGACTAGGTTCATGTTATCACAGATTGACTAGGTTCATGTTATCACAGATTGACTAGGTTCATGTTATCACAGATTGACTAGGTTCATGTTATCACAGATTGACTAGGTTCATGTTATCACAGATTGACTAGGTTCATGTTATCACAGATTGACTAGGTTCATGTTATCACAGATTGACTAGGTTCATGTTATCACAGATTGACTAGGTTCATGTTATCACAGATTGACTAGGTTCATGTTATCACAGATTGACTAGGTTCATGTTATCACAGATTGACTAGGTTCATGTTATCACAGATTGACTAGGTTCATGTTATCACAGATTGACTAGGTTCATGTTATCACAGATTGACTAGGTTCATGTTATCACAGATTGACTAGGTTCATGTTATCACAGATTGACTAGGTTCATGTTATCACAGATTGACTAGGTTCATGTTATCACAGATTGACTAGGTTCATGTTATCACAGATTGACTAGGTTCATGTTATCACAGATTGACTAGGTTCATGTTATCACAGATTGACTAGGTTCATGTTATCACAGATTGACTAGGTTCATGTTATCACAGATTGACTAGGTTCATGTTATCACAGGTTGACTAGGTTCATGTTATCACAGGTTGACTAGGTTCATGTTATCACAGGTTGACTAGGTTCATGTTATCACAGGTTGACTAGGTTCATGTTATCACAGATTGACTAGGTTCATGTTATCACAGGTAGACTAGGTTCATGTTATCACTGATTGACTAGGTTCATGTTATCACAGATTGACTAGGTTCATGTTATCACAGATTGACTAGGTTCATGTTATTACAGATTGACTAGGTTCATGTTATCACAGATTGACTAGGTTCATGTTATCACAGATTGACTAGGTTCATGTTATCACAGATTGACTAGGTTCATGTTATCACAGATTGACTAGGTTCATGTTATAACAGATTGACTAGGTTCTTGTTATCACAGATTGACTAGGTTCATGTTATCACAGATTGACTAGGTTCATGTTATCACAGATTGACTAGGTTCATGTTATCACAGATTGACTAGGTTCATGTTATCACAGATTGACTAGGTTTATGTTATCACAGATTGACTAGGTTCATGTTATCACAGATTGACTAGGTTCATGTTATCACAGATTGACTAGGTTCATGTTATCACAGATTGACTAGGTTCATGTTATCACAGATTGACTAGGTTCATGTTATCACAGATTGACTAGGTTCATGTTATCACAGATTGACTAGGTTCATGTTATCACAGATTGACTAGGTTCATGTTATCACAGATTGACTAGGTTCATGTTATCACAGGTTGACTAGGTTCATGTTATCACAGATTGACTAGGTTCATGTTATCACAGATTGACTAGGTTCATGTTATCACAGATTGACTAGGTTCATGTTATCACAGATTGACTAGGTTCATG
Organism: Stictocephala bisonia; assembly: GCA_035578905.1. Taxonomy (NCBI): domain Eukaryota; kingdom Metazoa; phylum Arthropoda; class Insecta; order Hemiptera; family Membracidae; genus Stictocephala; species Stictocephala bisonia. Next base: position 323,345 of record JAQJVL010000002.1, on the reverse strand, counting down.
TTATCACAGATTGACTAGGTTCATGTTATCTCAGATTGACTAGGTTCATGTTATCACAGGTTGACTAGGTTCATGTTATCACAGATTGACTAGGTTCATGTTATCACAGATTGACTAGGTTCATGTTATCACATATTGACTAGGTTCATGTTATCACAGATTGACTAGGTTCATGTTATCACAGATTGACTAGGTTCATGTTATCACAGATTGACTACGTTCATGTTATCACAGATTGACTAGGTTCATGTTATCACAGATTGACTAGGTTCATGTTATCACAGGTTGACTAGGTTCATGTTATCACAGGTTGACTAGGTTCATGTTATCACAGATTGACTAGGTTCATGTTATCACAGATTGACTAGGTTCATGTTATCACAGATTGACTAGGTTCATGTTATCACAGGTTGACTAGGTTCATGTTATCACAGATTGACTAGGTTCATGTTATCACAGATTGACTAGGTTCATGTTATCACAGATTGACTAGGTTCATGTTATCACAGATTGACTAGGTTCATGTTATCACAGATTGACTAGGTTCATGTTATCACAGATTGACTAGGTTCATGTTATCACAGATTGACTAGGTTCATGTTATCACAGATTGACTAGGTTCATGTTATCACAGATTGACTAGGTTCATGTTATCACAGGTTGACTAGGTTCATGTTATCACAGGTTGACTAGGTTCATGTTATCACAGATTGACTAGGTTCATGTTATCACAGATTGACTAGGTTCATGTTATCACAGATTGACTAGGTTCATGTTATCACAGATTGACTAGGTTCATGTTATCACAGATTGACTAGGTTCATGTTATCACAGATTGACTAGGTTCATGTTATCACAGATTGACTAGGTTCATGTTATCACAGATTGACTAGGTTCATGTTATCACAGGTTGACTAGGTTCATGTTATCACAGATTGACTAGGTTCATGTTATCACAGATTGACTAGGTTCATGTTATCACAGATTGACTAGGTTCATGTTATCACAGGTTGACTAGGTTCATGTTATCACAGGTTGACTAGGTTCATGTTATCACAGATTGACTAGGTTCATGTTATCACAGATTGACTAGGTTCATGTTGGAATATCATAAAAACTGATATCACGTAATAATCACACGCCACTGAAGTTTTGGAAGGAATCACAGGTTAACCGAGTTCATGTAGGAAACATGGAGCAACAAAAATATTGTGTAGTCACAGAGTAACCAGGTTCTGGTGGAATAACAGTGCAAACAAATTCTCAAATTTATCACAATCAAGTTCTCTTGCAATCAAAGGAAATGCAAACTTACGAAGGAATCAAAAACCAACTGAGTTTACGTAGGCATCACAAAGCAACCAAATTACAGAGCAACATCTAAAATACAAGATCCTCATAACAATCAACATAACTTTATTAGTCAAATAGTTGAAGTAGCAGGTCTGCAATAATAATAGCAGGTTTACATATTTTAAATAAATAAACAAGTGCATACTGTATAGTGGAAACGGTTACTTTTCTTCTTTAGAAATAAGTTGTAATGATGATTGATTAATGGAGAAACCAATCAGGACTTGCCTGATGAACCGTATTTTTCTTGGTAAAAAAGTGAAACCCTGAGAAGCGTGGGAGTAACCCAAGAGGGCACTTACCTCTACCCCCTCACCCTTGTGTAGAGGCTTTCCCCCATTTTCTGAGCAGTTCTCTATTAACTCCCAGTAGAATATTGCTTTCATGCAAAATTAGGTTTATATTACAAATAAATACATCTTAAAACGACGATATTTGTAAGATCTAAAAGTAATTTTCAATATTTTGTTAGATTTTTAGCTAAATATAATCCAATTTTATCTCAAATCGTACGATTGTAATAAACAAACAATTCAATATAATTTATTGTCCTTCTTTAAATGGGCCATAAATTAAAACGTAAACAAATATTAGAATATTTTATATAATTGGATGCACAGTTATGTATTGTTTGACTTCAATAAAGCTGAAATATTATTTTAGAATCTTGTTACATATACGAAACTTGTTTACCATAGAAACATAAATTATGATAATTTGTATGGCTATATATATATATATATATATATATATATATATATATATATATATATATATATATATACATGACTTATAGAGGTGGAGGAAGATTGCACTGTGTACCAGATTATCTGGAGGGCATTTTCGGAACCACAGAGGAAAGATTATATGTATTGAGCTAGTAACAAAATACTTAAAAGGGGGGATGTATACGATATGAATAAAAAGCTTTTTAGCTTAGCAGACTATGTCGATTCGGTGACGTAGGACGAAAAATATTTATAAATTGTTAATCAATAAAATAAAGGAGAAGATAGAGAATTTCATCCCTCTGGCAGCATATGGTCAATGAAGATGAAAATACATATTTTAGAGAAGATATATTTTACATATATTATACATATTATAATTGATAACTATTATTATTTATTATTAAGATGTCAGTATTTATTAAATATGAGAGGTAAATAGGTGTGATGACCGTACATAAACGGATAGGAAATATTACCTGGTATGTTTAATAACTGTTCTTTATAAATAACTCCATAGCCAATGGGCCTATTACTGTTGATACATTCCAGAACACGTATTATTTCTCTGAATTTAAGCTACCTGTCAAGCCTGTAGTTTCCCTAAACAACATCAGAACTTCCCAACTGAAGGTTGGCCACTCAGTTAGAAGTGATATTATTTAATGAAAATGTTATAAAATAATGTTATTCCTAATGATCAATTAATTAAATAGATTATTGTATTCGTAGTTACTTACTGACTATTCCAACTACCAACCTTCAGTACACGCAGAATGGCACATAACCTCCTTCCCGCCCATATTTATACAGTGGTATTAACTCTCCCACCAACCCATACGGGCACGGTGTCATTGATATACCAATACTTTCATACATGTACAGTATTTTCTACCCTCCCACAAAAGATACGCGCACGATTGCATTGGAATATCCCACCCACCCATTAAGTTAAGTAAGTTAGCAATGACAATACCACTGTACGTTTCATATTGTAGAATGCCCTATGGTATTTCATCTGCACCTGGAATTTTTCAAAAGGTTATAGAACAAACTTTACAAGGTTTAGAGGGTGTAACAGCATTTTCCCCCCATCCATAGAGCAACACTCAGGTATTTATGCAGTTTTTTTCAGTTGGTATATATATGTGGTTAGCTGATGGGGAAGGGGTTGAAGAGAAGTGGTCTATCTTATGTTTAGGTTAGGTGGTTCACGAGATTTTGTAATCCATTGGTGTGCTAACCTCATGGTACAGTATTTTCTACCCTCCCATAAAAGATACGTGCACGATTGCATTGGAATATCCCACCCACCCATATACGTAAGTTAGCAATGACAATCTGACACACCCATGCACATTCAGTTGGACTCACTCTCCCAACCACCTTTTCAAAAACGGTGGCAATAAACTTAACACACATCGATACAACTTCAGTGTGATTAACTTACCTAAAAACACACAAAAACATAGTGATATTGACTCTCCACCTACTCATACACGTACGGTGGTACTGATCCTCTCAAACAACCATTCACTTACAGTAGCATTGAACCTCCCACCCACCCATACACGTTAGTTAGCAATGAATATCTAACACACCCATGCACATTCAGTTGGATTCACTCTCCCAACCACCTTTTCAAAAACGGTGGCAATAAACTTAACACACATCGATACAACTTAAGTGTGATTAACTTACCTAAAAACACACAAAAACATAGTGATATTGACTCTCCACCTACTCATACACGTACGGTGGTACTGATCCTCTCAAACAACCATTCACTTACAGTGGCATTGAACCTCCCACCCACCCATACACGTTAGTTAGCAATGAATATCTAACACACCCATGCACATTCAGTTGGACTCACTCTCCCAACCACCTTTTCAAAAACGGTGGCAATAAACTTAACACACATTCATACAACTTAAGTGGGATTAACTTACCTAAAACACACAATCAGAGAGATACTGACTCTCCACCTACTCATACATGTATGGTTGTACTGATCCTCCCAAACAACCATTCACTTACAGTAGCATTGAACCTCCCACCCACCTAACCTAACCTAACCTAACCCACCCGCCCACCCATACACGTACTGTGGTACTGACCCACCCGCCCACCCATACACGTACTGTGGTACTGACCGACCCGCCCACCCATACACGTACTGTGGTATTGATCATACATCATACACGTACACTTAATAATTTCTCAACCACCCATATACGAATAGTGGCACTGACCCTCCAACACACTTAACTTCCCGCCCTTCATCTAGAGGATCTTCTGAATCATTTTGGTAGATTGTAAAAATATTATTAAGTGCACTGAAGCATTATCTCATATCAAAGACAAAAATAAAACAAGAATATGTTTTGTTTTATCCATAATAATTACATATAATATAAAAGTAATGTAAATATATGTGTAATAAAATAAAAGTAGTTTCCTGTTTTTTAACAAATAAATTCACATTTATTAGGTTTTTCTAATCTCGTATGTACAAGTTATCGGACATGATAATGAATGCACAATCAATATTAGATGACTTGTTTGCTTAACAAAGGCGCCAATGCGGGTTGTACTATGCGGGTAGGAATGGATCAATTGAGCTGACTCTTTGTCGTGATGTAAAAAATTTTACTAATATGTAAATCAGAAAATATTTGTAATATATACATCTTAATTATGACACAAATGAAAATTATTGTCTGCTAAGATTTATGATGTAAAATTAATCCTATCATTAAATTGTATGTAATATAAAGATAACCCACATTTGTAGTGTTTTGTATCTGATACACTCTACCAATTATGTTAATTGATACCAATATTATGTGTTTCTTCTTTCATTTTAGTATAGGCAACATTTGCTTTATTTTTAATAGTTTTTATGCCATATTTAAAGTATATTTCCTTCCATCTGTAAGAGTGTATTTCAATAATCATAATGTAATTTTTCAAAATTATGTCCTATAGGTCATGATGGTGTGTGAATTTGAACACATGTGAACTAGTAAAGTATGTTAATTTATGCTAACATTTAAATTCAAGAAAAATTTGATCTTTTACGTACATTTTCAGAACTTATATGTGTATAAGTAAATATAACATTGGAATATAATGAGAAGTGACGTAGAGGTAAGGCTGTGAATTTTATTTTTGTAATTTTACATTATTTTATGATACGAAAAATTTCAACAAATTTAAAAATTCTGTATATTAAAATATTATAATGTAATTCAATGTCAATTATATGGTTTTAATCAGTTTTTTAAAGTATGATCTGCACACACTACGTATGTTTCCTTAGATCCCATGAATGTCTCATAGATGTAATCTAAGGAGGTGAATTGATATGAAAAAAATTCGAATACGTTAACTGATACTGACTGTATATAAACAGATGGATATAGGTAAAAAATGTAAAAAAACAACAAAAATATGTATGAATAATAATAAAATTAAGCTAAATATTATTATATTAGAAACAATGTTACTTACGTATATTGTTAGATCCTTTTTACTTTCTTCTTCAGAATGACATACTTTATACCATTTCGACTTAGTACTCAGGACTAAAACTTACTTATAAATTGGACTAAAACACACCTCCAAACAAATATATATGAGGTACACGTTAGAGAAAGCAATGACATTGTGAAATATTAATACTTATAAATGCACCTACAACAAAAGGAATGCTTACAATTACTAAATATAGGTCTTTAAAGTATAAACAGAAAGTTCATTATGAAATATTTACAATTACTAAACTAAAAAATAACCCCAGACCTAAATAGTCTCACAATAATATCACAAGTTTAAAATAATTACATTAATTTTTCTTATATTTATTGTTAAAAGTGTACATCTTAGAAGAGTAATTCAGCAATAAATAAAACATCAAATCGAAATATTCGTGTACAATTAAGTTTGATACCCAAAAGCATATATAAATTAAAGATTCTAATGATACTTTTTGTTTTTTAAACCCTAAAAATGCATAGTCCTAACTAATTATACTAAATGTCAAAACCAGTAAAACTTACAACATCGTAAGCACATTGTATCTTAAATTTAAGAACACGTATTTTAATTTGTAAGTTCATGGTTTGTTTGCGAGTACCTCATGGTTCACTCACCATAATAGTTTTACTTTTTTATTACACTTTCTATTCAAATAAATCAGCGTTGAAAACAGTTCACTTTTTGTTTGAATATTACTACAGTAGTAAAAAATAACTTTGATTCCAGACAATCAAAGTTAATAAAAAAATAAATAAAAAAAACTTTAAACTAGATACAGGAATCAAAATCAGTAATTGTCTAGTAGGTAAAAATAAATTCAAATAGATGAAAACACATAATTATATAGTTACTTTTAATTGCGTGAATAAGATACAATATAATTAAAATATCGTAAAAAATGAATAAACCTAAACAAGAACAATAAATCAAGAGGATAAGTGGAGATTGAGAATCAAATGTAAGGAGATTACAGGAGATAGAAGACGTGTATTGATGGTGTACTTAGGAGGGGTGGATGACGTCACTGTATTGGTCAGATCCATATCTTCTGTCTGTTTCCCCTTTGGTAAAGCATTAAGTATACATAACGATTATAAATAGCTTGTCATTTATATACATGAAATAGTTATAATTGGATGTAAGCCCTAGAAATATTTACCTAAGCAAACATTTTAATTCAGATGATTATAGTTGTTAGTCATGTGTTGTTTATCTACCGTCTTATTACAACGAAATCGTATAATAAACTTTGGGAGTATGCGGCTTCATTTGGTATTTACAAGGAATTTCGGAACAACAACTAAAGTTGATGAAGAGGAAAAATAATTTTTCATGTATACATCAGGTAAAATTCGCTATACAGGATGGAAAAAAATTATAAACGCTGTCACGACTGTTGTATAACTTTACTTGTAAAAGTGAAATCTTATACATGATCATGGGTATAAAGAATATGCTTTTTGATGCCATTAGTGACATTTATCTCTGCAGTAGGACGACCCACGAGGAGTTGAACGAAAATCTTTAACGTAAGCCTAGGTCGAGTTTGATGTCAAATTAAAAGCCTATTCCAGAGAAATTAATTACTGCAAACTGGACTTTCAAAGGTATTTATTTTCTGGAGTAGCAGTCACTTGAATTTCAAAATAACTAATTTGAACAATACTATTTGTCCACTATTTAATGGTTTAAGTAAATTATTCTAATCAAAAATTATACTTTAAGAAATACAATTATTAAAATAATAACATTTTCAAATTATCAATGGATAAAATAACGTTGTTGTGGAAGTGTTTCCAAATTTTATTCCACCCTGTATACAGTATTTCATGCATTTTCCTAAAATGTTATTCTTTAGGTCTAGTTTCTTCAATTTCAAGGCTAATTTAGCAATTATACGTTAAGTCAGTTTCAGTAAAGGATAACCTGAACAGTTGTTAGTTCGTATTTAGTATTTCAAGCAGTTTAGTTTGTAGCGTAGTCGGGTCATAAGCTAAATGTTACATTTAGTTCCAATCAGACCAAACAATTCTTTTTTATTTCCATCAGCCGTTTAAAAATGTTAGCCGATGGTTATTATTTAATAATACTTTTTAAAGAAGATTGTCCTGGTGATTTAGAAAGGTTTAACATCCCTTTTACACAGTCATCAGAGTCGTTTGAAATCCATATTGTACAATATACTAATAATCAGTGTTTTAAACATTGTTAAATAACTATAATTAAAAAAAAGTAATCAGGATTATGGTATTAAACATACCTGTTATGAATATCACGTACATAATGTTTTGTTGTATGTTTTTTGAATAGTTTTAAAACTTTTAAAATAAGCTATTTTGTATATTTGTGTATGAATCTAACAGGATAGTAAAAACTCCCAACTATTCGTACTAATATTTTCTATTACAATGTACTACAGTTTTAATTGTACAATTTAAATGAAAAAAAATCTGTTTTAGTTCCCATCCGATTATATTTGGAGCTAGGCTGTGAACTGTACACTAAATTAATAGTCTGTCAGCTGTTTAGCAATTTCTTTCAAGCTGGGTTGACTCAAGCATTTCCATAACCACTAAACCTAATTGGGAATATACAACAGCACGTTTCGTTGTGTTGTTATTCTTGCTGATGTCATACGAATACCCAAGGTTCATCAATCATTACGCGCTGCTAACATTAACCTTCAGGCATAAGCAGAATGATTTGTGTCTCTCAGCGATGGAAGCGATAACACTTTATATAATAAATTTACCATTTGAAGTGAAAATATAATGGCTTTTACAAGTTCAACAAGAACCGTTTGAGCTATAAAAAATTAAAAATCTATAAATTTTGCAAATCGTAATAGTTTTCTAAACATTAAAATTGAATGAGTTGTTTAGTATTTAATTTAAAAAACCAATAAGTATATACATTTTATCCATACTCGATCTGATTTCCAGTTGGCTCAGCATGTTTGTAAACTAAGCCCATTCCAGGATAGTTTATCTATATAATAAAGTAGAATATTTGGTACCTTTCCCTTACATTTTTTTCAGATTTTATATTTGATAGAAAATTTTTGTTTTTGTTTTTTTATCTTAGCAAAAAAATACAAGCTATGAACCATACGTTACCAGTCTTCATGTTGACAGGCCACCCACTTGGCAGGTCGCCCTGTTGACAGGACGCCCTGTTGACAGGCCACCCTGTTGAAAGGTCACCCTGTTGACAGGTCGCCCTTTTGACAGGCCACCCTGTTGACAGGTCACACTGTTGACAGGCCACCCTGTTGACAGGCCACCAAGTTGACAAGCCACTCTGTTTGAAATTAAACATTTAACAGTTTATAGATTTTTCTTCAAGTTTTAGATTGAGATTATAGTCAAATAGTTGAGTATGATGTAGCGTTGATGCCTGGAAGTACCCTACAAGTATCATACTATGTATAGGAAAAAAAGGAAAAGATACCCTAGAAGTATCATTTTGTAGTATGAGAAAAAAATATCCAGGGTGGGTAAACAATGTGGAAACGCTTTCATAACTTTTGTATGACCTCACTTGTAAAAGTGAAATCCTGTACGTAACCATGGTTACAAATCACAGAATTTTTGACGCCATTACTGAAATTTCAAATTTTCAGGGGGACGGCACATGAGGAGTTGAACAAAAAACTTTAACGTAACCCTAGATCAAGTATGGTATAAAATGAAAGGTCTATTCAAGAGAAATTAATTGCCGCAAATCGGACTTCGAATGGTTTATCTTTACCTAAGTTGCGGTCATTCGAATTTCGAAGTAACTAAGTTGAACAATATTTGTACTCCCCTATTTAATGGTTTTAAGTAAATTATTCTAATAAAAAAATATAATTTATATAACAAAATTACTACAATTTTTTTTTTAATTTTCTTTGAATCGTACACGGTGTTTTACGATTTTGAGAGTGTTAATTGTAAATCCACTGCATCATCTTTCTAATGTTCTATTTTTGGCATGAATAAATAAATATAGCAAAATATTATAGATCAAAATATATAGTTTGTATAAAATTGTATCGTACAACAATTACGTCTTTTACTATTTGTATCTCTTTTTTTAATATTTAGCGAATGTTTCTTTGTTAAACAAACTAGGCCAGATGTTTGTATTATCTTTGCTTACTTTGGTTGTTTATCAATAATCACTTATGTATGGGTCATAATTTATGGTGGCATAGTCACAGGAATATACTTATTCATGGTATATTTACTTTTACAATATTAATTACGACGAAAAAAGGGGGGTCTGCGGGGAGTGAACTGCTGACAAACGCTGCTTGTAAAGCTACGGAGAGTGGAAAACTGACAAATGGTAAAGCCGTTGAGAGTCATTTCGTGCTAAGAACGATTCAATGTTAACAACAAGCCGTCTGTCTGCAAATACTGCAAAAACTCTCGCCTCCGCTTTATTTGACATACATTCATTGATGACTCCATTCAATCTTCCCTTTTTATCGTTCTCTGTTACTTTTCGTGCATACTTCCTTCTTCAGTTGTATGAACGGGATGTTTAAAAGCAAAATAAACGTATACAGGGGCATCTAATGTTTTTGTAATAAGAACATATCTTCAAGAATGTTATGTGAATTGCACATAACATATATAGTATATTAAATACAACATAAAAACATTGAAGGTTAGGATATTGTATAGAGGGTAGAACTGAGCATCAGGTTTGTCAGTTTGGGAACAAAACATACTCATACTTTTTAATTTGGAGATTCTTCAGATCTGTAGGTCCCTTAAAGATAAAATGGAATAAAAAACATTTTAGATACAAAACATTACTCTAAATGTCAGCTAAAAATATTAGACCAATATATCTTAGTTTGGTTTTTCGTTGTATTCTTCAGGTCCCTTTGACGCGTAATGAATGTATGATAAGACTAAATAGCATATATTAATGTTAAAACCTATAAGTTATTACGTAATTAGAACAAAAACAACACTCGGCCATAAAAACTCACATCACTCATTATAATAACTCTTAGCCTTCAAGAAAGTTTTGATATAAATTTCTTAATTGTAGATTAAGGGAAATAAAATTAATGTATGCATATTTTCCATGTACCTGTTTTGTGAGACGGTGGCCGAGTGGTCTGAGGCGTCAGGACTTTGAGTTTGGGTTAGATAGATCTGGTTCGAATCCGGCCTAGACTGGAAGATTTGTCAGTAGTATTTCACCTTCTACTGTACTGGTTCGTCCCCTTACATTCTCTGAATAAGTTCCTCACACAGATCAATAGTTTATGAGGAATGGGCAGAGTAAGATTAAAGAGTAGATCGGCTTCTCCTTAAAAAACAAAATCAATCCACCAAGGATGTGAATCATTACTTACATCCTCTTAGGTTGTGAACTGTTACTATCTATTTGAAATTTAAGTTGTTAAGCTTTTCGTTATTTGAGGTTCCATGAGTGTTGCCTTACCCTGTACTTAGCTCAACAAATAGCATAAACACCTGTTCATAACTACTAAGGTTACATTTCTTAACATGTGTTCTTATATATAAAGTGTGAACGATTTTGGTCATCTTTATTTATGTGTATTATGTGTTTTAGGTAACTAAATTCAATCATACAAACATAATGGACATTCTGGCACGAGCAGAGGTTTAATGGTATCCATTGTTACGCAGTATTTACAAAAAGTTAATTAAGACCGAGGATTCTAGACGTAACACAGTTTCTAATTAAAACGCGATGGTTTAAGAGTGGACAAGCACCTAATGAGGGGAAGGGAACTTTACTAAGCACGGACGAAACGATTTAATTAAAATAATTAATTAATGTTTACAAAACAATTTGTGTTTGCTGTAATTGAAACCTTTCGCTCGTATATCATTGCATTAAGAATAAAACGTATGCTATAATAGTCTGGTTCACATGTACTTTTTTTGTGAAATTTTTGAGCCCTGTCCAAAAATTACGACCATAATGTCAATCGATTCGTATTTTTACCTAGAAAGTTTAAGGAAAGGTCCGAAAACGCACTGATAAAAATTGCAAAAGTCATGAAAATTACAAAAAAAAAAAAAAAAAAAAAACAATTAAGTGAAAAAATGGGACGTTAGTTTATTTAATATCTTGGGAAATTTACAAAATTTTGGAAATTTGATAAAAGATTTGAAAAGATTAATGGATATGCGTAAAAAAAGGCCTGACTCCCGAAACTGTATCTCAGTTATTTATAATTTTTACAGAGCTACAAAAATAAAGCCAAAAATCGGTAGTCTGGCTTCCGCGCGCATTCTATCACTCTGACATAAAAACAAAACAAAAAAAACTATTTAAACATATTAGATGTGCATATTAAGGAATGAAAAAATTCATGTAATGTTGGGATACATTAATAAATAATAATCCGCAGTCAGAATATTTGTATCTCAATTTTAACGTTAATTATAAATTTGTTAATTAATAACTTTTTCTTAATTGAAAGTTAATATAAAAAACCCTATAATTATTAAACTAAAACCCTGGAATCTTTTTCCTTTAATGAAGTTTTTCTTAATATGCTATACAATAGATTACCAGTGCCAAAATAAAAAAAATTGTTATTTTCTATTTTTCGATTAACAATTGAAAATTATAATTTTATTATGTATTTTTTATAAAATTACAATTTTCAATTGATAATACAAAAAATGAAAATAATTATTTTTTTTATTTTGGCAATGGCAATCAATTTGTTTGCCTATTAAAAATAACTTCACTGAAGAAAAAGAATTCCAGGTTATTAGTTTGACAATTATAGGGGTTTTTATATTAACAATCATGAATGTTTTTTTTCTTAATTTATCAGAGCGTTTTCGGACCTTTCCTAAACTTTCTAGGTAGAAATACGAATCGATTGACACCTTGGTCGTAAATTTTGGACAGGGCTGAAAAATTTCACAAAAAAGTACATGTCAACCAGACTATAATATTTTTTTACTTTTTGGGTACAAAATTATAAGTATACAAATATCTTTTTAGTATATGTATAACATTTTAATATTTCACTAAACATAAGCACATGAATGATTTAATGTCGTTTTTTTAAATCCAAATATTAGATTTAATCAATAATTTGTCAAATAATTATGAATTATAATTGTATATTAAATACAATACTACACGTAAAAAGTAGCAGCTGAAGCTATGGGGATAAGGCCATGGATTTCTAATTAATCCGTTCGGGTTTCATTCGCGATAAGACCATTAACAGTTTTTGCCCTAACATTGCTGTGGTTCGGAAGTCACGTTAAGCCGTTGGTCTCCAGGTTAAATTAGTGAGGACTTCTTAGCCCTAACTTCGTCCGGTAAAATAAGACGAACTTCTTAAAGATTGTAATTAGATAAAAGTTTATAATCCTCAAGGTTAGTTAAAGAAGAGATAATGTTGTTACTAGTGGTATAATATACAACAAATAATTTTTAGTGGTATTTTGCATTACTGAGCCCAATGCCCAAAACTCAGGCGTTCATTTCTCACATTTGACGTAGACGAAAGAAATAAACTTTAAATCAGAAATACCAATGACACGTATACGTTTAGGCTTTATACATTTTTAGAATATCAAGCCTTAAATGCCAATAAAAGTAAATAAAATCTTTATTTATATGTAATACATTTGTTTGTAATAAATGGTATCAGTTAACCAGTGTAAGAATGTACATTACAAAATAAAAATAATACAATTACATTGCATACCAAATACAATCGAATAATAAATTGTCAAATCCTTCCTAATAATATAAATAATTTGTTATTACAGAACCCAATACTATTAAACTACAGGCTTAAATAAATGTCGTATAGTTTTAAGTAATCTGTTTTAAGTGTGTTTATCATTAATTTGTTATTAAAAGACTTGTAAATAAGTCCCAAGTAATATTTCAACATAAGTTTTCTGGTTTATTTGAACTAACGAGCTAAATCATCATCTTTACTATATGACTATTGATAGTGATATAATTAATAAAACTACCATACTTTATTACAGTTTGAACATGCACTTATAAGGCTTAGACCAATTTAATGAAATGCCTTGTTATAGTGATAATATTTACTCTTTAGTAAATAAACAATCAAGAGAAGATGAAATATTTACAAATATATATCCATAATAAACTTTTTCAACATTAGTAAAAACAACGATAAATCTTAAAAAAACGATAATGTTTTACCGATTATGTATTTAATAGTATTGTTGTTGTGAAATTTAAATAGTTAGTGGAAGCAAATCGTGTTTTAATTAGGAAAGTGTAAACTGGAAATTTTAAGTTAAAAATTGCTCTCTGTATACGTAATATTATATATAGTTCCTAATTAATATATTGTATTAATCACGAATACAAAAATTTAAAGTAAAAAATCCATGTTCTCTAAAAATTATACATCTTAATACATTTTTTCAAATTTTAATTTATAATATGGCTATAGTGATATAGGTATATTATTTATCCTTAGATTATTTTTAACGATATCCTGTAATCCATAACTGAAAAACATTTGAGGAATAAATTTAAAATTTGTCTAATATTATTATGTACATGAATAAATATTTAATTGGCCAACATTCTTTGTAAGGTAAATTTATTAAAAATACATATAAAAGAGAAAAAAGAGTTTACAAACTTGTCTACATATTATAGAGATATTTTAATTGTTCTTGTATTTCCGAACAATAATTTAAAAATGTTTGAAATCGTTTTTAATATGGTTATAGACTCAATACACTGATTGTTTATCCCTTATCTTAAAATTACTACACTTCATTGTCTCTATGTGGTGTAATTCAAAGTTGAGGTAAATCTATACATAAAAATCCACACTTGTGTTACGATGATGTGACTTAAATGATTAATCGACTTAAGACTGTAATATGTTAACTTGCTCAACGCAAGTAACTATTGTATCCCTTTAATATTTTATCTACACGGGACATGTAGATTGTCAACAGGATGTTCTGCACAGCGACCGTCCTTAATAAACTGAGAGTTGAGGCTTTAACGTGGTTCACCAGTATTCCAGGGACACCTGGTCTGTGCTATCCAAACCAATGAACATTTGAAACACACACAATTTTAGTTACATATTTTCTATAGAGGTGGTATTGAATTGATTGATGATTGTGCTACTTAACATATTAATAGTTAGTAAAAATATTCAACGAATTAAAATTACACCAATTTGTTGGCCTATTATTATATTTTATATGTATATTTAATTAAATAGAATTTATAAAAAATAAAATAGCTTTATTATTACATACCGTGAGTTTAGAAATCGTGTTCTGTTGATAAATATAACGTACCGACAAACAATGCTTGGTTTGAATTAATTTCTACCATAGTGTTAAAATTCAATAATAAGATTAAAAATGATTTACAATAAGTTAGTTATAGGAAGAATATTATCGATAGTGAGTTATCTTGACGATCTTGTCAGTTGTACGATATTTTGTTTTCATTTGCAAACATAACCCTTATGAAACATAGATTTCAATAACAGACATTTATGTCGTATCCATTTTAAAAATGTGAGGCCTTGTTTTTAACATTAGTTCACAAAGCCGTGCTAAAGGATGGGTATTGATGTCTGACAAATTACAAAGCTTCTGTGAGTCATTTTGGGGCCAGCACGATTCTGCGCCAACAACGCCATCTATCAGTGAAAACACAAATGCTTCTCGCTGTGAGTAATTTTACTTGAAGTTATTACGATTTTTTTATGATTCATACGTCAACGAATTGTTTAAAAATTGTATAATGAAGTGGCCAAAATAAAACGCAAATGTGATTTTTTGGAATGATAAATCAATAATAATAAAAATATTTCTAAATAGGCCAAGAATCGGCACGTAACCTTCTGGCTCTAAAGTTATTTACAGAAATATATTATACTTTAGTGACTTAAAAAAATCTTTATTGCGTAATGGTTATTATTATTTCCAAACTAAGAAGACTTTTTTTTGATTTTACAGAACACATTTTAACTAAGGTGAAATATACGGAAACCTAGTTTCTAGCACACGCGGTATTTTTAGGAATATTTCCTGAATTATCGAAAAAACTCCTAAAGCTTATATTACGTATGCTCTTATGGATTTCATAAGGCAGCCACAAAACTAATAAAAAGATGTTAAACATTACTCAGATAAATAGTATTGAAATAAATTAAAATATACAGTACAAAGGATTTGTTTTCCCCCACAATTATTTGTAGGGATTGTGATGTGTATACAAGTCTTTAACGACATGATCATCTAATTTTCTTGAAGTAGGGACAATACTTGAACAATAGTGACATGTTACAAATAACAATAAGTATCTTAAGAGGTTTGGGAAAAATGATATAACTTAAGGTACTGCAATATTATTACTGTTATAGTTTCTTTTAATTTAAAATTCTACAATCAGTTAGATAATTGCTTTGTAAATATTTCAACATGCTATGCATCACAAAACCACGTGGCGAGTAACTCACTAAAGCCAACAAAGACAAGAGAGTAAAGTTTTAATTAATGTTTGCCGCTGTGCTGGATTACATCTTTGTTACTCTTGACGTCCTTTCATAAGACTCACCCCTCACTCCCTGCCCAGGTTATTATTGCACTGTGGGAAGGCCATCGTTTTATTATCTCACTAAGGGCTTTGGCTTGGCAAATAATTCTCTCAAAGTCTGAAATAGTCTTCATTGTCAACAGACACAGCTGCGTTGAAATTGGGCAGATTTCCTACTTAAATATTTTTTATTACTAATATTCCTTAGTATTTTCCTTTATATTTCATAAGATATAACTCATACAGTATATTTCCATATTTTAAAAATCAACCCTAAATTTTAATATAAGCATTTTTTTTTATTTTGACCAAACAGTTAATATTGATTAACGAAAATCACCTACTCAATATTAAAATTAATTTAAATAATATTTTTTGCAACTGAACTTATACAATTTATATTTGATACAATGATTCAATAAAGATTCAAACTTTGATCTCAACATTGTTAATAGATGAAAATCTAAATATCAAATAATACAAGATAAAAGCAAATACAATGAGTAACATTAACCAAAATAAAGTTAACATTTAGAAGAAAGTAATGTTATAAATATAAATAAATATAATATAAATAAATATTACATGTAACATTTAATAAAATGAGAGTTCTACCAAATAAGAACAACTTAAAAATAAAATTAGCTAAAACTGAAATGAATAATATAAAATTGTCTAATCAGACAAATATATTATAGCGAAAAACTTTCTTTTGCCTTCAGTAATAAATACTAAGTGGCCTGAAATGAAAGTCCTTACACAATAAAGATTGGTTGTAGCAAATCTTCCCTAAACTTGCTTGGCTCATAAAATTCTCCAAACCCATACTCGTAACCTCTAACGAGGGTCAATTAATCAGTAGTTGTGAACAATCAAAGGATGGGTTGGCCATGAAGGGTGAGTGAGATGCCTAATAAACTTATTTTTGAAGGTAGGTGGCATCCATTTATTTTCTGAGGGCTTCAGACTTGAAACTGGTAACATCAAACTATAGGACCTTAGAATCAGCAGTACGTGTATTAGTGGGTGGGTCGATCACATAATACATACGGTAATCAACCTTTTGAAATAAGATAAATTGCATGGATATACTCTTACATTAACTATTTAAGACACTGTAAATAATATGAAACAGATTCAGGAATGTGATCATGCATTATGTGTAATATTGCAACTAAAATAATATACTGCTCTAATACATTTAATATGTGGTGAAATATTTACTTAACTGTAACCCTTTTCTAATTGCCTATTTCAGTCACTTTTAGAAACTACGTCAAACTGTGCGAATCTTTTAAAAGTTTTTTTATCCTCATTTTTATAATTCCACGAAACGTACAGACTATATAGCATTATATAGGTTTCCTTAGATAATCCGCTGTAGTAGGGTATCAGGTAACCACTATACGAGGCTAAATGCTTTGTTTGCTTCTAATATTTTCAGGAAATAACCTCTCTGTCTTCTACCTAGTCAATATTGCCTATCTTTATAAGCTTTCTTAAAATCACTTAACCTAGAACGTTCTATAAAATTAATAACATTCGAAATCTATAATTAATTTAAACTATAGTAATTTATGAGTTTGTACAAGTATACAGCAGTGTAATACACTGAACTATATAGTATTGTCAGAAAAAAAAACAATTAAAATACTATTTATATTTCCATAAAAAGGCAAAATATAATATTTAGAGTTGATGAAATGTTTCACTGAATTGTTTTGAAATGTATTTCAACGTGACGACTAATCCACTTAATCCAATAATCCAGTAAATAAACTCACCAAATTGGCTTTGCAGCGATTCAATTTATACGTTTCTTCCCAATTAACCACAGTACTTTTATACATAAATATACACACAACATTAATGTATTATTTAAAGCTTCAAACGTAACACTGAAATGTAAGTAAACTGTAAAGCTTTCTTTGGAGTGTTTCGTTGCATTTCGTAAAGAAACTGCTTCAATATTGTGTGTCAGTATAAATAGCGTACAACAATATGTGTAGAGTAGGCGGGTGGGTCAGTAAAACTGGACGTGTAATGATGGGTCAGTCTTTACCGCTATGCGTGTATGGTTAGGTGGGTTGGTCACTACAGCTGTACGTGTATGTGTGGGTCAATACCCATCACGTGTATGGAAAGGTGAGTATGTCAATACAGCTGTACGTGAATGTATGGGTCAATACCCTTCACGTGTATGGAAAGGTGAGTATGTCAATACAGCTGTACGTGTATGTGTGGGTCAATACCCATCACGTGTGTGGAAAGGTGGGTAGGTCACTACAACTGTACGTGTATGTGTGGGTCAATACTCTTCACGTGTATAGAAAGGTGGGTAGGTCACTACAACTGTACGTGTATATGTGGGTCAATAACCTTCACGTGTATGGAAGTGTGGTTAGGTCTCTAATAATCCAACATTATATTATTATGAACGTTTGCAATGCGTTTTCGATATAAAAATCCTGTCGTATCTATTTGTTAGTATATTTTTAACCAAATAATCGATAGTTCGAGCTGAAAGTTCCTCGTAATACTTTTAAAAAGTAAATCGTTAATATTTATTTACTAGAAGAACTTTGCATATACTTCTTTAAAAGAATATAATTTATGAATACAAGTACATTTAACAAATATTTTTATACCTAAATAATATTATTTTTATTAATTTCAACAAAGAAAGTAGTATTTCAATGGTGCATTAAGTGAAAAAGCTAAAACTAATCATTAAAGATCCCCTCTTATTTAATTATAATCCATAGATTTGATATAGTTCAATCCTTTAGAAGAACATGTGACCTCTATGACACACGTGTAGGGAGACTTGAGCCCTACTCTGGAAACTTCGGGAAACTCTGATACTAGAGTTGTTATAAGGTTCTCTCACAGTATTAGGCCAATATATTGAAGCCGGCAAGGTATATTTTATGGCAAGATGTTTAGACCTAGCATAACTGTGCTTGTTTGTATGAGCATCGCAATAACAGCCTAGTTTTCTATGAATAGTGTCTAGAGATGTGAAACTACTTTACACTAAATAAAAGTAAGTGGTTGAATAAATAGCAACAATTGAGTATATAACATGATATATTATTACGACAGGTAGTTTTTTCAATGAATATACCTCTTTTTTAACCGTTATTTTTCTTAATATTCTAATATTTACGTTTCTGTTGCATAAATATGTTATAATTGCATAGTTATAACATGATATATTTTAAAGTTCGTCGTTTCATAGAGAAATATAGAATATTAACCCCATATAATCTACAGTATCATTTTGTTTTTGTATTTACGAGGTAAATAATATTAGTTTGGAATGAATATTATACACGTTTTTCTTAAAGTAAGCTACAAATAATAACATATATACACTAAAATTCATCTCTAATAAGTAGTATTATTGACCATTTTCATTAGTGTAGGTATATTATGTCGAAACTGATATAATTTAATTACATATACCAGTACAAAACATGATATACATACAGAAAAAACGTGTAATACATTTTTGATTAACAGATTAAAAAGTCTATATTTTTAAATATACAGTTTCTCAAAAAAAGTATACAAACATTGCTTAGATGCACCTGATTCTATACAAAACCTAGAGTTATTTAAATATAATATCAACTGATAGCTTACAACCGCTGTTTTTTAACAAATTATTTTTGTAAATTTAGTCTGAGATAAACATTGCTGAAGTTCAGTTACATTTCGAACAACGTAAGTGGATTTTAAAGTGCTATTGGAAGTCTTTTATAGGTGCAAAGGCAATGGAAAATGGGGTCTGGAACACAGCCAACGACAAGATTAACATTTTCAAGGAACAGATACAAGTTTTAATCGTATGGGATAGCGAAAAAAACCTACACAAACAATGACAATGTCGATGTGATCTTTCAGTCATTACTCATCAAAAATATGTTAGACAATGCTGACTAATTTATATAAAACTTATCATAAAAAAATTACTTAATAGCTTTATTCCATAAAATATATCTATTCAATATTTTATACATTTTATGAGACACCCTGTATACTGCAGGGTAACTAAACGACCTACAGCTATACATGGAATCCGAACCACGTAGTGTATGTCTGATCTTTAGCTAACTGACAGGCCTGACGCTCAGTTATTTTCCCTACACAACATCTGAACCTTGACTACCATACAATATGGAACTTCTCTAGTAGTGTCCACGCTGATGGCAACCATTGACAATCATTTTCATAAGTACTTTATTAACCAACCATAAGTTTGGTTTATTCAATTAAATGAAATTATCAGACAGTTTTAGATTTTATATAATATAAATTAAATTTGTTGGGCAAAATCTTCCTAATAAAAACAAAGATAGAATAGTTTTATATCACAGTAGACGTTCATAACACTAATTTTAGATAAGTCGTTTACTTAATTAATATCAATTAAATGTTACAAAATATACTACCCTTTAAAAATATATACACTATACAGTAAAATAAATTAAAGTCTATTATTCAGCTTATTGTCATCAACGTAATACATAATATAGTTTTGAATATAACTCATGTTTCCTCACAAATAAAATCATAGTAGATAAAATCATAATTCCAATGGTAGGAAGAATGAAATACATATTTACTAGTAGAATAAAGTAAATTATTGTGTGTGTAAATTACAATCGAAGTCATACATTTGTTACATTAATTATATGTTTCCCATAACGAAAAGGGGTTGTAATTACTACAATAAATAAGCCATTTGTAATAACTAATAAAATTAAGAATTTGATCAGAGAATTCCTCCAGAAATCTATTCATTACAAAGTGATATTTGGTGTAAACTTGCATTGCATGATTTAAAAACATAATTTCACCAACAAACACTTTACAATAAAAAACACATCAACTAGGCTCTTTGAATATCTGTAGAGATATATTTTATAACATATTACCTTAAAAAAAATCTGTCACTCAGCATTCGTGTCTTTTAATTTGATGTTTATATCTGCAACCAATTCACTAACAAATATGTTTTATATAAATAAAAAATAAACTGTTTTCTGCAATCTATTGAAATATTTAATCACTGTTTTAAATAAAGTATATAATGTTTGTTTAATTTCTTTTACTCATGATATTATCAGTAATTATTACTGAAATAATTGGATAAAAAAACGAAAAAATTTTTCTTACTTAATTGAGCTACTCCAAAGTTAGATACAAAAATGTCAAACGAAATTTACTAAATCAATAATGTTGCACGACCGTTTTTATAGAAAATTGTCCTTTTACTCTGCTATATGGTCAGGTTTTAGAATCTTAGGTCATCGTCAGCTTTTTAATAAGCTACCTTTAATTAAAAAACAGATAAAGCAACAGGAAAGAAAACGCTGGTGATAAATATTGTATATAGAAGAATTGGGTATATTTTTTTGAATATTTAATTAACATTTATTACTATAAGTTGTTTTTAATTACGACATATAAACCTGTAAAACCATATGTTTTGCAATTTATGACTCTTTAGACTAATTTGAATTAACATTAACTTTGTGCTTTTTCAAAAACAATTTTCTATATAAACTTCCAGAAAGCTACTGTCGCGATGTAAGGTATATAGACATTTCCTCAGTTAACACCAGTATATCACTTGTGTAGTTAACGTAAGGGGGATGAGTGGCTTGGGGGGAGAAGTATTCCATTTTCGTTAATGTAATAAGACCCAAAGTACATGAGGCTCTCAAACTGTAACGTACACCTTCTCCTGGTACATTTACCCTTCTATCAATATAAATTCATTTTTACAAAATGAAAAAATATATATATATATATATATATATATATATATATATATATATATATATATATATATATATATAATTTACTTTTATTAAATTTACAATTATTAATAAATATTTACAAACTATTAAAATCCAAAAGACTGGCCAACTAATATTTGCTAGGGTGAGATGGTTCAGCACCAATAACTCATAAAAAAAGCCTTATCAAAATTTTTACAGACAGAATAAAAGGATACTTTCGTAGCAAGTGTTTTTCTTGATAAACATTTTTGGTTTCGGTGCTTATAATGCAGGCCGAGTTGACTAAGTATTCAGTATATTAGTTTTTTTTATATTAGTGTATGCACGGTCATAATATCGTGTATGCCTGAGCAGGTGGGTCAATACCTCTTAACGTGTATAGTTGGGCAGGTGGGTCAGTACCACTGCATGTTTGTGGGTGGGCTTATGGGTCAATAGCACTGTAAGTGTATGGTGAAATGGGATGGATCATGTTTTTTTAAGAACATTGATGTTATTTTTATTACTTACAGATTGTAGGTAATACTGCAATAATGTAAGATGGTTGTTTTACATAGCTTATCCTTGGAGTTATTTTAGATAACAACCTTGTGGGTCCAATTTCATTAGTTTGTCATAAAGATATTGAAATGGAAAAACAGTGGTAGTGGAGTAGTGGTTAATTCACTACCGTTACTCTTTTTCTTTTAGTTCATTCACTACCACTTGAAATATTCTACTACTTTAAAACATTTTCACCAATAACTTTGACGTCCCAAATCATTTTTAACTTATCCTCTAGGAATCCGATATCACTGGCTCTATCTTAGCGCTTTCCAAGAACTTACACAAAGAGAGCGCACTCGGCGGTAAGTCAATTATTGGATTTACCAGTTTGTGATCAACTTGAGTAGCCATCTAACCTAACGTAACCTGACCGAACCTAACCAAACCGTAATTGCATTAAAAAAGTAGTGGTAGTGAATTAACGGAGTAGATCCGGAAAAATAAGTATTTCATCCTGATCTTTATTTATAAAACCACAATAAAACTGTTTCAAGAAAAACGTGATGTCTTTGTGCAAGACTATTTCTATAAACTTCCTCCAATTGATAAGAGAAATTGTTGTATAGTATAAATAATAAATGCGGCTGTTTATGTGTTATCCATAAGGTTATAGATTTGTTCTAAAAAGATTTACACGTATACTTAGAATTCACTCTAATTCAAAATATATATAGCAAGATTTATTATTACATTTTATGTCAATTTTAAATATAATAATAAATACACATATATCAATGGTTAATTTACATAAACAGTTTATTTAATCCCATTTTCAATAGAAAACCTTTAACTCTACTCCAACCTTAATATTCATGACGTTGAAGAAGGTCAATGTCTAAAGCTCTTTGAATTGTGAAGGGCCCTTTGCCCTTTGTTTATCATTTAGTCAGGTGTCCTTGATTCCTCAAATTTAAGAAACAAAAGGGCAATATGCATGTTTATCCTTTGAAGCAGTTTTACTAAGGATTCACTTAATAATCTTTACATCATAATTGCAGTTATTATATATGTTTTCAATTAGAAACATAACATACTCAATTTAATTTGGCTTGAAGAAAAATAGTTCTCAACAAAACATAATTGGTTTTTTGTTATGAACAATATACATTATGGTCTAATTAATTATATTTATAAAAGTGTAAAAATGTTTTTTTTAATTTAAGTTCATTATATTACCGTGTGGATAACATTATGTCATTATTAAATAACAGAAATTTAATCATTTAGATGGATAAAACAGAAAGGGGTCGGAAAAGGAGATGGTGGGCTAAGGCTTTACCATTATATTGTAGCTTAATAATGGGTTATAACAAATTTAATTTGTTTGGGAATGTCTGAAACATTCTTTTTTGAGTCTCTCTAATAAGTAAGTTATGATATTCTGATAAATATTAGTAAACAAAATACTTTTATCTACAACTGACTAAGTAACAAGCAATACTCATTTAAAATGAATCCAATTATTATTTAATAATAAGACTTTATTATTAAATAATAATTAAAAAAATCATGTTTATCTTTTATTCCATAATAACGTTAAATATAAATCCACATATACACACATTGACGTAAAATAAATTACTTTGAGATTATAACAGATTAAGCTACTATATATTTGATCGACTTACAAACGAAGAAAAGAGATATATTCCATAATTAAAAAATTATTTCTCTGGTAAATTATTTACCCAATATCCAGTCGAATTATACACAATGCTATGACATATTACTAAGTACTGGAAACCGGTAAAAAACATACATGAATAAATTGGTTTGTTTAACCAAATGTATGAATTTATTAGACCATATATCTTTAAAATAATTGTTTGAAGACATTTTCTTAGTGATACGAAAGAAAATCAAAATTAGTATTTTAATTTGCGATAGAGAAAAGCAGTTATAATACGAAACGTATTAAAAATATATATTTTATTTACTAAAATGTAATTGCATAATGTGATTCGTAAAAGTTTATTCTGCTAACACTACGTTTTAGACGTTGTAGATAAGCCTTTAGAATGAACGGCAAATTTAATAGAGACTTGACCAAATTATTGATTAGTTTATAGGTGCTTTAGTATATGAGTTTAATCACATTGCTAAAAGGTACAGACAAAATAGTTGATATTTTGTCTGTACCTTTAAGAGAACAGTAACTTCCATTTAGTCTTTTTTTGGCAGTAATCCAAGTCTAAGAGTTAGAACACAAAGGGACCACATAAAATGTGTGTTCTTAAGCCCACCTTCTTTATTTTTTCTTGGTTTTTTTTTTTTTTTTTACTCTGGTGACAGAAAGTTTTAAAATTTATTATATAAACTATATTTTTTCCCTAATCTCATTAAATATGTAATTTTCATAAAATACTTTTCAGAATTAAGAAATTAATAAATACATTAAAAAATATAATCAACACAAAACAATTTATTTAAATCCTTTCAAATTAATTTTTCCACCGATAAAATATTCTGCTGGATACAAAACAAAATAATTTGTATTAAAAATGATATTTTGGGTTCATTGCACTCTCTACGCTATTTTAAATGACTACTTGCTCTTATGTCTAGGTTTGCTTGTTTTGTTCATGCATTGGATTTAATTGTTATGTCACCATGATTAAAACCTGTAACCAGGCTACGAGTATATCATCGTATAGTTTCTCAAAAACAGTAAATAATGAATTATATTAGAAAAGAAATAATTAAACTGGAAGTTATCTAAGAGCTAATAAAAATAAAATAATAATGTTTCTAAACTGAGATTAAATTCTTTTAATCCTGATTATGTACTCGAGAAACAACTAAGGACCTATATTTAACCTTATTACTCAAGTGGTTGTGCAAATTAACGGTTTAATCTTTGTACTTTTTAAATTTTGTCTATACATTAAATTATTTGCCCAAAAGTAATGATAGAATTAAGTATTTTCATTAACATTTATTTCAATTTCTTTTTTTAATAAATTTATATACTGAATACTGACTGATGTCAATATTAAGATATTTTTTCAGGATTTAACTGCACGTGGCAATTTCACAAGTGGATAGTGATTTCTAAATATTTTTACCGTTTAACATTATACAAAATATATTATCATTTGATTACAATTATTGATTAAAAAATAATCGTATGCTAAAGATAAAACCAACTTATAGCTATTTATATCTAAAAAGAAAATAACTATATCATCCAAGTTTAGCTTAGTGAACTATTTATCTAATCAGCCTTAAAACATAACAATAACAACATTCTTATAAAATGTCACTATCGTTGTCGTTCTCGCTGGAGTCCGGATAGCAAGTGACAAGTTTCTTGCAGCCAGTGACGAAAACACTTGGTATATTATGGTGTGATATTTCATTCCACTAATTCCTCTTAAATAGCATTTATACGTTCCTTAAACTAATATTTGAAATATTTACAAACATGAGTTTGACGTCATTTAGTACAATTACAGTACACGAATGGTTGTACTGAGTACAACTGTACTCCAAAACGGACGTGACTCGGGGAAAACACTGTTACTATCCTATTTGTACCACCTGCCCGCCTATACATGTACAGTGGTATTGACCCACCCACCCACCTATACATGTACAGTGGTATTGACCCACACATACATGTACAGTGGTATTGACCCACCCATACATGTACAGTGGTATTGAATAATCTGTTGGTCCAAAGGTAAAAAAATCATTTAAAAAAGCTTCATTTGTCCAGGACCAAAACTATATAATAAACTTCATCCAAAAATAAAAACCAGTAACAAATTAAGTGTATTTTTATATAAAATTTAAAACTTTACTTTCTCTTATTGTGATACTGATTACTTATTCTACATAATAAGTTAGCTTCATAGCTAATTAGCTAAATGTTCATATGTTTTTGTTATTTTGTTTACCATGTATCAATGAGTTGTATATATTATAAATTCTTATTAGACTATAATCACCAATATTTAAAGTCTTTAGTTTAAGTATGAAATGACACGTGCTGCCTTGACCACCGAGTGTTTCAGTTACGATAAGGAGTGATAAGAACATTTTGGCCATGGCGTATTCGATTGATGATGGTCAGTAATTCGAAACAATTGTGGAGTAATTTTTGTAAAAACCTTTGGAGGAATAAAATCATTATATTAATAATAAGTGCACGTATTTAAGTGTAACTGGAAGTTACGGGTATTTAGTAAATGAAAATAACTGTTATAACTATAGTTAATTAATATTTTTTTTATTTATACAAGTGAACTTTCCTTGTGCTGTAATTCAGGCTTTGTTCAATCGGAAATGAAAGGGTTGCATTGAGGGTTTGTTTAATTAATATAGGGAAATTGGTTTCCTCCGGTTCACAAAATATTTAAAGGTCAAATTACGGTTATCAAAATGGTGGAATACATTACTATATAATGTTCAGTTACTTAAACAAATTTTAATCCTCCAAGGAGAGCAAAATTTGTCGTATTTTCCAATCAATTTGACTTATGTTACAGCAATATAATATCTATTAGTTGAAAATTAGCCATTTTATTCGTTACATAGTTTCTGTTAACTGTTAATTGTAATTATTAACTTGATACATCTTTTGCGGTGATTTAACAGTTGGAATATTTTAATAAATTATATACATATTTTTTAATAAAATAATACGCCTGTTTTGAAAAATATACGATACTTTTTACTATATGTTTGGTTTAAAATAAAACTATTATGTTAAATATTGCTTGATTTTATTTTTTATTAAATTACAATATAGTTGACGAGGTTGGAATGAAAAAAAATCTAATAAAAACATTATTTAGATAATAATATGGATGATATAAGTTAAAATATAGAAAAGTGTATATGTCAAATTTATAATGAAACATCCATAGGACCAGCTGAGAGTTTTTTTTTTTTGTTTTTTTCTTGTTTCAAGGAAACTTGATTTTAAATGGGAGGGTCACAATATTAAAAATAAACAACAACAAAGAACTGAAAATTACTTACTAGCTCTATCAGGCTCATGAGTACGTCTGTGTTTCTAAAGATCTATTTAGAGTTGATGTTTTAGCTTAGCGCCCCCTAATATATATATATATATATTATAAACAAAAAGGACCATACTTTCGGTAACTATATGGAATGTACAAGCATAATCTTTACCCAATGCAATCAACGAGTTAAAAAAGCTTCATTTTTTTATCCATCCAAACACCTTATCTACTACTTATATGAAAGTCAGCAAACCGCATAGAAACAATCAGATTTATACTATCAGATATTATACTTGTTCTTTAATAATTCATCACAATGGCCTTTGGTATAAGCTAATAACAATGAACGGCATTTGTTAAAAAGTTTAAATAAAAATGGTTGATGGATTTTTTTTTACTTATTGTACTTATTACTTGTGGGTATTGAGTTCAATTTCACATTGAACATGCAAAAGAGATATCTAATGGGAAATCTATAGATAAATATTCACTTAATGTGGGTGAAAAATACAGTTAAAAAATGTATGGAATTCTGGTTTGTTTGTTTCGTTTATTGAAAATTGTATGAAATTCTTTTTCAATAAATTGATTCAAAATTATTGTAAAGGAATGTTTATTTGTAGTCTCATTGCCTTTGTCAAGGAATACAAAGTGCTTCTCAAGTTGATTCTAATATTAACTTCGAAGTGAAAGGCTTCACATCAAAAGTATTCTTATTCATTGTCACTTTTTCTTTTTGTGGTTATATTATTCATGCTTCTTGTCTACAGTACTAATAAGAAATTGTACATTTTATCTAGAAAAAATAATATGATACACAAATTATGTTAGTGAGTTAAGTAAGTAATTTAATAATATGTTATTAATTTTAAACAGACATATACATCTGCAAAATTAGATATTAATTGTTTAGAATTCATGTAATTTGGTCAAGAAATCTTAAACAAGGTGTTAACACTTTCAAGTCTGGTTAAAGAAGAAGGAGAGCAGTCATACACACCTTAAACAGAGTCTAATTTGATCCAACCAATCAAGAGCCTACGAATAAAAACAGCTGATTCAGATTATAAACTAGTTTGTGGCCTTTTTTACAAATATAATTATATGGTACAAAATTTAGTGGGACGGAAATATAAAATTTGTAATTTAATTTTGTCGCTAACTTTGTATTTACTTTTCGTTATGTATGTATCATATTGACTTTATACATCACTTTACGTTAGACGTTATATTTTCATATTTACTGATTGGTGACTGGTGAGTCCGTTGAAACTTTATTTCACGCTTTCAACTACGGCAACTGGTACATATTTTTAATTAACTGTGGAAAACTATTCCATGTAAAATTATTTAAAATTAAAATAAGTTTGCTTACCTATAAAAACAATGTAGTATAGAATATTTAATTATCACCTTGAGTACATTAACCTTTAAATTTATTAGTAACCTGCCTTGCTAAATCGAAATATATTACAATCAATCTAAGATAAATTAGTTAATACTTTATTTCTATAATTAATATATAGTAAAACATTTCCGAAATTTTGAAATAGCACCATGAACAGACTTTAGTCAGTATTTAACTTATTTATTAAATATTAAATAAATGTTTAATTTTTTCCTTTCTCATTGTAAAATATTTACAATACTTGCATAAGACAGTCGCATTATTTTGGATAATATGACAATTTATTTAATAGCTGTTTTAATGTCTACCGTTTAAGTTTTAATTATATTAACATTAAACTTATGCCACTTAAGTGTTTACGATTGCCAACGTAAAAAAAACTAACATTTTTATGGATTTATGGACTCCTAATAAAAAAAATAACATTAGCAAACGATTACCTAGCCTAAAAGTGTGGTTTTGATAATTGTTAGTGAAAAAGATATTACTAGTTATTAAAGGGAGCTATTAAGTTATTAAGCGCTTAAAAGAAGAGCCTGGCATAGTCTTATAAAGCTTGGAAAAAGATATATAAATATATATATAAAACTATGTAAATAATTAAAATAACTAGCTTTTGCATATACAAGTGTTATTCTGAAAGCTTATAAGAGTTATTCAGAAATCGTATGTTTTAAAGTTATTTGAGCATTGCGTAAATTTTATCAGCTTTGGAAAGACGAAAGGCGTGTTCTGTCAAAACATAAAAACAGTTTTCGCTGAGGATTCGTTTCAGTTGTAAACTCATATCACTGCCATGACAAAATATTATTGTTAAATCTAAGCTTACTTATATCTGTATTATTTGAGAAATGAGTGTTTAATTTATAGATAAATGTTATAAAAGAAAAAAGTGCGCCTAACACAGGTACTATATTTTAGTTAGTAGCCTATGTTTTGTTACAAATGTTACACACACCCACCCATACACGTACAATGGTATTGACCCATCCACTCATCCATACATGTACAGTGGTACTGATCCACCCGCCCACCCATACACGTACAGTGGTATTGACCCACCCGCTACCCATACACTTACAGTAGTACTGACCCACCCATACACATACAGTTTTACTGACACAACCACCCACCCAAACACGTACAGTGGTACTGACCCACCCATACACATACAGTGGTACTGACACACCCACCCACCCATACACGTACAGTGGTATTGACCCATCCACTCATCCGTACATGTACAGTGGTACTGATCCACCCGCCCACCCATACACGTACAGTGGTGGTAATGACCCACCCGCCCACCCATACACGTACAGTGGTGGTAATGACCCACCCGCCCACCCATACACGTACAGTGGTGGTAATGACCCACCTGCCCACCCATACACATACAGTGGTAATGACCCACCCGCCCACCCATACACGTACAGTGGTAATGACCCACCCGCTCACCCATACACGTACAGTGGTATTGAAATACGACTCTACGTGTATGGGTGGGCGGGTGGGTCAATACCACTGTACGTGTATGGGTGGGCGGGTGGGCCAATACCACTGTACGTGTATGGGTGGGCGGGTGGGTAAATACCACTTTAAGTGTATGGGTGGGCGGGTGGGTCAATACCACTGTACGTGTATGGGTGGGCGGGTGGGTCAATACCACTGTGCGTGTATGGGTGGGCGGGTTGGTCATCACCACTGTACGTGTATGGGAGGGCGGGTGGGTTACTACCACTGTACGTGTATGGGTGGGCAGGTGGGTCATGACTAATGTACGTGTATGGGAGGACGGGTGGGTTACTACCACTGTACGTGTATGGGAGGGCGGGTGGGTTACTACCACTGTACGTGTATGGGAGGGCGGTGGGTTACTACCACTGTACGTGTATGGGTGGGCAGATGGGTCATGACCACTGTACGTGTATTGGTGGACTTTTGTCTTATAGTACTGTATGGTAAGTAAGGTTCAATTAATATGCAAAGCAACTCACTGGTTGTTGTAAACTTACCTATACCCTCTTCAATAATATATGGATTATATCTTATTAAGTTAAAAAATAATGCATTTTCTTTAAGATGAAAACCATTTAGTAACAACTAACTTAATTATAAACATCAATGCCTATAATATTAACGATTATTGTCATTAGGTAGATGATAAATTATATCTTATTTTATATTTTACTATTTTTATAGTCACAAATAAGACAAACACCATTGACAGACTCTGACCAGAATTTTTCAACAACTACAGGCTTTGAGCAATTAAACTTGGCGCAAATATTCACTGTTATAATTCACATGTGATAAATGAAAGTTTTTTTTTTACAACCTGGCCATGTTGAACTCTCAAGTGTCCAAAACAACCTTCAGGCCCGAACAGGCAACACTTGAGAAATAGGGTTTACTGGCAGAGTGTAAGTTTAGTTATAAGTCAATGATCATTTGCGCTTTCAACATCCTTAGAAACCGGCCATTATTGCTGTCATTAAGTCTAGTTGGTGCAGTGTGTTGCAATAATAGCTGACCACTGGATCACACACTCAAAAGTAGGAGCAAACAAATAAATATTTTTTTAACAATATAGTTTCTTTTCAGTACTCTACGTGTTAGTAATGGGCGTCACATCAATAATGTATTACAGTATATATACAAAATGTACATCCATTACAGAGTGAGGCCTCCTGGTCTGAGGAAGGTAAACACGATCACAAAATTCTATCACCATTTTATTATTTGCCATCCTGTGAATAACTTTTACTCCAAAATAGTGTGAACGATATAAAGTTCTAAAATTATAGTTAATAATATATGCGAAGTCTTTACCAAAAATAGACAGGGTTTAAAGGTTGAATTTACTTCCAAAAGCAACCAATAGATGCTTGAAAACATTCTACAGGAATAAGCTCCCTTTTGAAGAGATTATGCTCATCATTTATTTAAGTAAGTGCTTTCCATAATTAATATGCAAAGCAACTCACTGGTTGTTGTAAACTTACCTTTACCCTCTTCAATAATATATGGATTATATCTTATTAAGTTAAAAAATAATGCATTTTCTTTAAGATGAAAACCATTTAGTAACAACTAACTTAATTATAAACATCAATGCCTATAATATTAACGATAATTGTCATTAGGTAGAAGATAAATTATATCTTATATAGATAACACACCATATTCAAAACGAAAGTTGCCCTACACTCCAAACTATATGTAAATACCCGAATGTATCATATAGCTAGTTAAGAACTAAAGAAACCACCAGTCTTATTGTACTGTATAGTATGTTGGTTCAATAACAATCAGTTTGGTCTTATTGTACTGTATGGTAAGTTAGGTTCAATAACATTCAATTTGGTCTTATAGTACTGTACGGTAAGTGAGGTTCAATAACAATCAATTTGGTCTTATAGTACTGTATGGTAAGTTAGGTTCAATAACAATCAATTTGGTCTTATAGTACTGTACGGTAAGTGAGGTTCAATAACAATCAATTTTGTCTTATAGTACTGTATGGTAAGTTAGGTTCAATAACAATCAATTTTGTCTTATAATACTGTACGGTAAGTTAGGTTCAATAACAATCAATTTGGTCTTATAGTACTGTACGGTAAGTGAGGTTCAATAACAATCAATTTGGTCTTATAGTACTGTACGGTAAGTGAGGTTCAATAACAATCAATTTTGTCTTATAGTACTGTATGGTAAGTTAGGTTCAATAACAATCAATTTTGTCTTATAGTACTGTATGGTAAGTGAGGTTCAATAACAATCAATTTTGTCTTATAGTGCTGTATGGTAAGTTAGGTTCAATAACAATCAATTTGATCTTATAGTACTGTATGATAAGTGAGGTTCAATAACAATCAATTTTGTCTTATAGTACTGTATGGTAAGTTAGGTTCAATAACAATCAATTTGGTCTTATAGTACTGTACGGTAAGTGAGGTTTAATAACAATAAATGTTGTCTTATAGTACTGTATGGTAAGTTAGGTTCAATTACAATCAATTTGGTCTTATAGTACTGTATGGTAAGTTAGGTTCAATAACAATCAATTTGGTCTTATAGTACTGTATGGTAAGTTAAGTTCAATAACAATCAATTTGGTCTTATAGTACTGTATGGTAAGTTAGGTTCAATAACAATCAATTTGGTCTTATAGTACTGTACGGTAAGTGAGGTTCAATAACAATCAATTTTGTCTTATAGTACTGTATAGTAAGTTAGGATCGATAACAATCAATTTGGTCTTATATTACTGTATAGTAAGTTAGGTTCAATAACAATCAATTTGGTCTTATAGTACTGTACGGTAAGTGAGGTTCAATAATAATCAATTTTGTCTTATAGTACTGTACGGTAAGTTAGGTTCAATTACAATCAATTTTGTCTTATAGTACTGTATGGTAAGTTAGGTTCAATAACAATCAATTTGGTCTTATAGTACTGTACGGTAAGTGAGGTTCAATAACAATCAATTTTGGTCTTATTGTAGTATATGATAAGTAAGGTTCAATAACAATCAATTTGGTCTTATAATACTGTATGGTAAGTGAGGTTCAATAACAATCAATTTTATCTTATAGTACTGTATGATAAGTTAGGTTCAATAACAATCAAATTTGGTCTTATTGTAGTGTATGATAAGTAAGGTTCAATAACAATCAGTTTGGTCTTATTGTGTTGTATGATAAGTTGGTTCAATAACAATAAATGTGGTCTTAATAAAATATATGATAAAAAAGGTTCAGTAACAATCAGTTTGGCCTTATAGTACTGTATGGTAAGTTAGGTTCAATAACAATCAATTTGGTCTTATAGTACTGTACGGTAAGTGAGGTTCAATAACAATCAATTTTGTCTTATAGTACTGTATGGTAAGTTAGGTTCAATAACAATCAAATTTGGTCTTATTGTAGTATATGATAAGTAAGGTTCAATAACAATCAATTTGGTCTTATAGTACTGTATGGTAAGTAAGGTTCAATAACAATCAATTTGGTCTTATTGTATTGTATGATAAGTAAGGTTCAATAACAATCAATATGGTCTTATTGTAGTGTATGATAAGTAAGGTTCAATAACAATCAATTTGGTCTTATTGTAGTGTATGATAAGTAAGGTTCAATAACAATCAATTTGGTCTTATCGTAGTGTATGATAAGTAAGGTTCAATAACAATCAATTTGGTCTATTGTAGTGTATGATAAGTAAGGTTCAATAACAATCAATTTGGTCTTATTTTAGTGTATGATAAGTAAGGTTCAATAACAATGAATTTGGTCTTATAGTACTGTGTGGTAAGTTAGGTTTAGCAACAATCATGTTGTTCTTATTATTGTATTAAATAATTAGTTAAGAAAATTAATTTCGAATGAAGTCTTGTCATCTACCATAAAGACTGTAGACTAAACTGTATTTTGCTTTAATGTGTTCTTTAATTTTTGGAATTGCTTCTGATATAATTCCAAATAAAAAATGTCCTATAAGACAAAATAGTGAAACCCTTAATCATTAATATGTCGATTTCTAACTAATAATTTCCATTAAGCAACAATATTTAAGCAATGAATAAAATCAGTCGTTATTACACGTCAGCATTTATAGTTGTTTGAAATTTCTGTAATGGAAATGTTGTTTTTATGTAATATCAGTCCCTTTGACAAGGAACACAGTGAATTACTCAAGATGTATTCGATATTAATTTCAAAGTGAATATCTAACAATCACAAGTGCCCTCAGTAATTTTGTTTTTACTCAACAATCTATTTTTAGGTTGTTTTTGCATTATTGTTTAGTAGGAAAAGGGGATACTCAGTTATAGTTTTTCGAGTTAGTCTTTGAGTTTTAAAACACTATATACAAATACCAATGACGGCAAACTATAACAAACTTATCATCTATAACAAATACCATGAGTTAGGTCACTATGTAACCTATTTTCAATGCACTGTAGGTCTTTTATTTTGTGTAACTTTTTGATAAAAATAACATATATGATTCATCTCAACTTTAAAAAATCATATTATAATTTCAGGTAATATCTAAATACAATTTAATTATTTCTTAAGTATTGGTGGAATTTAATCGTGACCTTTGAAATATAAATTTTTTCAGAGGCATTCAAATCAACACAACAATTAGGTTATTTGACAAATAATGTGATATTAAAAAACCCACACAAAGAGATATAAGTGGGTTTTGTGACGGCAATAAAGTTAAAAGCGCCACTTATTTTAATGACACCCTATACCATATGTTTTATCCCATACGTTTAGTAATTTTCTAAATTACTCATATGTTCTACATTAATACACCGACGTCAACATTTTAATGTTGGAATATTTCATTTCCAATTAATTATTGTACTGTTATCAATATGTGTTATTATGAATGAATTATTGTGTTGATGAATATATCAATATATGGGAAATAAAACGTTAAACCGTTATTTTTCCTACAATTCAATTGACGAGATATTTCGTAATTAAATGATAAAACTATATGTAATGTTAACAATAAAACGAAATTACAAACTGATATAATTTTGTGTCATGTTGAGTTTATTACAAAAACTTATTAATGTTGTATTGTATTTAGTAATATACTTATTAATTAATTGCAATATTTGAAAATCATATATGTTAACACAAAGATGTTTATGTCAATAAAAAAACTAGTAAATTTTAATAAATTAGAAGAAACCTTTAGAAAATAAATCGTATCTGGTGTTTTTCAAAGCTTTATCTAAGTGGGATATGTAAAGTAGTATCTTTTTATCAGTTACATAACTTTATCAGAAGATATAATATGAATAATTATTGGTACAAAGGGGAACTTATGTCAATGTTTTGTTTTTATAACGTACTGCTGGAAAAATGTTAGGTTTTATTATCCCAATATACATATGCATTTGAATTAAAAGAAATCTTATCATCAGAAGTTAACAGGTTGCCTAACTGTGAGGGCCTTTTTTGCATTTAAATTAAATATTTATAATGATTATTGTTTAAATTATTGAATACGATGTATAAAAGACAGCCTCTTAAGGTATCAAAAGGTGGTGATTGTGTTATTGACTGATTTTGTATTAAAACAGTAGTTTTTGTCCTACGTAACTATATGTGAATATTTTATTAAATAAATATATAAAGGGTTGGGCAAAAGTCTGGAATATATTTGTTTGTTTCAAAACCATTGAAATAAGTGTTATGAAACTTTGCAATTATGTAAAATTTTCTTATGCCAAACATTTAGACGTATTTTATTTGTTTTTCGCATAGCCCATGTTTTGCAGGTGATGGCCCATGAAAGAAGTCTTAAAAATTATAAATATAAGCGTACCTTGAATTATACATCATTTTAAAGGTCTTTGTTAAACACAAGAGTCCAAACCTGAGGTCAAAAGGATGACCCAGTCAGAAAATACAGTCACTGAAAGAATTTAATTTCAGGGTTGGGCCAAAGTATGGAATGTATTCATTAATTTTAAAACCGTTAAAATAAAATTAATTAAACTTTACAGTTATGCACGTGTTTCTATACGAAACACATGGACATATTTTAATTGTTTTTTTGCATAACCAGGTGATGGTCCATGAGGGAAGTATTAAACATTTTAAATGTAAGCCTACCTTGAGTTATACGTAATTTTGAAGATAGTTGTTTGTAAAGTATAAAAGTGCAAATCTGAGGTCAAAAGGATTATGATCCATTCACAAAATACAGTAATTCAATGACTTTAATGTCATATTACTTATTCTTCTCAGTTATACGGCTGTTTATTTAACAGTTTCATGTCCCTTTTGCTGAGTATGTTGTTGATTGTTAACAATCGTAACAAACGACTTAATTATAAAAATAGCTATACTATTCCACTAAGATAAATATAAGAAATTTTATTAAAAATACTTTTGACAGAAGGTTTATTTAAAAATAGTTTAAGAATATTATTATAATAATGTGTTACTTATGTTTTGTGAAATTTGATTTCGCATATTTAATTAGATAAATTATAACTCTACGCAGCAATAGATAATAACTATCTTACCTTTGTCTTAAGCGGTGTATGCTAAATAACATCCAATTCTTTGAGAGGCTATATTTTCTGACTGGCTCATCCTTTTCACCTCAAGTTTGCGCTCTTGTGTTTTACAAACAAAGACCTTAAACTCGAGGTAGGTTTACATTTAATCACTTTAAGACTTCCTTCATCACCTTGTCATGAAAAAGAAAACAAGTAAAATATGTCTAAATGTTTAGCATAAGAACATGTACATAACTGCAATGTTGTATTACATTTCTTTCAATGATTTTAAAATTAATAAAAATATATTCCGGACTTTTGCCCAACCCTGTATATATATTTTAAGTCTAAAGAATGTAGAAGTAATAGATATATTGTTGTAACGAGTTAATTCCCAATTGTTTTGTTGAAATAAATATTTGTCTTAGTTATCAAATATATATTTAATTGAAAAACATATTGAATTGATAGCTTAATTAATAAATCTACATTTTCTTCGCTTCACCTTACTCTAATCTATATCTATATAAGAGAAATGGTTATGTGTAACAGAGGGCTATGTAGTCCTAACCTTGCAATTTGTACATATATACAATAACATAAACTGTTATTTCATTTCATTTCATACCACTCAAATCACACATTAATCACGAAATATTCGTTACCACTGAACGGATCACATGACGTTTTGTACAAAGGGTCGTTTTACTCCTAAGATGCTCACTAAGGTACGTGTTTTGCCTCCATCCTTTGGATACATCAGGGCTCCGCCCTCTGGCCCTTTCAAAGTTATTCTTAAAGAAATATCAGAAAAACGTTGTTTCTATAACATAACTCGGAAAACTTGAGTAAAGTTATCGAAACTTGCCAGGTATACACACGTTGCAAATGTACACGTTACGTCTAAATTTCAGCTTAAAAACTAAAAAAAATCGGTTTATATAGGGCCCAAAATCCGCAGTTAGTTTTTGGAAATGTAATATATTCTAATACTGATGATATCTACTCAAATTGCGTATCAAATTAAAGGTATTTTTACTGATTCCAAATATACCATCAGATATTGTAAAGGGCAAATAATAAGGGGTACACGCCACAAAAACCAAAAATTCTCCGAAAAAGGGAATACTAAAATAAAACACCAAACTGGGGTATCAACATACAAATGTCATTATCCTAAATCTGAATATAACATTATATTTTTGAAGATACAACGTTTAAGGGCGTTGTACCCTGAAAGGCATAAACTTGCCAGAACATTCGTAAATGAGTAAAGTGAAACTAACATACTCAAGTAGGGTATCAGCTTAAAGATATTTTTTTATTTTAATTAATATGCCATTAGATTTAAAAATAAACAGTTAAAAATCATGGTAAAACAGTCCAAGTATCGTGGCGAGGCCGTAGGCTGAGCTTCCTCACAAGTCCGCAGAACGAGGTGCACAAATAGGGCTGTAGCAGAGTGTCTTGGCAAGGGTGAGGGTGAGGGCCGAGCTCTTTCCCATAAGGCTGCACTTTGAGTTCAATAAAGGGACTAATTGCATGAAGTTGTAGGGCAGTCATTCCTCACGAACACAGCTAGTGGCGGAGTTGGCACGCAAGCCGCAGGTTGAGATCCACAAACGGAGCTGTAAAGTTTCTTAGCGTGGCCAAATGCCAAGCTTCCCCAGGAGGCCATAGGCCGAGTTCCACAATAATGCCCATAGCAAAGTGTCATGACGAGCTGGCATGCAGAGATGCACAGAAGGTCTGAAGGCAGAGTTCCCTGACGAGGCCGCAGGCTCCACCCTATTGGCCTTTAAACTTTCAACGATAATGTGATGGAGTCACTTTATTTATTTGACATTATCAGCTGTTAGATAAGAACAAATAAAATGAACACTTTTGGATTATGTAAAAAATTACCTGTATTGAAATTTCACATTTATAATAAACTAAAACTTTAGTCTATATTTTAATCCCGAATCAAGGCACCGGTAAACAGATAGCCTTTTTATATAATAAATGAAAGGCTTCTGTCAACACAAGCCTTCCCTTTTTTCTTTACCAATTTAAACAGTTAATGTGTCAGAAAATGAGCCTTTGTTCGTAGTTGTGCAATAGTCTCCCAGGAAGGCATGGAAAGCTCTCAAAGTACGTTTTCCGGCCATAACATTAACATGGAGAGAACTTTAAATAAATCAAAAAGTAAAAGCTGTTCAAATTTAAGCAATGATCAATACAACACAAAGTTTCAATACATTTTGAACTTAAACACGGTGTTTATAATATTGAGGAGGTTAGATCTTTCATAATGTTAAACCTAGGAAGGTTATAGGAGTTTTGACTGTAGAGCTCCACCCCACTGGACTTGACTGCTTCAATGGTAACCTAATACAGTTATTCTATTTATTTAATTAATGTTCAGCTGTTAAACAAAACAAAAGAAATTACCATTCCTGGATATATTTCCACGGTCCTATCCGTACACTGGAGTTGGCACGCAAAACGTACAGGGGCGTCACCTAGTTAAGTCTGGATGTACGAACAAAGAGTATAGCTATGCTATATTTTAGTGCAAACTAGTCTTTATTTTAATATTTGGATTTACCTTTATATGATATTCATAAATGCATATAATCACCGACTTAATGGCTTGCAAATTATATTAGTTGAACACGTATAACGTATTGCTGTGAAGCTTCTGTAGTTTGAAAATCTTAAATTTTACATTCGTGAGCAGAACACCTAAATCATAATTGTTTTAAAAATTACAATACTTAAACACATCTAACTACGTATGGTGAAAAATACTGTTGTTTTAAAATGTTAGATGTACAATTTGTAACGTAAAGCTGAAAAAAATGAATTCACCTAGAATATTTAAAACGTGTAAAAGAAATTTTATTTGTATTAGTAATACGAATATAGGATAATTTCATATAATTATACAGAAAATACATAATAAAAAGTTAGTAATGATGTTTACATTATAATTATTCCAGTAACAACTGTCTTTGAAATTCTGTTCTTTGTTTTAATGAATAATAACGACATCTGCTAATGAAGCTGGTGATATCCATAATGACAGTGTTTATTCCAAACGAAATACTTGTTGCTTTACCTTCTTTATAAAATAGCCCCTGGATGTACTGATTTAAAATGTGCTATGGAATTAGGTATCATCTTCCTAAAATAAATGGTATTTTTATGTTTTTAACAAAATTTTTTTCTATTAAATGCAAACACAAAAAGCCCCAATGCGAACTACCCCATGCCTACTGTACACAGGTACGTAAAATATTATATGCAGAAGGGGTTTAAGCACATTTGGGTGGTTACATTTAAGGGTCTCCTATTTTTATTATGAATCCTTAAAATAGCTAATAGATTCAAAATGTAAATATTTAATCTAAAGATACAGTTAGTTTTCGGGCGTCCTCCTATACGTATCGTTTTAAAATTGAATGTCTAAGAAAATTACTCAACACTAATTTAATTAATGCGTTACGTAACACATTCAACTCCTTAATTTAAATGAGTTACGTAACAATTAAAATGACCAATTAGTTTTTAAAGATTGTACAAATACATGTTGGCAATAAATACCTATAGGCAACGAATGTTGGTAACTTGAACATTAGTGTGTAAATGACTTAATTCTGGTTTAATAAAAGCTTTACACAGTTTCAAAGATATTAAAAAGGCCTTAGAATATTTTCTAATGTAAAATTAAAATATAAAAAAAACTACAGAAATTAATACGTTTTTTGATACGAATTATTTCAAAAATACGTTTAATTTTCAAGGTATAACACTACGTAAATGTGAGTAAATGAAAAGTATGAATGTGCAAGTTTTAAGGGACAACGTAAGCATAATATGGGATACTTACTTTCACTAAATATATTAACAGCATATTCAATTATGGATTACAAAATATAAATATTGTAGCATCAATATGATGTAGGTCTATTTGAAAGAAGAAACGTTATAAAAGGAATGTGAACCACTAATCATATGTTAAAACGTTTGCTGATAGTTATCACAAATAATAGAATATAAGTTGCTGATTTGCCTAGATGAGTGGAAGTGTTACATATGTAAACATTTCATACATCGGTGAATCTGAAACGGTCTTTATCTCAAATTCTGTTTGTCTGTCGATGTCTAGCTTTGTTCGAGTCACATGGGAAACTAAAGTTCAACTTTCTACTACACCTCTCTTTATTTTATACATGTCCTAGGAGTATAATCTGTTTCTGTTGGAAGTTTCCTCAGCAATCCCTCTGTATGATTTCAAAATTTACAATGTTATTTAAAACGTGTAAAATATTAGTTTCAATTAGAAACTAACCGTTATTTAATTTTAACAGTTATAGACTAAACTCAATAATGTAACCTATTTATTATTGGCGTATTTGTTAATATATTTCATGGATAGTATTAGTTTCTTATTTATCTCTATTATCTCTTGTATCCCCGTCTTTTACTTTCTCCCATATGCGTTAGCATAGAGAAAGTATTGTGATCATCCAACAAAAATATTTTTCGAGTTGGTCTTAAAATTCATTTTATGGTGCCCTGAACTCAAACAAGTGGTTCAAATAAATATGTTTTCTCTGTCCGTATATGTGTCTGTCTATCTGTATGTGCAGTTCACTGGAGACCAAATGGATGGATTTCTTTACAATTTGGTATATTGGTGTACTTAGCCAATATATCCTACACATTTTTTTCATTCTTTATTCATTCTTTTATTTTTAGGGACAAAAACATAAAACAATTTAATTTTCTCAAAAACAGCTAAAACGACTTTGATTAATTTTTCCGGAAATATTTTAATTACATTTTACAATATTTTTGTAAAAACCGCATGCCTCTAACTTGACTAGCTATTTAGTTATGTTTTTTTTTTTTTACATATTTAGAAAAGAAACTGGTAATTTTCAAAGTTTTTATATTAAATATTTATTATGGGGGAGGGTTTGGGCCAACTCTTTGCAACCCTATATTTCTCATAGGTCAGTTAGCTCTGACATGTCATAGGGTTTGCTTTCACTGACAGCTCTATAACAGTTTTTATTTTCATCACCCAAATAACTTACATCATACAAGAGCACATAATGACTAGAAAAAAATCAATCACTTCTACCGACATCCATTCACTTGGCAGGTCTAAGATGTTTATTTTGTTTCCTTTCTTGACATTGAACACACTTTGACATTACTTAAATCAGGTAATACATGTACAGTAATATTAAAGGTGATATGTTAAACCAACATTTATATACTGACAGATATATTCAGTAACTGATAAACTTCGTACATTTTATCTATTAACCATCAATCACTATAAATTTATTTGTGTTACTGTCAGGCTATGAAAACCAATTTACTGATATATGTAATTACTCAAAAATTCAAGTCAGTATGTGGAACCAAATATCATCCCCCCTTTATATTTTGGTGGTGATTTTTTGCCATCATCTGTTACTGACATGTAAACAAACTGACGGATGCATTTAATTACTGACAAACCCTGTCAATGTCCAAACCCCATCAATCACAGTGTATTTGCCACAACGTTTAAAATGTGACTGTACGTGTTTCAGTGATTAAAAACCCAAAAAATTACTTCCGTTCCTGAAACAATAAATATAATGGAACCGTTAAAGTCACATTTGACGTTGTGATACCTAT
Organism: Stictocephala bisonia; assembly: GCA_035578905.1. Lineage (NCBI taxonomy): Eukaryota > Metazoa > Arthropoda > Insecta > Hemiptera > Membracidae > Stictocephala > Stictocephala bisonia. The sequence continues at coordinate 280,692 of JAQJVL010000002.1, read as the reverse complement.
ATATATTTGTAGAATAACAATCTTAGTTTTTTATGTTTTCATAAATATAATAATAATAATGTAGCCTAAAATAGTACTAATTGTTTTATTTTATTTGATTTAAAAAAACAGGTGTGTATGTATTATATGTAATTTATTAAATATTAGTAACGTTGATTCTTAGTGTTATTTTTTAATGGTACGAACCCCTTCCTAAAATTTAATCCAGATTGTAATATGAAAGTCAATAGCTTGAGTGTGTTGCTTGTAAATACGAGATAATGCAAAGTATGGCATTAAACAAAATTTAGAAATTTTATTTTATAATTTTGCTTGTAATTTAAATTTTCTTTCTAATATAATATTGTCTATACATTCTATCGAAGCGTCGATACCTAAAATGGCTAGACCACACTTGAGCAAGCGTTCCGTAAAAAATTCATAAACTTCAAGTTCAATCATTGATATATTATTAATTAATTAAAATTTTCAAGATCAATTCCAAATCATCATAATTTCCTCTACAGTGTCATAGAAAACCACATTTTACAGCATTCATCCCTCACAGTTCTGATCGGTACATTGTTTGAAAATATTTCCGTATATCTGATACCTATAGCGTGCAGCACGCAGGGTGATATACCCTATCAGCAGCAGCGGCCTGCAATAAAGTCCTTAATGTAAAGGATTTGATAGTCATTTATTGACATGGAAGTAACAAACAAGTTCCAGTGCTTGGTATTTTTAATTTAAAAGTGTTATTTAGTCTATTGTGGTCAACCGTAGTTACATGTCATTTTACTTCTTTAGACGCTATAAATTGTAAATAAATATCCCGCAAATATAAAATAATTATTTAATCAAAAATTATTGACTTAAAAGTGATTTATTGACAGAAAATTATAGTAAGATTTTGATATTACGACGTTTAGTAACTGGAAGATTATTAAATAAAATACGCATAAACGTGCACATATATTACAGCTTTTTTTACATATTTATATTTTGAACGATTGATTATGGTTTTACTCATAACATTTTTAACACGAAAAAGCTTTCATCAAAAGCTGTATTGTGTAGGTATAGAGTTTTAAGAGGGTGGTCTAACAATGATCCGTTCCTATTTAAAAAATTGGCCTAAATTATTTTTTCATAAGTTAAGTACCATAAATTGTCATAGTAAACCCTCATAAGGATATATTAATTATCTTAAAAATAAATAACCTTATGAAATTCATTAAACATCTATTACAAATATTACTGTAAATTGATCTTATGTTTCAAATGTGGTTCACCGAATAATTTATATTAACGTTTATGTATTTAAGCCTAACGTTTAAACGAGTATTAAGTTGTTTAAACGAGTTTTCTGTTGTTATAGGCAATAAAAGGTTATCGTCATCATATTGGTACACATTATATGTCTCTTATTCTGATTAAAGCGCACCTGTTTTATGGACTTTCTAAGGTCTTCTAACTAGATCCGTCTGACAAGGCCTTAGACTAATGATTTTGTTACTAATAACGGTTTTAATAGACTTATCCTGTTATAATGTATTAGTATACCTTTTTACCTTTATAAATACTAATATGTAATTTTATGTGTAACAAACTATTACTATGCAATCTATTTATAAACTTTTCTTTATTTAAAAAAAATATTTATGTCTAATTAAATTTACATTTTTAATTATTTTATAACTATTATGATTTTTAAATTCACACTATAATTTAATTACTTTATTTTTTAATAACTCTAAAAAATTAATATTAGAAACCATAAATATACAGTGTAGAAAAAAATATCGACACGCTTTCACAACTTTTGTATGACTTCACTGTACGTGATCATGGTTACAAAGCACATACTTTTTCTTCTTTAGCGCACATTTCATCTTCTCAGTGGAAGGGCCCACGAGGAACTGAACGAAAATCCTCAACGTATGCCTAGGTCGAGTTTTCTGTATCAAATGAAATGTCTATTCAAGAGAAATTAATTATTGTAAACTGGACTTAGAAAGCCTCCACATTTTAATTTCGAAATAAATAATTTGAACAATATTATTTATTCGCTATTTAACGGTTTTAAGTCAATTATTATGATTAAAAATTATACCTGTGCAACAAAATAATAAAAAGGGTTAAAATATCAAATTATTTTTTTTTAAATATAACGTTATTGTGAAAGGGTTTCCATTTTTTCCATCCTATATGTCACCGAATAAATGGTAGTATTTGACGGACTTGCCTCATTTACAGTAAATCATTATTTATAATAAGGCAGGCGTCATGCCTAACACACGCTTTGCCAGCGTGGTGGCTCAGTGGCTAAGGCTTCGGCCTGTGGAGGGCGGTATCCAAGGTTCGAATCCCCAATGAGCCAATGGTCGGTACTTCTCCTCGTTGAATAAATTTGACGCATACGCCATGTCAATTCTAGTATTATAACTTACTTATCAACCCGTAGGATGCTGATTCGATATATTGTAACCAAGGGAATAGTGATGTCATAATATTATAACACGGTGTGATTATTTACATTTGCATTAAAGATTTTTTTTAATGTTACGTTGATAAACTGAAATAGTGTAGAGTTCTATAAATAAACTATGGTAATACGAAGATAGAAAATAGAATGAAAACAATTCCACGCGGTAAACACATTACGTATTCATTGAACTTTATGCGAGTCTGATGGAATGTTCCAGGCTCCCAGGACTGTCACTTGTATAGAGGGCTTGTAGACGTCACTGTAAAACATTTTATATACGAACCATGCAGGTTGGTTGACGTATAAGGATTGATAGCTTAATCCCAGCCAATTATTTATCCATAGGAGGCCATACAAAATTAATTTAACCACCCAAATTTAATTTTGAGTTTTCTCTCTACATGGAATTTCAAATCTAGACTAACTGAGATGGAAACTAAAGCCCTGTATCCTTACGGTATTTGTAAAGGAATACACAATCATCTCTCATCCAAAACCGGAAATCTTGTACCTGGTAGGCTACTTTAATGACATAGCCGCCATAATCACGGATGGGACTCCTGAGTTATCGCAGCTACGCCTGAATCAGGTGATGCTGTGGGATGGAAGCTGGACGGAGAGCCACAAACTTGAGCTGGCAATTGCCAAGACCGAGATCGTTATGCTCACTCAAAGAATAATCGATACAGTTACCCCCTCTACTTTATAGTCCCTCGAGTTCCAGACCAAGAGAGTTGCGAAGTACCTGGTTGTAATGCTCGACTGTCGTCTCCGTTACTGGGAACACATCGAAGCAGTGAGCGAAAATGCAGCAAAGTTGTTTATGTCACTAAGCAGGCTATTTAGGAATGTTAGTGGCCCTAGGTCAAGAAAAATTAAACTCATCATGTCCACCGTAAATTCCATTCTTCTGTAGGGCGCGGAAGTCTGGGTGGGTGTGATAAATTTTAAAAGGTGTGATAAGTTCCTGCTAGCGGAGCAACGAATACCATCGATAAGTATCGCCTGCGGGTACCGCACAGTTTCCCGTTCGGCAGTGATGGATGTGGTGGGAATCATTCCTCACGATTTGCTCGCTATTGAGAGGCAGTCTATCTCTCTTCAGGAACTCTAGGGAAGCAGAAAATAAGCAGAGGTAGACAATACCACCATGAGTGTATGGGCAGGTGGAGTCATTATGACTGTACGTGTATGGGTGGGTTGGTTTGTCAATACCACTGAACGTGTATGTGTGGGTGGGTGGGTCAATACCACTGTAGGTGTATGGGTGGGCGGGTGGGTACTATCACTGTGCGTGTGTGGGTAGGCGGGTGGGTACTATCACTGTACGTGTATGGGTAGGCGGGTGGGTACTAACACTGTACGTGTATGGGTGGGCGGATGGGTACTATCACTGTATGTGTATGGGTGGACGGGTGGGTACTAACACTGTACGTGTATGGGTTGGCGGGTGGGTACTATCACTGTACGTGCATGGGTTGGCGGGTGGGTACTAACACTGTACGTGTATGAGTGGGCGGGTGGGTACTATCACTGTACGTGTATGGGTGGACGGGTGGGTACTATCACTGTACGTGTATGGGTGGGCGGGTGGGTACTATCACTGTAGGTGTATAGGTGGACGGGTGGGTACTATCACTGTACGCGTATGGGTGGGCGGGTGGGTACTATCACTGTACGTGTATGGGTGGACGGGTGGGTACTATCACTGTACGTGTATGGGTGGGCGGGTGGGCACTATCACTGTTTGTGTATAGGTGGGCGGGTGGGTACTGTCACTGTACGTGTATGGGTGGACGGGTGGGTACTATCACTGTACGTGTATGGGTGGGCGGGTGGGTACTATCACTGTACGTGTATGGGTGGTCGGGTGGGTACTATCACTGTAGGTGTATAGGTGGACGGGTGGGTACTATCACTGTACGCGTATGGGTGGGCGGGTGGGTACTATCACTGTACGTGTATGGGTGGTCGGGTGGGTACTATCACGTTATGTGTATGGGTGGGGGGGTGGGTACTATCACTGTACGTGTAAGGGTGGGCGGGTGGTACTATCACTGTACGTGTATAGGTGGACGGGTGGGTACTATCACTGTACGCGTATGGGTGGGCGGGTGGGTACTATCACTGTACGTGTATGGGTGGACGGGTGGGTACTATCACTGTATGTGTATAGGTGGGCGGGTGGGTACTATCACTGTAGGTGTATAGGTGGACGGGTGGGTACTATCACTGTACGTGTATGGGTGGACGGGTGGGTACTATCACTGTACGTGTATGGGTGGGCGGGTGGGTACTATCACTGTAGGTGTATAGGTGGACGGGTGGGTACTATCACTGTACGTGTATGGGTGGATGGGTGGGTACTATCACTGTACGTGTATGGGTGGACGGGTGGATACTATCACTGTACGTGTATGGGTGGGCGGGTGGGTACTATCACTGTAGTTGTATAGGTGGACGGGTGGGTACTATCACTGTACGTATATGGGTGGGCGGGTAGCATAGATTGTTCTTATAAACTTATCTTATTGTGAGCAATAATATGCTTAATAGGTGTATAGTGTGAATAATAGATATATTGACGATGTTAGTAAGGGTCATATGTAAATTGTAAATATTATGGCAACACAGAATTACTAACTTTAAGAAATCATATTAAGAGTCTGCAAACTTGGCAGAACAGGTAGGATGAGAGCGCTGACAGCCTCTGAACTCATCGTCTCACCGGCGATCTCAAATTCTGAATCGGGTGGACCATGGAGAGATTCATTTTTACCTTTTCCAACAACCTTCGGGTCTAGATAATAATGAAGCAAGTATCTGCTCCGGATGGGGAAAATGCACGCACTGCCCGGAGAAAGAGGATGATGTTCATCACTCGTTCTCCAAGCGTGGGCGCTTCCCTGGGTTCAAGGTGTACGTATGTAAATATTTTCACGGAGGTTGTGATATATAGACCTCCATTTGTGCCTCTAGCTATCGAATTGCCTGACGAGAACATTTCTGTTACAGCTGTAAGACGCATTATAAGTAAACGTCACACAACACAAGTGTATTACAATACAAGTACAATATGTACAAATACTGAACCAAATTTTTTACTTTTCTACCAATAATTAATATGCTGATTAAGAAAATAGCTGTAATATGTTTACATGGTTACTTAAGATTTAAACTAGATTTAAAACAAAAGCTTGTAAGCGTAAGAAATAAATTAAAACTCAGTGACTGTTAATTTTTCATAGTACCCTTTCCTAAACTAAACAGGGCTTACAAGACCCACTTACGTGTAAGTTGTGCTGGTGCTGCCAGGTGGCACAAAGTAGAACTATCATTAATCACACTTGCCGTGACGTCACTAGGCAATTATTATCACTTAGCAAGGGCAAACTGTGACTAGAGAAGTTACTAATGTCTACTAACTTTTATATAACATTATTTTTATGTTTTTAATGAATCATTATTTGTATGAATTTGTTTTTAGTATACTTTGTATGGTATAATTTGAGTTCGTAGTTAATGATTAAACTTTACAGTATATTAATTGGTTTACAACGGTTACAACAAACTATGTTTACTTTATATAATTTTTCGTCTTACAATGAAAAGAATATAAAAGATTAAAGTCTTCAATGTCTCTTTAATCAACGTAACAGTTTCGTATACTATTCATTATTATTCATTCATTATTCATCTCTAAGACGCCGATCGTAAAGATATGGGTGAATATGAGGAGTGAATGAGTGTGATGAGTGTAGATGATCGAGTGTAGTCATTGTTACTATCTGAGTTCGACTTAGCTCAGAAAGGACTATTTATTAATAGCCCAGTAGCCAGGAAAACAATGGGACCTACAGCTTTACGTGGAATCCGAACCACGTAGCGTTGGTCTGATTTTCAGCTAACTGACAAGTCTGACACTCAGTTCTCTTCCCTACACAACATCTGAACCTTGACTAGCATTCAACACGAACACTCCAGGCTTCTCTAGTAGTATCTACGTTGATTACAACCATTGAGCGGTCACCGTGTTGGTATTAAGAGAACCGAGCATATATATATATACACACTGTCTCTAATTATACTAAGCGGAATGATTACATTATTCTTATAAAATATACAGTGTTTTATTTTTTTCAATGGGGTGTAAAAAGATATTATAATTAAATATAAATGATAATTATTCTTGTTCTTCACTCATAACCAATACATAAGCACACACTTCAACAATCCCAAAACATATGACTTTGAAAATATCCTAAATTGACAAATAAAATATCCACTGATATTTAAAGATCATTCAATGTTATTTTCCAATTTTATTATAAAAGTTATTCATTATTTTGCACTTACAAAACAAAATAAACATTTTTAAGCAACCAAACGGTCTTTACTGGTTAGGTCAACTTGATAATTATGTGGGCTAAATATATTGCATAGCTAACAAGGTATCAATGACCCTAATTTACCATCTGTACTATGGAGATTAATCAACTGTATAATATGAGGAATATTTCATTCATCATATTATACAGTTTGGATTTCTTTATAAAATGTAAAAATATGTACAACAAATCTTACTTATTACCACTAATTATTCTAATTCTTTTATTTGTGTTCTGTTACAATCTTAGCGTTTTCTTTGTGTAAAATTTAAGTCCAAAAACTCGATCGCAGTTGAAGAGTTTCTTAATTTTTTTTAACAATTATATTCATTATAACCTAAAATTAACAGTGTTGAATTAAAAACTAATTTATTACTTATAATTCTCTAACATTTATATCAATACGATATAATGTAATAGAGTTTAGTTTGTTGTTCTAAAACATTTTCACTGTAGTGAAATCATAATTTCCATAATGTTTCCAACACACTACCCACCAAATCAATGCGTTTTATTGCCAAAAAGTTTGTTGATTGTTTCCTGAGATTTTGTGTAATACTACTTTTAATATTTAAAACAAATTATGTAGCTCCAATTATTAATGATAGTTCTATACAGCCCAGCAATTCAAGTCATTTAGTTTATTTTCGTAATTTAAAAAATCTAATATTAAAAATTAAAGACAATTTAAAGTTAAGAAAATATGTATAGGTATTATGACAACAACGATTTAAAATAAACCCCTAAAAAAGTTTGTTTTTTATCTGGGCCCATCCTATGTAATGTATAAATACGGTTTATATTCATTCTTATATTAAACAAGTTTAACTTTAAATACATATAAATGTATTATATTATATAGCACTTACAGGAGGTATATAAATGCATTTGAAATGTCACTAAAGTTAAAAAGACCTCTCGTTAGAACGACACTTAAGGTTTATTCCCTTCAGCTAGAGTTATTGATTTGTATGTTCACATACAAAAATATTTTCATCCAACAGAGTATATGAAACTTTTACATTATGTTATGCATTGCTATTATAAATAATTTATTTGATATACATAAATAGTCTTTATAAATGTTAGATAGTATTAAAAGAATCAAATGATATTAATATTCACATTAATTTTAATAGTATTAATAATACATCATAGCAATAAATTAAATTTGTTTCATACTAAACTTGTTAATTATATACATTAGCCATATCTACCTCTAAAATAAATAAAAAAAATTACTAATTTTTAAAATATTTTTTACAGTCTCCTTGTATCACCCCAAATTGTGAGATCTTATGACTTTAGTAATATTTCAATAAGCTTATCGTAAATTATGACGTGGTCGTTAACAACTATGTCTGTTTAAAATAATAATGTAAAATAGAAAGACAACAATGTCGGTTTAAATAACAATGTAAAATTCAAAGTTCCTGAAATACTCAAAGACAACTAAAATGTTGTTATTTATCACAGGGTATGTTGATATAGTTGCTTATAAAATGTATCACTCACTAAACCAATGTTATTTGTGAATTAACAAATGCTACAAAAATGGGTACAACATTTAACTGAAAATTAATTTTGAACGTGGTTCTATTTTATTTAACGAATAAATAAATAATAATGTAGATATCATATATGTATTTCGTTGAATGACTCATATAAATACATAGTTAATTAAAAATAATCTAAATTACTATACAACAAAGTAATTTATAAAAAAAAAAAACAATTTTCATCCGGTGAAGTTGCAATGCCTTTTACTAGGCTACAAAGTTCCTGTTCTAGTATCGTCCATCATTTTTATTATTTTCCTGGTGGGTTTAATATTTGTTACTCTGTCATTCCATAAAGATGCATGTATCTGCTACTTTGGGAGCAAAAATATTTAATTACTTAAATTCACCTTTATTTTCCTTTATCTCTTTAGAACTCTAACTTAGAAGTACTTTGTAATTGCCGGGCTAGTCATTGAGCCTATTCTACTGGAGTAAACAATTGTTATGGCAATTATGTCATGTCCAGGGACATTTAAACGTATTTATTTCCGTTCCATGTGAGTGGTAGCGCATTTAGTATGACACCGTTATCGTTATTTACTGTACAATCTAACAGACTCCCTTCAGAAACTTTCGACTTCACTTCCTTGGCTCTTGGTGCTGTAAACAATAATTTCCCCGGAGATAAGACGTCAGGAGGCACTTTCAAGACTTCAATAATATCTTGAATTCTCTACACATCCACATTACACGGCATCTCCCACGTCAGAACGGTCGCTTAAGATCTCTAAACCCACCTCTACGTACTGCTTTCCAGTTAAACAGATCAAATTTCTCGCCCAATACGAGCTGGTCCTTAGATAATGAGGCAGTTTTGATGAACGAAATAAGTTCCTTATTATCTATTTATCAATACCTGTAGGTGCGATGACCCTCCCTCGTAAGGAATGGACAGTGTTGAATCGGTTCTGAACTAAATAGTGATTGACATTAGTTCATCTCTGTGATTGTGGAGAGTCATTTCAAACAATGGATCACATAGTAACTCATTTATAACTAATTATAACATTTATAACACATAAACTATTATTAGTTTGGTTACAGGCCACGATTCTAGATAAATGTTATGACTGCAAAATACTGGTCTGATCTTCATCTGTGGACTACTTTAATATTGGGACATGTTAAGTAGTTTTTAATATTACAGTGTAATCAGTAAATAAGGATATATATCTATTTTATACAGCTTTAAAACTCTTTTATATTGACAGGCTTAAATATCTGCATAAACCACAAAATCACAGAAAATCAAACAAAAATATATACTGTATGATTAATAACAGTATATTTAATGAAACCTGTGCTTTGTGGTATATGATCTATATTACGATAACAGTTATCTTCGTTTATTAATCCTTAATACGGTTTTAAAAGTATTATTCTGTTAATATTAGTATTTTTAATAAATCTGTCACAATTAAAGATAACAATTCATGCGTGTCAGACCTACATATAACACATTTAATGAAAACGTTAAAACTGTTAATTTATTTAACAGAGTATAAATTTGCTTTAGTTAATATAATTTACCAATTTTGTAATATTTGATCCCATTTAATATGGCGTCTACCATTAAGATTATCGAATGTAAAACTACTAAAATATCGCACAAAGTTATAACTACTAAAATATCACACAAAGTGATAGCTACTAAAATATCACACAAAGTGATAACTATTAAAATATCACAAAAAGTTACAGCTACTAAAATATCACACAAAGTTATAACTACTAAAATATCACACAAAGTTTCAGCTACTAAAATATCACACAAAGTTATAACTACTAAAATATCATACAAAGTTATAACTACTAAAATATTAAACAAAGTGATAACTACTAAAATATCACACAAAGTTATAACTACTAAAATATCAAACAAAGTTATAATTACTAAAATATCACACAAAGTTATAACTACTAGTACCGCCACAATCGGATAAGTATTACGTCACTGTGAAAGTGTTACATTTGTCGGGCTTGTCACACTCAGTTGTTGAACTCTACTCCACCAATATAACAGTACTGCCACAATCCGATAAATATGACGTCAGTGAATATGTGTTAAAGTTGTTGCCATGTCACACTTAGTTGTTAATCCCTACTCTACCAAAACCGTCACTAATATGAGGTCAATTACAACATCGTTGGGTGCAGATGTCAAACTTTAGTTTTTAACTCTAACCCTCAAAGTTGTATCCATCATAAGTTTGTTCCCAATCGATTTGTCAAACCACAATAAACCTAAACTATTGGTCATTAGTTACACTTAACCCTAATTCATTAGTCACGGTTGAATAAAATTTGTAGTTTGTATATTGTATATTGGAAAACTATTAGTATTACCAGCGTTGTAGCGTCTTTGATTAAGTCCTAGAAAATAATACATACCTAAATTTGATTTACTTGAATTCCTAATTTTAATTACTGTTCCTACCAATTATTAACTTATTTGTACTGACAAATTAATTCATACAACTAAGTAAGTAGACCCTAGGAAATAAAAACCAATTTATAAATGAATAGTACTATGACTGAAAAACAGTATAAAAATAAAAATGCCTAACACTTAGAATACTAATTAATATAATATTAATATTATATAATATTTCGGCTCAGGGGCTAGAGGAAGTGGCAAGTGGCAAGGGCTAAGAAGTATAGTACAAAGTTTGAATCACTAACTCAGCTGATGGTCTTTATTGTTGAATAACATTCATACTTTATTACTCTTAAAGAAGTAAAATTTTATGAAATTTAAGGACATGACAAAGACGTTACAGTATTTAATAAAAATACACAAATTTTAATTTACAGAATATGTGTGTTAGGGTAACGTATACACTATATCAAATAGCTTTATAACTCAAGAATTGATTTTTATATTTAATTAAAGACACGCATAATATTCATTATTTCATATTTATTTTGTTGTACTCACTTACCATAACACCGGTCAGGCCCAAAGTGCAATCCATGAGAAATATGGTTTACTGGCTGAGTGTGAGTTCAGTCACAAAGTCAATGATCATTGCCGGCCGTTATTGCTGTAAAAGAAACCCAAGTTAATGAATCCTGTTTGCAATGTTATTTAAAATGAACACAATTGATAACAGTATAAACAGTAAACCCCTGTAACTGGCAACAATATGTGATCTCGTTACACAGTTTATTAGGCTTGTTAAAAATTAAGTGCTTTGTTGAAGGCTGTAAAGTAAAGAAACAAGTTAAAAACAATAACTACTGCATAGCAACAGTAAATAACAAGGTTTGTGTATTTTAAGACGTATTAACTTAGTAAAAAAGTTAGTAAAGGTTGAGTCGTAATGGATCAGTTACTACATTATCATATATTCCTTACTACTTGATTCCTTATACATTTTTCATTGCTTCTCAATTTCATTTGAATCAATGCAAATTTAGTTCAATTAGTTTTATACAATGGTATTGATAATAATTATAGTAATAAATGTATACATTTTAATATGCATTACAACAATATATTGTATTATGTAGATACGAAAAAGGTGGATTATTTCTGTATTGTTTATACTATTCATATGGGTCTATATAAAATATGATACTTAATACACTTTTACTAATTTAATCTCCTACAATGATACTGTAGGATACCTATGATAATAAGTCAACTGATCCACATTTTAATATTAGCTATCTTGTTAGGTTAGGTTACATTTACTTAGAAACACTGTTTGCTAATTCGTAAAAAACACGAATAAATCCATAAAAAACAATAAATCGACATCACGTTGTTATTAAAAAACTGAAAGATAATACTAATTCTTAAATTCCAAAGTAAAATGTTTTATTACCTTCGATGTTTAAAGTCTGTTTGTTGCCAGTTCCAATTAGATGGCGTGAAGGTTTTTAAGTCAAAGACTAACTATTCTTTACTCTATCCCTGCTTTTCCAGCAATACAAGATTAAACATATATCTGTATTTCATGACATTTCCTCAATGGTTTAGTTGAAGCCTATCATTTCAACTGCAACCAAATATATGTTCGTTGCTGCAAAACCTGTTACGTTGTTTGAAAGTAAAAATGTGTATTAAAGGGTAAATCTCATTTATTACAACTATTTATTCAAGATTATTTTAAGGTAATTGAACCCAGGAGGTACTTCATATATGTTTATCCTCATATACAGGAGTTAAACTTGTCATAGATTAAATATTCCATTTTTATTAGTTAAAGTACTAAATTGTTTATTAAATTGCAATAATAGGCTTTTGAATTTTTTTAACGTTAATTCTATAGAACAGACAAATAATTGGCACATGTAAATTTTAGCACTCTCATTTATATTTTTAACATATAGATTGATCTTTCGTTTAGTCTACTTTACATTTGGAACTATTTTACGTCTGTAGTCTATGTACGTTCTAACACAAAGAGAACATTGAATTATTTTTACATCAGTCGTCCATAAAACCTAATGCATAAATAATGTGTTTCTCTGAGTACAAACATACTTGTCTTTGTGTTGCTTGTTTTTCTATTCTCTAAAGGATACAAAGTATGCTATAATACCGAATTCAATATTTCATATACTGCTGTTTTTACTTGTGATGATTAATTTATTCATATATGTGTATTTTTAAGTGCTGTTGACTATATAAAGCTATATTGTTGTTAAATCTTAATAAAAATGTTATATACAATATTATTGAATCGTATCACAAAATATTTTATACAAGGATTATTAGTATATATGTTATATTTAATTGTAATGAATCCTTAGCCATAAGCCAACACAATGGTGTTAATTAAGCATAAATTTGTAACAATTATGATTGTGATCAATGTATTTTTAATATTTTATATTACAGAATGAATATAATTTTACTTAGTTTAAAGAATATGCACTAAGGAAAAAAAGAGATAAAGAGAATGGAGGTTGTATTCAAAGAATATACAGAATTATAAACTTACTTGTATACAGTTCAGATATAAGAATACCCTGTATTTTAAATACCTAGTACCTAGTTGTATCAATTAGTTATAGTAAATTTATTATTTTAATAGCATTTTGTATAAGTAAGGTTAAATAATTTAACGAAAACATAATCATAATCTATACAAAACATTTGTTAGAAATAACCCATATCGTACTAAAAATGTATTCAGTAATCATCTCTTTTTTACTATATAATTATTATACCAACTAACTACTGCTAATTTACACTGAGAACGCTAATTTAGGATAAACCTTTAAGAACTAAATCTTAGTACGTTTTGATAAACAAACATTATGGTGACATAACATACGTTCTTTAAGGCCTGCCCATTTCTTCAGCATCTCATAGTATATGTAAACAAACAGTATGGTGACATAACATACGTTCTTTAAGGCCTGCCCATTTCCTCAGCATCTCATAGTATGTTTAAACAAACAGTATGGTGACATAACATACGTTCTTTAAGGCCTGCCCATTTCTTCAACATCTCATAGTATATGTAAACTAACAGTATGGTGACATAACATACGTTCTTTAAGGCCTGCCCATTTCTTCAACATCTCATAGTATATGTAAACAAACAGTATGGTGACATAACATACGTTCTTTAAGGCTCCCTGCCCATTTTATCAACATCTCATAGTAAATGTAAACATGAAAATCTTATGAAATTATGTTTATTCCAAATACTATCTGAATATTGAAATAATGTTACTGCCAGCTTACGTGGCTCCAAAGTTCTACCAATATAACATAGCAATAAATGAAATAGCACAATAGTATTATCTAATCATAAATGTTTTCATATAATTATATTGAGTCTCTTTCTAACCTCAAAATATGTGTTCCAGACTGAGTTATGGCCTTGCGTGTTGGGGTGGCACTTATGCTTCAACGTTATATCCTCTCACTATCCTTCAAAAATCCTTCATACGTATCATTAACAAGTCCCACAGATTAACTCCTTCCTGGTCTCTATTTCTACAGTTGAAAATTATTCCAATTCGAAATCTTTACATTTACAAAGTTTTAAAAATTGTCTTTATTCGAAGCTTTACAACTATTTTTCAAGATAACAATAGATATAACTTTCGGCATTTACTATTCCAAGTACCTAAAACGAGACTTACTGTATGTCAGCATTCCTTTACTTGGAATGCTCCTAGAATTTATAATTTAGTTTCTGTACGATTAAGTGCTTTCAACAACTTAAATCAATTTTGTAAAACATTGAAACAATTTTTGTTTACTGTACAAGTTTACTGTGAGAAGTTTTTAAGAATTGTCACTTAGCTATCTTTGAAAGTGTCAAAAGGTGGTGTGTGTGTGTGTGTGTGTGTGTGTGTGTGTGTGTGTGTGTGTGTGTGTGCGTGTGCGTGCGTGTGCTTGAAAACATATGCTGTAGAGATTGATGTAATTGTTAGTATATCTGTCAATAATTGTAAGAATATTTGTCAATAATATTTCATGCTGTAGTACACAAAAGTATATTATTATTTTGATTATTTTATTATATTATTAAGAATATTGTAAGAAAACTTTTATTTTCTTGGCCGGCGCAAACTCTTCCTTTTCAGAGCAAATTAATTTGTTTCTTTTTACAAAGCAGGTAACCCCAACACAGGTTTTTCCTTCGGGGTGCCGAAATTTTTTCACAAAAAGTATTTTAGTTTACATAAAGTAGACAGTTTAATTTATTGTTTATTAGGTTAGGTTATTTTTGTACTATTCTACATGTAGTTTTTGTGAAATAAAGATAATTTTGAATTGAATTGATATGCAGAAGTGGGGAGATAGTATGAGGCTATAAAAGATGAAATAAAAGATATGATAAGTACATTAATTAGAAATTTTCGCTTTAACTTACCATAAAACGTGCAGTTTGTATTAGGGCTAAACAACTACTATCATTTGTTTATGACTTAACAGGTTAGTTGGTTCATTTGATACGCTTTCTCATTTACATTAAAGCTATACATTTAATTTACTGGTATCATAAGATACCGGATCAGAAAACTGAAGGCAATTTGCCAAGTTTTGTTGCTCGAGTAGTTTCCTATAGTAAGGGATTTTGCACTACTTCCAGTAATTAACATTATTCTGCAAAGTGCACATTGAATATAATCTCTCCCATAGAAATAATGCTTAATTGTTGCAAATCTTAAGCTTTAGAACTAAGTACTTTAGGTATTTGTATATTCTGTAAGATGTACTTCATTTCAATGAGATAAAATAATACTATATATGTATATAGTTAAGTAATAAAAGCCTTCATGTTATATAAAATAATATTAAAATATTAATTGCAGTGATCATATGAATCTTCTTTAAATTATAGCATGCACAGTTTGGTTATATATTGGTACGGGTATATTGGTTAAATAATGAAAAGGCAGCCATATTTATTCATATTTAAGTCACAAACCGCAAATGTAGGTGAATATAACTAGTGAATTAATCAAGGTGATCAAATTTAGCCTAGTTACTAACTACGTAAGACCAACTGATTCTTAGAAAGATAAATTTATTAATAACGCAATAGCCAATGCTCTGCAGCTTATCGAATATGAATGTAAGCATTTAATAATTTTATTTATACATTTTTAAATGTAAGTTCTTGGTAATGTACATGATACGTCCACTTATTTAATAATTTGATTAAACTACTCAAGCCGTCTGGAATAGAATACATAACCTAACTTAGTCCGCTCTGCAATTCTGGACACGTAATTTCTGCGACAAACAACAACGTAGTTTGTGATTGCCTTAAGAGGTTGCAATACTATTAACAAACCTGCGCTGAGGTACGTGTTTTGGTGTATCACAGTTCTATACTCAAATTACATTTACACTAATTATCTTTGTGTAGTATCAAGATCATTACAAAATTGCTATCTGGCTAAACCTTACTTTTTCAAAATCCTCTTTTCTTTCTAATAGTTGATTTACGGTAACTGAGTAGACTATAATATATTTCACACTAATTTTCATAAAACTATTACATGTACAATTTGAGATTTATCATATTTTTTATTTTAATTAATCATTTAAAGAAGCATAACAACGTTGATATTTTAAAGGATAATTACAAATTAAATGCCTATCTGTGCTACAAGATTACGTAAGAATAACATATTAGACTAAATGACATATTTTATGAATTGTAAAAATCATAAACAAGAACTTTTGTCTTGCTGTCTAAATATACACCCTTAATTTCTCAATATTTCACTGACTAAAATAAATACTGCCGACGTTTTGGAAACTTGTATGTACACATTTTCTACTCCAAGATAAAATAAAACACAATGTTTTCTTATTTACATTCTTGACTTGTTCAAAAGGAATACATGGATTAGGTGTAAGGGGAATCATGTTGTAATTCAGCCTATAACGTAGATTTTAGGAGAGAAATAAAATTATAAGTTCTAGCACTCTCTGTTTTTTATTCATAGTTTTAAACAAACATATTTTGATATATTTTGAAACATTAAGGTCTCTACTTTTTGCCATTTAATTCCTAATTTTAGCAGTTAGTGGAATATTACAAATAGAAAATACATATGTTTGGTGAAACACTTTGCTTCGAGAAGCTCTGTAACAATGGAACAAAAACCAGTTTATTTTATAGCTGGTAGATTTGAGACTGATTTTTTAAAACTCTTCTTAACAAAAGAAGCATTTGATCTTAGTTCGGTGTTTAGACACTTATTGATCTCATTTAGTCAGTATATAATCTGTTTACAACTTTTATATTAAAATGTTACGGACTGTAAACTTATTTAGTTTGTTAACAAAATCTTGAACACAATTTCGTTGAGCCAACTTGGATAAGTCAACAGTGATATTTGGAGTGTATCCAGCACCCCTGCACCAATCACCATGTCAACTTTCAAATCAGCGAGGAAGCTAATCTATTAAATATTTATGTTATAAGGATAGGTGTGTTGCCTTTCAGATGAAATGTAGTTTTCCCAAATAATTATACATCTTTTTCGTAGCATAATCAATAGAAAGGGATATAGGCTCTGCCATGAAATTCTTACAAATAATTATTCTTGACTACAGCCTAGTAATGCTTCATTTCTTCATGTATGTCTCTTAGAAAATATATCTTAACAGTGCACAAATAAGACTCGTGAAAACCCATGTTACAGTTGACGATTAAGCATTCCATTCAGCTTGGCTTCTCCATCACCAATGTCCTTGTATTGGTTGGGGGGAGGGTAGGAGGGTCATCACCATTATACGTGTATGGGGGTAGGAACGTCATCACTATTGTATATGTAGAAAGGGGATACGAATCACTATTGTACGTGCATGGTTGGGGTAGGAACGTCATCACTATTGTATATGTAGAAAGGGGATACGAATCTCATCACTATTGTACGTGCATGGTTGGGGTAGGAACGTCATAACCCTTTATAGATGTAGAAGGAAGTAGGCAGGTCATCACATATTTTACATGTATAAGGGGGTAGGAGGGTCTTAACTATTGTACATGTATAAAGGGGTAGGAGGGTCATTACTATTGCACATGTATAAGGGGGTAGGAGTGTCATCACCATTGTACATGTATAAGGGGGTAGGAGTGTCATCACCATTATACGTGTATGGGGGTAGGAACGTCATCACTATTGTATATGTAGAAAGGGGGTAGGAATCACTATTGTACGTGCATGGTTGGGATAGGAACGTCATAACCCTTTATACATGTAGAAGGAAGTAGGCAGGTCATCACATATTTTACATGTATAAGGGGGTAGGAGGGTCATTACTATTGTACATGTATAAGGGGGTAGGAGTGTCTAAACTATTGTACATGTATAAAGGGGTAGGAGGGTCTAAACTATTGTACATGTATAAAGGGGTAGGAGGGTCATTACTATTGTACATGTATAAGGGGGTAGGAGTGTCTAAACTATTGTACATGTATAAGGGGGTAGGAGGGTCTAAACTATTGTACATGTATAAAGGGATAGGAGGGTCATTACTATTGTACATGTATAAGGGGGTAGGAGTGTCATCACCATTGTACATGTATAAGGGGGTAGGAGGGTCATCACCATTGTACATGTATGGTTGGGATAGTAGGGTGTAGGAATGTCATCACAATTGTACATGTATAAGGGGATTGGACGGCCATCACAATTGTACATGTATAAGGGGTAGGGAGTCATCACAATTGTACATATATAGTCGGGTGGAAAGGTCTTATACTTTGTAATTGTATGGGTGGTTGGGAGGGTCATAGCCATTGTAAACCATGGGTTGGTAGTAGGGTTATGGGATGTGTAAAGATTTATCAACAGGAACCTGAATCCCTTGTGCTATTGAATCTTGTTGTGCCTATGTTGTGAGCGAAGAGAGGAACCAGTAACACTCCTAATTTCTTTAGTCACTAATTATTTTTATAGAGACAAAAGCACAAGTTTGAGAGATATCAAAGGCATCAGTAAGCAAAATAAACATTTATAGCATCTAGTTATGTTAGTCTAATTTGTACAGTATTTATTATTATCGTCATTTGATAGTAAACCCTTTGTTGATCCAATACAGTATAAAAGGTAGGGGCAGTGTGTTTGAACAAAGGCGCATGTCTTATGATTTTTTTGACTCATGTACCATATTTATACGGGCTGTAATTCATATACTTTCTTCTTAACAGATTCAACGTTATAATTTTCCAACCTATGAATGCTTAAACCCTATAAGTTTAAGGTATGGTTTCCTTATTGACGATATATTATGATCTCTAAATTTATTATTTCATATTATTTATCTTTTTTAAATTTTTTAACTTCAAAATGGAGTGAAATATCTTCTTCGAATACCATACATAGTAATAGAAAATATTTTATAAAATGCCTACACTCAACTGTGCATGACTTCAAATACAGTCGAGGATACAAAGCTATATCACATTTTTAAAGATGTTAAGGCTGAGAAGAGCAACTGTTTGGTTGTAAACTAACATACCTTGCGCAACATAGCAGGTAGTTGGGTTTGCTACTAGTAGTTGCAGATTGGTCTAAGGTGATACGGACTTTGTCCTGGGCTATGTAACAATTGTTAATTGTTTCATTATAATTAAATTAGAAAATTGTATTTAGAAAATGTTAAATATTGTAAGAACTGAGAGGTTTAGGAGTTTGGTTTGTTTACCAAAAGTTTTCGATATAAATTCTCCAAGTTTTGAGAAAAATTCAGAATCTTTCCCTTTCAAATAAAAAAGGTAGTTTTTTCCCATATAAATTAGCTAAATAACCAGTATTTTCACGTCTGTTAATTTCCTGTCAATTTCATGCGACATGTTTTCTGAAGGCAACATGTTTGGTGAGCCTTACCTGTTCAGATGTCCTGGTTTAGAGGGTTATAATTGGTTGGTTTAGCTTCTAGAGTCAAGTGGGGGTAAGTCCGTCGGTGAAAGGGTTGCGAGCGTTCCGGCAGTTCGACGATATCTTCTGGATTTGTGTGACCACGTTCGATCCTCTTTCGAATTCACGGCGATTTTAACCGTTTTCGGTATTCTTTACCGTTACGGCAATTTACTTGGTTCGCGTGTGAGTGAGAGGGTGTATGCCGGTCGAGCTTTGTTGTGGTCACTTTTGGGATTTGAAACCTCCAGGACAGCTACGTAAGTAATTTATTTACAAGTTTTCTTTAGTTAGGTTTTTCAGCAGGGTTTTAGTAGATAGGGTAAGATTCACCAAGCATGCGCGGTTAAACTTGTTTGAAATCACTCTTTTAGTGACAATTTTTAGAGTGTTTTGATTTTCTTGGTTTTACTTTTAAACTTTGTAAGTAAAAGGAAAAATGTTTCAAGTCACTAAAAGCTGGTTATTTTTTTGGTTCCAGATCTCCCGGAGGCAATTTTTAAAGAATTTAAACAATTTTTAAAATTTTGAAATTTAAAGCAATTTTTAATTTAAACAATTTTAAAATTTAAAGAATTTTAAAGCAATTTATAGAATTTTTAAGAATTTAGAAAATGTATTACTATTTTGAATTTAGAATTTTTGATTTAAAAGTTTAAAGAAATTTATTAAAAAAGTCAAATAAATAATAAAGGTTCTGGTCTGAAGATATTTAATTTATTATTTTGAAAGAGTTGTTTTAGTTTATTTATGTTCCAGTGAGTCAATAAAAGAAGAGATTTTTTATTTTCGTTTTTATTATTATTTTAAGAAGAAACCAGTTTAATTTGTTGAAGTTATTTATAAGAAGAAAAATAAACAAAAATTTTTATCATTAAAGAAGTTTTATTTTAATCTCTCATTTAAGTTGTTCAACATATCAAAAATAAATAGTAGCTTTAATGAGGCTACATCTAAAGATAACGCAAGTTCAAATCAATCCTGGGCTGGAAATATTGAACAGTAACGTTCGCTTTGTAGTGAACTCTGTGCTAGGACATCAATCTGTGTATGTAACCCACCCATACACGTACATTGACACTGAACCACCCGCCCACTCATACACGTATATTGACACTGAACCACCCGCCTACCCATATACGTATATTGACACTGAACCACCCGCCCACCCATACACGTACATTGACACTGCCCCACAAGCCCACTCATACACGTACATTGGCACTGAACCACCCGACCACTCATACACGTATATTGACACTGAACCACCCACCTACCCATATACGTACATTGACACTGAACCACCCGCCCACTCATACACGTACATTGACACTGAACCACCCGCCTACCCATACACGTATAGTGACATTAACCCACCCATACACGTTTAGTGACATTGACCCACCCACCCACTCATACACGTACAGTGGTAATGTCCGATCCACCCACCCATACACGTACAGTGACACTGACCCACCCACCCACCAATACACGTACAGTGGTATTGACTGATCCCACCCATACACGTACAGATGTATTGACCCAACCGTCCACCCATATATTTACAGTGGTATTGACTTAGCCACTCAACTATACACGTACAGTGGTATTGACCCACCCGCCCGTTCATATACAGACAGTGACACTGACCCACCCATATACGTACAGTGGTATTGACTTAGCCGCTCACTCATACACATACAGTGACATTGACTCAGTACAGTTGAGTTTCTAGCACAGATCAATGGTGACTGGCGAGTGAGCAAAGAAGATAAGAAGGAGATCGACTTCATCTAGGTCTAGGTTACTGAGCACCATGAATCGGGCAACGTATAATAGTAACTTCCTACAAACATAAAGAACGATCTTCATGATTCCGTTCATCGCTCACTGCTTGTAAGTTAAGGTTTTACCGATGTTGAGAGCTTGAAACCACTTATTTCACTCGTCCTTTCATATAGACAGATGATAAATAGGAGCTCACTTCACGGTACATAGTTACACGATAGGATATACACGCGATGTAGTCATCAGTAGTAAGAAAGTAATGTCTAAGGGTGGTATTCATCCTTCAACTCCTCCTTGAGACGTTCATATCTCACTTCCTCTGTCAGAACTTATATTTCATGATTTAAATATTCAATTATTTTAAAGATAAATATTTTACTATTTACAAAAAAATCAATTCCAATACCAATAATATATATTTTTAAATAAGTAGATATCAAATTGGAAGCAATACACTAAAGATTTCTATACTTAGTAATAAGATGGGAAGTTATCTGACTTTTGTACAAAGACCACTTACATATTAATTTTATGACCAACTAATACTTGCATTATATCTGTAACACACTTTATAAATTATATGATTCATACAATACTGTTAAGAGTAATTCCCCTTTAAACTGAAAAATCACTGGAGGTTCAAAAGAGCTGAGCATTGATCGATAAGGCTGGAATGTGAATGAATTGTATTAACGTGTTTGGTTCAATCAATTCCAATAGCCTTTTCTTTCATTGAACAAAGTTGTTCGGTATTGATGGACATCAAATTACAATGAAATATTTGATTAAAAATCCAACGTACATTTAATCCTGAATATACTAAAGAATTTGCATTTTATTTTACTCCAACTCCGTTGTTGAATTATAATTGGCACAATTAAGTATTTAAATTTTATCATAAATTTCAATCAAAAATTTTTTTAAATAGTTAATTATTTGTTATTTGATTAAAAATTAATATTTTCTTATATGTAATTTATTTTCGATATAATTTTGCACTATTTACAATAAACATTTTAAAGCTACACAGAAATTGTAAATAAATATTAGTTTTCATGTTTATATTTGTATTTGGTTGTTGAAATATGATAAATAATAATAAGAACCTTTCCAAAAAAAGAGCTGTTCTATACCTTCCTGCACATTATAAAGAGCTGTTCTATACCTTCCTGCACTTTATAAAGAGCTGTTCTATACCTTCCTGCACATTATAAAGAGCTGTTCTATACCTTCCTGCACTTTATAAAGAGCTGTTCTATACCTTCCTGCACATTATAAAGAGCTGTTCTATACCTTCCTGCACTTTATAAAGAGCTGTTCTATACCTTCCTGCACTTTATAAAGAGCTGTTCTATACCTTCCTGCACTTTATAAAGAGCTGTTCTATACCTTCCTGCACTTTATAAAGAGCTGTTCTATACCTTCCTGCACTTTATAAAGAGCTGTTCTATACCTTCCTGCACTTTATAAAGAGCTGTTCTATACCTTCCTGCACTTTATAAAGAGCTGTTCTATACCTTCCTGCACTTTATAAAGAGCTGTTCTATACCTTCCTGCACTTTATAAAGAGCTGTTCTATACCTTCCTGCACATTATAAAGAGCTATTCTATACCTTCCTGCACTTTATAAAGAGCTGTTCTATACCTTCCTGCACTTTATAAAGAGCTGTTCTATACCTTCCTGCACTTTATAAAGAGCTGTTCTATACCTTCCTGCACTTTATAAAGAGCTGTTCTATACC
This sequence comes from Stictocephala bisonia, assembly GCA_035578905.1. NCBI lineage: Eukaryota > Metazoa > Arthropoda > Insecta > Hemiptera > Membracidae > Stictocephala > Stictocephala bisonia. The sequence continues at coordinate 257,387 of JAQJVL010000002.1, read as the reverse complement.
TTCCTGCACTTTATAAAGAGCTGTTCTATACCTTCCTGCACATTATAAAGAGCTGTTATATACCTTCCTGCACTTTATAAAGAGCTGTTCTTTACCTTCCTGCACTTTATAAAGGGCTGTTCTTGTATACCTTCCTGCACATTATAAAGAGCTGTTCTTGTATACCTTCCTGCACATTATAAAGAGCTGTTCTTTTGTAACTTCCTGCACATTATTAAGAGCTGTTCTTGTATACCTTCCTGCACATTATAAAGAGCTGTTCTTGTATACCTTCCTGCACATTATAAAGAGCTGTTCTTTTATAACTTCCTGCACATTATAAAGAGCTGTTCTTGTATACCTTCCTGCACATTATAAAGAGCTGTTCTTGTATAACTTCCTGCACTTAATAAAGTAACAAAATGGCTATTTTGAGGGTTGAGGACATTCCCATCCCAATTAACAGAAATAGTAATTATTTAGTTTTGTGCGTGAAGGTCATGATACTTCTTCGAGAGGGAATGTAAGTGGCCTATAATATTTCTGTAGGAGTAAAGGAGAGGGGTGTGCTATGATACTTTGCAAGATTTAGATGGGGTTTGATATATATATATATATATATATATATATATATATATATATATATATATATATATATATATATATATAATTTGTATTTAGTAATGTATATATATTGTTTGTGTAATTTATTATTTGTTTTAGTTTATTACACTAAGTAGTTAGTTACTAGCCATGCCTTAATTAGGGAGTAGGGATACGTATTTTTGATTACCATCTTCTATTGTTGTACATGAAAATTATATAATTACCAGTTCGTTTCAGCAACGACTTGAGTTTTTCTGAGCACATCAATGACGTCTGTAAACAGGATAATAAGATACTCGGCTTTATAATGAGATTTTCGAGAGGCATCAACAATCCATTTGCTTTACGTGCTTTCTACTGTCCCCCGGTGAGGCAGGTTGTAGAGTATGCCAGTCCAGTCTGGTATCCTTACTTGGTCTGCTCGAAGTCGAGACTTGAAGCTCTGCAGTGGCGTTTCGTCCGTCTGCTTGGAGTCAGGCTTGGATATGGGTATCTGGAGGTTCCTGTGGAGACTTTCAGAAGAGCTAAATCTTCCCTCCCTTGCTTCACGACGTGACGTTGTGGACATTCTCTTGCTCTGGAAGATTATGAATGGAGTGATGAAATGCTCGGACTTCCTAGCTGAATTAGACTCTAAAGTCTCAACAAACACCAGATCTCGCAGACTTCTCGGTCGAAAGCATCGTCGCTCCACAAACTTCGACTTGAATAGTCCCTTTGCAAGATTCGTCCGTCTGGGGAACCAGCTTGCTCCAGAATGTGACTTCTTCTGTGATAGCCTCCAACGGATCAGGAAGCTGGCTCTTGGTGCTATCGTACTCTAGGTCTTGACACTTGTTCGTGGTCGTAGTTTAAGTTTATTTATGTGGTTTGTTCATGCTATTATTGAGATTGTATTTTGTTAGTTACTGTTGTTTTCGATTTGTACTTTAATATTTAATTACCTTCTATTTATCAATATTATTCCTTTACCAATTGTTATATTAATAAGTATGTCTCATTATACGTCATTGTATCATATTATTGTATTATTCACGTTGTTGCTATGTACATTTTCACTGATGTTTTTGCCTCACCATCTTCTGTAATAATGAAAATATTGTAATAATGTAAATTGGCTACTGCCGTTCAAATAATAATATTAATATTAATAAATTAAAAAACCAGTGATTTCAACGCTCAATATATTATATAGGTGACATATGTTTATATAATATATATAATTGTAATTTTAAGTATATAATACAACAATATATAATCCAAAATATGAAATAATCTCATTCAAATGACCAAATTTGTTCAACTATTTTAAAGTCCAAAAATGTACATTATTTTATTTATTCCTTTTTACTATTTTAAGTACAAGTAAATGTCACACAACACAAATGTATTACAATATAAGCACAAAATGCACAAATATATTACAATACAAGTACAATATGCACAAATATTATAGTGATCGATTTCGGTGAACTATGCTCACCTTCCTCAGACCAGAGGGATTCACAAAAGAATGGAAAATGGTGTTCAACAACTCAATTTATAGGCCTATGATCACGTTATCTCACTGGCTGGAATTGTCAAAATGGCGGCTGCTTTGATATTATTGGTTAATCCCTATTAGCTGTTCCTTCTGTTCTTTTTAGTTGCTGAAAACACATTATTAAAAGCTATTTCAGAATCAAAATTAACTTGTTCATTCATTAATCTTTCACGATCCTTTTATTTTTCTTTAAAAATAAATAACTCTTCCCAAGCATTCATAACATGGCCCTTCTTACAAACTTTTAGAATATCTACATTTTCATCTATTTTATTAAATCTGTGGCTACAATTCAGAAGGTGTTTAGCTACATTAGATCTTTCAGATTTTTATTTATTTATTTATTTAACGGCATCGCTATTTTTTATGGCATTACAACAGTATAATGCACAACAAAGGTCTTACAATGCTATCGATACAATGGTTTATTTTTTTTATAGCGTAGACATGGTTTTGATATCTTTTCCTAAAATGTACAGTCTGACCTATGTAAAACATATTACAATCATTACAGTCAATCCTATATATTCCTGCATTATTGAATTTATCCCCACTTTCAATATTCGGGTGTAAAATATTGGACATAGTATTACAAGTCTTAAAAGCTAATGATAAATTGAATTTCTTAAATCTATTATCAACTCTTTGCGTAAATGGTCCATTGTAATGGAGGGATACATACTTATTTTGGTCCTTTTCGGAATTTTCTATTTTAAGTGTTGTTCGTCTATCGTCTCGAATTTTATTTTCTATTTTCTTTTTTATTCTACTTCCATTTTCATCAATGATTGATACCTTGTATCCATTTGCAATAGCTATTGACTTTATTAAATGTATTTCCTGTTTTCTATCTGCAACAATTAATTAATGGTATTGAATACGCCCTATATAACATACTGAAGCTAGCTGTTTTGTGAGACAGAAGATGGACAGAACTGTTATTTATTGTACAATTGGTTTGAGTAGGTTTCCTGAAAATACTATATGAAAGTTTATTATGATCACAAATTATTTTTAGATCCAAAAAATTTATTTCATTCATAGATTCAAGTTCACTAATAAAACTAAGCTTCTGGTGGTGACAATTAAGTATATTTAACATATTATCTAAGTCATTACATGATTTCTCGTTAAACAAAACCAGAATATCATCGACATAACGGGTGTAAAATATTATATCATGTTCCTTTTTTAATTTATCCAAAATTGAGTCTTCATGATGATGTAAATAAACTTCTGATAAAATGGCTGACAGTGGACTACCCATAGCTAAACCATACCTTTGTAAGTAACATTTGTTATTGAAACGGAAGGAATTTTGTTTCAAGATAGTTTTGAGCAACTTTACAATTTGATTTACATACATTTTTTCATATTGTTGTTCTACAAGTTTTTCCTTAACTAAGTTAATCACTTCATCAACTGGAATATTAGTATACAGATTACAGATGTCAAATGAGGCTAACCTAGTCTCAGCACAGAACAGGCTAGAACAGAAGTAACAGCTAATAGGGATTAACCAATATTATCACAGCAGCCGCCATGTTGACAATTCCAGCCAATTAGGTCACGTGATCATAGGCCTATAAATTAAGTTGTTGAACACCATTTTCCATTTTTTTGTGAATCCCTCTGATCTGAGGAAGGTGAGCGTGGTTCTCCGAAATCGATCACCATAATATTTGTGCATTTTGTACTTGTATTGTAATATATTTGTACATTTTTATTTATTTATTTATTTATTTATTTATTTCATTCCAACGGTCAACAACCAATTTCACAATAAATTACAAAAATAATGTGGGCTCTTAAAGATGACAGTAGCTAATAACATAATAGTATAAGAAAGTTCATGAAAGTAATTATAGATTATCCTCTAAATTGTCCAACTATAGTATTGTCTAAAAGTTGTCTAACTATAGTAACAGTTGAATATGTAACATGCTAATATCCAACAATAATAACAAAAAGTATGAATAATATATAATGATAGTAATAACAATATAAATAATAAACAGTAAAAAATAACTAATGCAACAATTATAAATGAAGTAACAACCAAAAACAAGACTAATTAATTATAGAAAGGTAACAATGTGTGAGTATTGATAGAAGAGTAATTTTAACAAGAAGCACAGATAAACAACAACAATAAATAACTATACAGAAAAAAAAACAATAACAAAGTGTTAACAATAGAAAAAAAAATGATTAATAAAAAAAAAAAAATAAAATAAAATGACCAAGCTAATCTGCGAGGCACTCCAGTAGAGCCCTCTTCCAGGTGTTTTCGCTCATGCCGAAAAGATCCAAACGCTCAGGCAAGCTGTTTATATTATATAAACAGGCATTTTGTGCTTATATTATGATAAATGTGTATTGTGTGACGTTTACTTGTACTGTATATGTACCAACATGTATTATTGTAATTAAAAAACTATTTATTATTTTAAAAGTGATATGGACTAAGCCTTTCTGTCTTCAAGTGTGCGTTTAGTTAATGAGTGTAGTTAATGATATTTGTTAATGCTAATTATTTTCTTTAAGTTAAATGAGACATTTAAACAAAAAAGTATCTTGAGATATAATAATTTTACATGCATTGGTTATTCCAGGCAATTTAAAAATCCAAGAAAAAAATTTATAAATATTTTTCGTACATGTTGTGTTACACATTGTAAACGTAAAACATTATTTTCTGTAAAAAGGAAACAAATCTTGTTTATATTAAGTGGGTTAAAAAATAAATTTTACCACGACTAAATAAATTATAATAGTTTATTTATCATTTAAAATAGTCCATAGTACCCTTGGGACAGTATTTAAGTACTTAATGAAACAACTTAAAAGCCATTGTGGTAATGTTAGTGTGCCACATATGAAGTTGTATTTAGGTAATGCCGTACTTTACTTACTACTTACTTTAAAATATAGTACCTACAGTTACACATGTAGACAATTTAATTTATCGTTAATAACAGTAAAATTACTTAATATGTGTGTAAAATTACTTAAAATTACTTAATAATGTATTAATTAAAGTTTAACTTTGTTTAATACATTTTCTTTACTTCTGAATATAATTTAATTTTAGCTATTATAACACCAATAAAATATGAATGAAATTATATAAAAGAGTTAACACTCCCCTCCCCCCGGTTTAAAAAGAAATAATAGTACAAAATTGATACATAAACTTATATTTTTGAGGAGTGCACCACATTACCCCTTACTTATGAAGGAGGATTGTTTATAAATAATTGTGTTTGAAAAAACTAAGGAATAAGCAATAGTACATCTGACTAAATTGTGGATAATAACACTTACATATATTTAAGGGTGTGATATACAACTCTTAAGTTAGTTAAGTTAAAATTGACATATACAGTATAACAAGATATACTTCGCGACCTAGTTTATGTGTGGTCTAAAAACGGAAATAACTGACACAAAAACTGAACAGCCAATTAATGATTTACAAAAAATATAAAACGTCAGTATTGCAGGAAGTTGAGTGTTTTCCTCAAACTGTTAAAAGTAAACGGGCCGATAGATGTATGTAAACATCACAATTGATATTAGTTTTTATTTTGTTCAACAATTCGACAAATGTGAAATATATTGTAGCAAGCAGTTGCTAAAATTAAACAGAGTTTTTATACTTTTTTGGATCTTGCTCCGTATTCTAAATTATATTCTAGAGTTTTATTGTAACCTACACTACTGTAAAATTTCAAGCATTCGAAGAATTTACATTACTATGAATTAATAAGTAGATATCCAGGAATATATTGTGTATATTGTTTAAGAAAAACATTAAAAACAGCTCCCTTCCTTTTTATAACTAAAGGCTTTTGCCAAATATATAAATATTGTTTTTAATCCATGAGGATGAAATATAGCAAACGTAAAACAACAATGTGTTACAGATTAGTAATAATTTGTTTACATTCACGATACAAAATTATGTAATGAATTGAATTACGAGTAACGGATTAACGAGAAAAATAAATAGCTATATGCTATTATTGGAAAATAGTTAGCCACAGTGGCATATATTTAAATGTCAATTAAGGCCAGATAAGTATATCTGCAGAAGGCAGACATTTTTATTGAATTTATTGGTTATTGAATGTGATGTCAAGAATAATTATTTTATTAATAATATCTAGGATAAAACATGTATTGCTTTTACTATTGATACTTAAAAAAAGTCCAAGAATTAAATATATTTCGTTTAAAATCGTCAGTTTTCGTTTTACAATAATCTAATAAATCTCAGATGGAGCTAGGCAAAGGCAATTTGTTTATCGGATGTCCATTACAGCTGTTACGGTATCATTTCAAGAAATACATCTGCACCTACCTAGGCCACTTAGCAATTTTATTTTAAGAATACCATTACCTCTACTATAAACAAAATATAATAATACAAATATATTTTCTTAATGAATAAAACCAGAGGGAAGGGTTTATTATTTACCCTTCAGTTTATTTAAACTATTCTGTTATACGGACGGAGTTTATGATTATAAAAGTAGTACTACAGACAAAATTAGACCCATAAAGAACATCGTTTATTGCCCGTAAAGATGATTGCGAAGTCTAAGTTTAAGTGGCGTATTAGTACGCAAATTAGTTTATTCTTCTTACATAACTGCAATAGATTATCCTTCAAATCACTCACATAGCTGGGGATTTTAATACACAGGGAATTTTATCGTGGAAGGATCAAATAAAAGAGCTACTAAGAGTTTTGAAAGAGAGCATTCGAAAATGGTATTTCTTGAGAAATATTTGAGAAGAAACATTGATAAGAACACTTTACTTTGCTCTCATAAACTCTAAATTTTAATCCCGGATTCATTGCTGGGAGGGGGGGAACTTTCAAAAATGTAATAACAAAAATAATTAAAGTGCAGAATCAATATATTAGAATTATAATAAATAATAGAATCATTGTTTAACCTATTTAAACTACTTTAAAAAATCTTCAAAGTTCTTCAAAATTATTCGTAGTGGCAATAATGAAACCGAGCTTATAATGCATAGTCATGACGTACGCAGTAGATAAGCCAATTTAATAAGAAAACCCAATGTCTCAAAATCCTAAATAACAAGACCTTTTATATTTTAAAGTACCAAATTACACATTATCTTAGTTTACGACAGATTCTCTGATACTAAACAAAACACCGTACGGAAGTTAAAACAACAAATTTACTTAAACGTTAAATTAATTACGGATGTCAGATAGTCATGTTCAAAAACTATAGAGGAAACAATCTCATAGGGAACACTATAAGTGTTCGAAATTAATTGTATGCACAATTATATTTCATATTATGCTATGTATATAATAAAAACTGCCAGTAGATAATCAATTTTGTAAGCAAAGTGAGGGTGACAATACTTCTCAATTCACCCAGTCAGTGGTGACATAAAATGATCAGTCAGATCTATCCATGTCCATACCACACTTCCCAGTCTATAGAGTCAATTATCCCATTTCATCTCGTAGACAATCCTTTCATTCCATATTATAGACAATTATCCCACTCCCCGTTACAGACAATACTTCCGTTCTGTCTTGTATGCAATCTTCCCAAACCATGTTATTTATCCGTTACAGTGCAATACACAATCCTTTCATTCCATGTTATAGACAGTTCTCGCACTCACTGGTATCGACAACAATCTCAATCCGTCTTATAGACAATACCTCCACTCCATCTTATATGCAATCCTCCCATACAATATAAAAAACCATCCCCTAAAGTTCTATTGACATCTTTTTATTCCATGCTACAGACAATTCTTCAAATCCACGTTATAACATTTTTCCTGATTCAAGTTCCCCAATTCACGTTATAAAAATTCTCCTATTACATTTCATAATACATTCTCACAAACCTTTAATCAAAATATTGTTCACGTGTTAATTTAATATCCAGTGATTCTACGTGTAAAAATGTCCCTTTATATAATTAGCAATAAATATTCCTTTTATTCCTTCAATTTTTGTGTAAAAAATTCCATTATTAAGCTTTCCTAGCTAGTGTTTGCAACGTTTCTAGTAAATAGGCTATTATAAAAAAAGTATCGTACAAAGAAAAAACATCAGTTCAATTCAATTAATTGCAGGCAACCGATCCGTTCGCGTGATGCCTACTACTACATACAAACACATAAACCTTATCAAATAATAACATCCACACATACATAAACATACAGAAACTTCAGGAAGCTCTAAGAAATATAACATATATCCGTATAACACATATTATCAGTATAAATTTAATTGTTTTAAATATAAAATTAATGTGCCAATAGTAAAGAATATACACAATAAAATATGAAGGTATATAATTATACTACAAATTAATTATATAACTATACATAACATTTATGTCATAGTTTACTTGCGTATGTACCACTGTATCCCATGATACCACTGTATTATATTTTTATTTAGAATAGACGTATTCAAAATACATTGTTAAAATCGGAGTTTTTTTAACTAGCACTTATATTTAATAAAACACTTTTTTTAGTGGAAGAGGGTAATAAGAATGTTTGCCAGTATTCAAAAGAACATCTGAACATGTTTTTGTTCTCTTTCTGTAATATAAGGACTTCTTTTTTATATCTTATGCATTACTTGTAAGATTGAAATCTCAGTAATTCCCACCACACATTTTTATTTTTTTTTTTTTTTACATGCTGATTCAACAATTAAAAACATGTAAATATTAATTATGTTTTGCAAACAATCTTTTAAATATTTTTTTATTATGCGTATTTATGTGTACGGAAAATTATGTATTTCAGTATATAATAAAAAAATCTAGGTAATATTATTAGTATACCAGTAGGAGGATATTGCAGGCCTACCAACTGTAGATTGTGAGATTGGTTTTACTAGATATATGACCGCTTTGCTAATGGAACGCTATCCATCATGCCAATGAGAGCTTTGTCAGTAGAACTTATGTGAACTTCCATCCCTAACATTAGTAGGGTAAGGCCAATGCTTTTACTCATGTTACACCGAAACATGTATTCTTTTTTAACTAAACTTGAGTCTTCTGAATTAAACATTGTACTTCTCTAAATTATTTTACACACAGTAAAAAATGTCATATTTATTAATCATAACAATCTTAAATCAATATTTGTAGATTTTTAATGTACGTATTTTGAAGCATTGTTTTTAGTGTCAAAATATAGAGATATTCACTATAAGTACCAATCGAATTTTTTCCTAAGTAAACTCATGGAGAGAGTACCACCATTTCTCATATTAAGCAGAATTCCCCTATTACACCTTATGGATAGTCCTCCTACCATAATATAGGCAATCATCCTACTCCACTTCAGTAAACAATCCTCTCTATCCATCAATATGATGTCATTCTACACAAATGTATTTATAATTCTCCACCATCATGCTTTAGACAATCATCCTAATTTTATATAATTGATTATGAACTAAATTTAAACTATGCAGGCCCTACGTCTTTTTAAAATAAAAAGCCAAAGATGTCACATAACCTAAAATTTTAAGTGACTAGAAAATTATGTATATTTTACTTTCTTACGTCATAACGTATTGGTTTAACATTTATTAAATAAATCTCTGTTTATATGTACATGGAAGGTCTTAGGAAATCTTTATTGGACTTTCTATGTGCATAGGATGACAACCAAAACAGGATGCTAAATATATGTACTATCTAATCAAGTCAGCTGGATGTGTCCATTGGGTAAAATATTAGACCACGACTGACACATTGTGTTCCTAAAATGACACTTCTATTTTGTTAGTATACAAAATAATTGTCAGGAGATTGCTGATGATAATTTTTTGAAATCAAAAACAAAATTCAAATCAATATGTTCGTTCAATTTAGAGAATGGCTTACTGATTTCAATACATTAACAATTGACAGAATCGTAAAATGTGTAAACTGGCTAGGATTAAGTGTCATTCCAAGACACTCAGTACTGCCGATTCTTTTTGTTTATGATAACTGACTTCCATACCAATGAAATCCATTTGGATATTGATTGAAAATATTATTTGTAGTAGCTTTTTAAATAAACATTTTGAACAGCAACATTTTACATTTCTGTAGCAAAACCTCGAAAGTTGACATTGAAATGTGAACAAAGAAATGCTTTTAGACCTTTACAGTTAGGAGGTATTGGCTGTTTCGAGATGTATTGGTTTAATGCAACCAAACAACCATTAGCTTTTACCGTACAACTATCAGACTAAATATATGAATAGACCTTGAATAATTTACGTGACATGTATTATTTCTATGATTTGTATTTTCTTTTATTATAGGAATAAGCAAAATACTATCGCAATGAAACCTTTTTCTCCTAAGATAAGAATTTTAATATAAACATACAAAATTATTGCTGTAATGATAACCAAGTGGTTAAAAAACTTTCAATATAGTATTTTTAAACTCATACTAACCAGAAAAAATAACTTAAAAGTTTGTCAGAGAGTTCAGGATGTATATTTCAATAAGTAGATAGTGGAAGAATTATTATATATTTATATAACAACCCATTGTTGACAATGGAACACTTGTCATGCTTCACTCTTTATGAAAAAGTGACATGTATTTTGACATGTAGTTTATGTATAACTTTCAAATGTTTTCAGATATTACTTATTAAATAACGAGCTAAATGTTATTGTTAAAACATCTTAACCTTTTCGAACTATTAAAATACATTTAATTAACACTCACAATCTAATAGGAACATGCAATAATTTTTTAATCATACTCATTCTAAATTAGACCTTTACGCAAGTTATAAGGCTATATTGGACTTAATCTGCCTACTGGAAAGCGCAAAAATTGCCTTATGAGGTAAAATTATTTTCTGAGGAATAATGGTAATCAGTGTTTACATATGCTTAATATTTATTTCATCAATATTACAACTTTTATAGTTTGACATAAAATAAAAATATAGCATAATTTGAAAAATAATTGACTCAGTAGAGACAGAGAGAAGGAATTGTTTCGTTTTTTTGTGGGGGTGTTTTTTTTCTGTAAAATAATATCAATTAAAGTATGAAATTAACTTGTTGTTAATGCAATGTTTTATGTGATAACATACATTTAGTTTTCTCTTCCATGCATGATATTTAAAGCCTAGATAACCAAATTAAATTTGTAATTAAATTATAATACACGTACCTAATTGTAGAATTCTAAATTTGAAATATTGAAATTACATACCTATAATAAAGTAGCACAGTAACTTACTAAAGCACATCCAAACTGTAACTTGAATGTGAAAGCTATAAAGTTAGACAATATTGTAAAATTTTAAGATAAGAAAGGTTTTAATATGTTATCTCCCGATACGAATTCCTATGGGCACCAGTTTTGTTTTTGTACAGTTTTCTTTGATATTTTGATATTATATTTGTACTTATTGTAAACATTTGCTTACTACAGTCATTGCTGTAACCATGTATATCTTATTTATATTTATATGTTGTGTTTCTCTTTGAGAGTTTGTTTGATTCATGAATCAATTGTTTATTACGTCTAATTTAATGTTCATTAAATATAGACGTAATAAAAATGTTTTTTGAATTAAGTATACTATATATTATTGTCAACTCTCAATGAGCCATTTTGGCTCGAGAGTTTATTAAGGACAAGGTATGTATTTGATGTAATAATTGATTGAATAAAAATAAACAAATAAAATTTAAATATTAATTGAAAAACAATAAGCAATAACAACATTTTTTTCTATTTGAACATCCGTCACATTTTTATGTCAATCGTATGACTATCACGATTATACATTATAAATAAATTTAGTAAAACTTAGCTGAAGTAATGAAATTATATACATGAAACTTCACTTTACGCTTAACAACCTTTACAAATTATTAGTTTATTGAACATATTTTTCACCATTATGTATTTTTTGTGATTTTTATGTAAGTAAAGTCCCAAACGTTTCAATGACACTTACAAAATGTCCTACGTACAACGCCGCTAAATTTAGAAACAGTACGTCATTAAAAGATTAGGATTGTGAAAACCTCTACGTAAAAGATTACAATTAGGTAATAAATCAGTAAATTAGAGATTTTATTAGCTTTTAAATGAGTTAAGTTTTTTGAGCTAGTCCTCATACAGCAAACAAGTCTCAGCATTAATGATATATAAGTGTTTATTGGACACAAAAAATAGAATAATAATGTTCCCTGGACATATCAAGATAAATTAACCCACATAGTTAACGAATATAAATTTACACATTTATTAAAATAAATAAAACATAAATAAACGGAATATTGCAGTAAAATAAGATTAATAACAGCAGATGTAAACCAACTGATATTTCTAATAGAAACATATTCAGGCAACATTTTTTTCAGAAAATTGGTCAGGAAGTGGAAGGAAAAGGATTGGGAACGATTTGGTCTTATGTACTCAAGAGAGCTTATTTGGAGAGAATAAAATGTGTGGCCTCAAAGCAAATCCTACTTAGAAATCAGTGTTGAATATGATGCAGGAATATGTCTGGTTGTTTGAAAATAACCACAAGTAACATAATCCAGACATTATAGTGTGTCATATTTGTAGCTTAATTACAAATATATATATCTTATCAAATCTTTTATAAATCCAAATCTAGTACTATTGCCGTATTTATTAGTAATTTTAAAAATTTTAATTTCATTTCTTATTCTTTGATATCTTCTGGGACATCTTATAAGATAAACGATATTATGATCGTTTACGTAAATATTACAAAAATCACACAAATAAAAATACCAAAAATATACTGTCGAAAAAGTGACTGGGGGCTGCGTAGTTCCGTATATAATAAACAAATAAACAATACCTTATTCATTGAAATGCTTACAAACTTTCTGTAATGAATTTAGGTATTTATTTGTTCGTAAATAGTCAATGTAAAGAAACCATAAATATATACCAACTGTTTATTTGCGTAATTGTTGGAGAACTGTTCACTCAAACTCGATAAATGAAATCACTTAAGTGGTAATTAATATCACTTGAGGAAGAGGACGGTCCGTGTTAAACCGGGACACTTTCAAGAACATTTAATAAGTTCCGCTTTGACGCCTCTACTAAGTTTGTAATGGACATTTCCATCTTTTATCTTTTCTGTGAGCAGAGATTGGTGGTCAGCTGCTTTTACTCATTGTCTTCCTTCGTATGCAGCCAAGTCCACTCTGTTTCTCAACTACGTTGAAGCGTTTTAGAGTTTATTTGTTTTTACTACCAATCGCATGATACATATTATTATTGATTCAGAGTATTAATTTTTTATCAGTTTTGCTGAATATCGTGATGAAATTTCTCTTTACACCACATATGTTACCTGTTGTGAGATTAAGTCAAATATTTAAATATACCATCTTGTGGGAAACCAAGGTGGTAAAATAAACAAGCAGCATGATTAATGTAAGAGGGAAACGCCATTTTGTGCTTTGAACTTTATATACCTATTATGGACCTGTATCCAGCTTTAGGTGAGCTCACCTATAGTTTTGTTAAATCAGCTAGCAATGATTTAAAAGTAAAACTAATATTTTTTATTGTCTGAGATCATTATACTCGTGAGTCAGTTGTTTGTAACAAGGTAAGAAATAAAAATGTTTTAAGTTTCTAATTTAACAATTTGTAACTCAAATATTGTTTCAATTAAAAATAATCACTTTATTAGCCAAAAATGAGTATTGTCCATTCTACTCACTAACTTAAAATTATTAGATACGATTTTAAGTTCAAATATAAAATTTCCTTCATAAATTCATCCATAACATGAAAATCAATATATAAAAAGGGCAAACATAAAAAAGCTGGTGTTGGACGTCTGATTCCCTCATGGGAACGCTTGCTCACCAATTAGCTGTTTCAATAATCTGACAATATTCAGCTTGAAATAACAATAAAAATCCCTTTTTAATTTAGTAGTCAAAAAGTATCATAATACAATTAAACATGCTATTTAAAATTTTGTGGTGTTTTTACTATATATTATTAACTAATTAGCTGCTAAAAAAATAGTTTAGTTAAATTTTCATTGTTAATAGGGATTAAATTAATTTAAAAAATCATTTAAATTAAAATAAATACTACAATATTACATTTGAAATGTTTAATCTATTAACCTATTTAGTAACATTATAAAACGCATTTATTTATCAAGAAAGCAATTATACAGATTAATGCAGTTCTCGTACTTAATGATGTATTAGATATATCTTACTTTTAGATAATAATACACCTTCAAAGATACAGAACAAGAACGATACTCGTTAAAAATAAAAAATCACCAGTATTGTAACTGTGGGTATTAAATAATTGTCGGTAGTTAATGACCAATAGATCCCCATTATCATTTTCCCAATAGCGGAGTGCAGGTGCTCTGCTAGAGACCCATAAATAATAGTAACAAAGATAAACATCTTGTTTCAATTAAATCTGGGCTACTAATAGTCCGTAGTGAATCCTTACTAATACCTCTGTACAGGTCATTCATATTTATTCCATTATTATTTTAGGCTATATTAAATAATTAATATCTTATGAGATCGGGCAGCAATATTTACGAGTGCACGATCCATAGACTTTTTTCTCCAATTATAATAGGATTATTTTAGTAAATATTTATACATACGTTCTACCAAATAATTACATTAATGCAAATTAATTTAGGTTCAGAACTTGAATCCCCAGAAATGTGTTGAGAATAAGTTACGTGTTATAGAATCCTACGAGATTTTGAATGTTTTTATTATTTTAATAACCATCTATATAAAGTATTATTAACAATATGCTATACAAAACAAGAATGTATATGCTATTTATTTGTTGTACAACCTTTTTTATTGTATGGATCTGAGGTGTGGACCCTAAAAAAGTATTACAAAATACGATTTATTAAATTTAAAAGAAAATATTATTTGAAAAAAATATATATGGACCTACGTATAAAGCATGAGTATGGAATATTTAAGAAGAACAAAGAGCTTAGAGATCTGTAGAAAAGACGTGATATTGTGGTGTTGGTTAGGAGCAAAATAATAATATGGCTTGGTCATGTGAGGAGAAGGGAAGAAGAAGAAAATGATAAGAAGAGTATGGGTGGGGAAACCAGCAGGATGATGACCTCTAGGACGACCAAGAATAAGATGGGATGGCCAGGTGGGACAGGATGTGAGAAGTCTTAGTGGAGACTTCGAGATGGCAAAGTAATGTGGAGGCAACTTGTTGGTGAGGCCAAAAATCACCTTGGATTTTAGTGGCTACAGGAGTAAGTAATATTTATAAAACAGATAACAGTGTTGTAATACTGTCACAACAATAATATACAATTTTAATACAGATGATTGAGAAAATAAAAAAATATATTAAAGATTAACTGACAAAATACAACATTTTAAAATGTTTTCCTTTCAATAGTGGTAATGTTTTGAGTAATAGATTTTTGCGTTTTACCGGCTCAAAAATTACCATAAGATATTTGTTATGTGAGTTTTGTTTAATGTATGTATAGGAAATTCTATTATTAGCAATCTACTAAATAATTTTACTTGAAGTAAACTAAACCAAAGATAATTAACATGTTTAATCTGTGGAGCTAAGTTGTGATTACAAAGGCAATATTACAACAAATTGAATGACTATTCGGAAAATCTTATGTACTGATATTACAAAGGCAACCATAAAGGTGGAGTGTAGGCAAACACAAATCCATGTGTAAGCAGATATAACAAAGACTCCCACGTACTCCCAGTGGAGTGATTCACTGCTTTTACTGAAGTACAGGTCCTGCGGCGTCTTACAGGATCTTTCCACAGGACAAAATTCACTAATGTTATCATTAGTCATTTGACCGTGTAGTAGAATATTCACTAATATTCACCCTTTAGTTATTAGGAATTAAAAGAAGGAAAAGTAGTTACTATTCTAAATAATCATGAAAGTACTTTTTTCTGTAAATATTTTATTTTTATATTACAACAAATGAGATATAATTATAAATGCTTAATATAATTATAGCATAGGGGAACCATAAGTAGTACAATTATGTGTCATTGATCAATATTGCTATACAAAAAATTAAAAATATTTCCCAAATATGTATTAAAATTATAATTTAAATATGTAGGTACGGTAAAAAAGAATTTACACTGAAATACTGGTCGTGATTTTAAGTTATTTTACAGAAGGATTAGTGATAGTTATGAATATGTGTACTATAATATTAATACATATATAAACGAATATCATATACGAAATAACGATGGTGTTCGTATCTTTAATTTTTATACTGTATACTGTACAGTTTTTAGTTATTTTTCTTATTTTAGTTCTAAGTATCTGTTAGATGTTATGGAAGTACTTCCTCCTTCAACATTTACAAACACTACGAAACCTGATTGCAGGTTTCCGGCTATCACTAGCAAATGTCTGTGTTCGCGCTACGTAATGTTAGCAACAGTGGTTGGTGGTGGGAAAGCGGCAGCATGATGCTTATTTTTTGCATAACGCCTCCATCTGTACGAGAGATTTTTGTGATGTAGTTGCTTTTTTATATATGCCTGCCTTCAAATTATTTTACTGTAAGTCTCTTTCAAGAAAACCTTTACTCATATTGAAAAAGAACAGACCAGAACTAAAAACGTGTATTTCCTTAGTGATCTATTAAAAATAGTTTATAAATTATTGTTATTTTGGAAATACATGTATTTATTTTCTTAGTATATAGAATATTGTTATTTAAATATCGCCTAAAATAACGGCTGCACTGCTATTTCAGTATCAAATGTTATACATTGTTGAAGACTATTAAAAACATAAACAACAATAATTTTTAGTGTTCATTAAAACGTCAATATACACAATTTCTGCTACAATTATATTCTGAACCGTATGTAATATATATCAAAATAGCTTTTAAATTACCTATTTACTATTTATCTTTCCAATTTATCACTTATGGTATAGCCGGCATAGTGTGAATTGAAACTCCTGGACTGGAAAATTGCTTCATTGTTAACACAGATAACAGACTGTGTAACTCCAGTGATTGGATTGGGGGGGCTAAGCGAACGATTATATATTTATAAAAATATGTATATATCATTATGTATTATTATGATGATTGTACATTTATTGTGTGAAAGATGCATAAACATTTATTGTTTATAAATATCTAAGATTCAGATTATCTCACAATTGTTGACTTATAGCCAAAGAAAAAAAATATCCACTAATACACATAGAGATGCTAGGAGAGTTAAATAAAAATAAATAAAAAAATCTATTAGAAATTAAGTAATTATGATATGAGAAATTATGGCACAAATATGATCAATTTCAACGAATATAGAATGCCAACTACCCCCCCCCCCCCTCCAACTTAGATGTAGGCAGATGTATGAAGTACTTAAAATACGCTCATCAACTTTAAAAATATATTTTCAGCATATTGGTTGTCTAAAAGACCGACAGTCTTAAAGTAAATCACTATTCATACAATATATTATATCTTTTTTTAAGTTGCAATCTATTACTTTCTTCACCAGTGAACAATGAATGTCGTTTTTATAATTCACGTCATTGCAGCTTTCACTTTCAGTGCCTTTCCCCCTCCACACTATAAGCATACTGCCAATTTTTGAAAAATCCAAGGAGTAAATTAGTTTTAAAGTATATAATTAATAGTTGTTAATTGTTTATTTCTTTGTTGTTGCTATTGAGTTTTTTTTTATTGTTATTCCCATTATGAATTGTTTATTTGTCACAAGAGTATTGATCTGTTGTTATTCTTTGTTTCATTTCAAAATTTTAAGGAGGGAAATTTGTGTCAAATTCATAAAATAAATACAATTAGTTGTCCTCTAAAACGGTAAAATATTATCACATGTATATTAGACAATACCATAATGACTGTATGTAGTGATTCGCAGCGCTGACATTGCCTCTTGGAGATATAAAACCTTTTTAATTTCATACGTACTTATATATTTACCACAGTAACACGTTCCGCTTCCAATTACTGTGTGTATATATATATATTTATATATATATATATATTTTATCATTTATATAAATTTGGTTCAGTATAGTGTGTGTGTATATATATATATATATATATATATATATATATATATATATATATATATATATATATATATACACACACTATACTGAACCAAATTTCCTTCTTATAACATATTAGTATAGTACAATACATTTTTAAATGACAGGATATAAAGAAATCAAACTCATTAACGGGTTTTGTGGTTGTACACTTGGGTAGGTTAGAGTGTTTAATTGTTATATTCAACATTTATTGTTAGTATCATAAACTGTTTATTATTGGACAAGATTGATTGGTAATGTTTACACAATTGACTTAAGCATTTCATAGGTTTTTTACAAATAAGAACTTATTAGTATACGAAAAAATAAATAAAATTACATTACCACGAGAACTACTTCATACTAGCTTAAAGAGTAAAACTGTTAAGTAAATACAATTATATTTTTTCCAAAAACATAGCAACAATAACATTATTGAATGTGTAGTATTATTGTGTCGTTCCTGACTCAATGTAATATTACATATCTCAATGGTATTTCAAGATGAACTGCGCTAACCACCAATTTACCTAAATTTTCTACACAAAAGGAAAATATCGTTAGATTCACTTTTTAATTTTCAGCCCTTCTTTCCTAGTCCGCAAGGATCTCTAATTGTGCATGATTCTTCATATTATATTTTTACTAGGCTTGATCAATATATTTGTTCATATTATCTTCATGAACCTTAAGTCTATAAAATTACTCCTATCGATACGTAGGTTTAGGTTTATACATCATAACCAGAAATGGCTTTCTTTCTTAACCACCGAAGCACTCAGTGAAACGCCTTAGAGACCTTTATAATAGTTAAACAGATTTTAACAAGATGGAAACAGTGGTATTCAAATCAATATAGTTTATCTTAAATATTTGAAATGTATATAAAGAATTGTAGTAATTTCTTAAAAATATTATTCTCAAGAAAAGTAATTTGTAACAATAATAATTATTGCACTCTTTAAAACACTCCCCATCTTGTTAACATTGTAAAGTTGAAATGTTAATTTTGTGGCACCTTGTTACCCTAAGGGGTAACAAAAAGTTATACCTGTGTTCAATTTTGTGTCAGGGTATTTCAGCTCCTTTTGCAAGCATTAAAGTAAAATTATGTAAAAAATTACTTTAAAAATGTTGTCTAATATTTAATTTTCTTCAGAAAATATTAGGAAATACAAAACAATTAATATTATTGAAGAAATCTTTTTGTTACCTTTTTAAAACCTGTACACTGTATACAAAAGTAAATGTATACAGTAAAAATTTATAATGTTTTGGGTACTATTTCATACCATATTATCGGTAATTTTTTTTTTAGTTTTATATTTCAATCTGATTGTCACTAGGCAACCAATAGTACAACATTTATATAACTTGATCAACAAGCATCACCTATTTCACTTTTTAACACTACACTATACCGAAATATAATAAAATAATAAACAATTTATAACAACAACAAATATTTCAGCACCGAAAGCAAGTGTAGTCAACAACAATGTTTGTTTACGTCTAGTCGTCTGGAAAGTAACATGAGCGATTTTTTCCGTGTTGAAGGCTTAAAGAAAAGCAGACATCAAAATGTTCATTGGTACGTTCTCTCTAAAATAATATTATTTCCAATGACGTTGATGCAACCTTTCGATTCATAACAGCCGGTAAACAAAAAGATTACTGGTCGGTGATATTATCGCGTATGGCACTGGGCGGTAAATCTACTCACCGCCCTAGTTAACGAAAATTTTACTCACTACCATAGTTAATTTTTACCTGTATAAAAAACCAATTAACTATGCGGCACTGAGTACCTGGTTACTGTGTTTAAATACGGTGACAAATTCCAGTATTTCCTAGTAAATTGTTGGGATGGATAGATGTGATTAGCTGTAGGCTCAGTTTTAACTTGTTCCAGAGTCCGCTCATCAGTCATAAGCATTACCGGATAAGGTTAGAATGGCCGGCTGGAGTGGTAGATAGTGAATTGCCTTTTCTTGTTAAGCATTGAGAGATAAACTTAAAAAATTTTTTATATTACTTTATAGAAGTTTATAGATGTATCTCACAGTAAAACTCCATAATGAATTGTGGGTGCGCGCGCACTGTGTACTTACGTTACAAAATTCTGTGAAATATATGCAAATTGTAGTTTCGGGCAAAGCTTATATTTCAAATCTACTACATATTTTATTTATTGTTCTTCACAAATCAGTATATTTCTCGGTACTTTCTCTTTATGAATGCAGATAAAACCATTCCAACCTTACGTTGTAAGTGAATTTCATTGTCATGTTCGTAAAATAGTTGTAAGATACAAAATAAATGTAAACAGTTATAATTGAAAGTATGGCACGTAGACATAAAAGTTACAAAACAAATTTGACATTATGTGCTAAACCTTTCTATTTTAACAGAAATATTATATTACTATGGAAGGTTTAATAGTAAGGGTTACTTTATGGTGATTTAAACATAATCTTTTCGGAGTAGAAACAAACTCATCTTCTCTTTACTTGACTTTCGTACAGCCTCCTACGCCTGTTAATTATGAGATACTTCAATATTCTAATTTCAGTCAATAACTAATTATACTTACTCTTTCATTCTCCAAAAGTTTTTAAATCAAAACCTTTAGCTAAGTTCATAATGTTAAATTCTTCAATAAGCTATTTTTCTGTCCATCAGTAAACTAATATTGTTTTATATTCTTAATTTTTATTTAATCAAATTTTATCAAGGTTTTAATTTTGCACTTTACATCTGTCTTAATGAAGAATTGTCGGTTGAATTAATTATTCTTTTATTTATTTATTATTTGCTATCAATTTACATAGTCTATTAAATATGTTTTATTTGTGTGCAGGTTATTGCAATTGTTATTTATTATTAGCATTGTTATTAATTATTAGTCTTATTTATTTACTATCGTATTTATTTATGGGAAAGTATTAATATTTTTACTCTATAAGAACATTTTGTGAGCTCTAAGACTACCACAGTAAACTTTATAATAAAATGAACTGCTTTGATGTAAATGGGTTTTTAACTGCATAAAAGCATGTAAAGAAAATAAAATATAATTATAGATTAGTTACAGAACGTAAATTAATGTTTTACTGAATGACGATTTAAAGTTATACATGTTATATTTCGTGGGATACATAAAATATCCTTCGTCTCTTACACGATTAAAAACAGCATTATAATATTATAACTGTTTTATCATAAAACAAGGCTTTAAGATAATTTAAAAATTATTACCACGCATTTTTTAGTAGAAATGATTCGTTTTTTCTTGTACTTTGATACGAGTATACTATATAAAATTTATACTTTTTGTAAAGTATTAATATGTATGAAACTAAATAAAAGAAGAGGGAAGATTTTCTTTCCAATAAAGTCTGTTATTTATATTTTTATTTTACTTCTTATAACTCTTATGGTAGTCGTACTTCAAACATTTTCAGCTATCTGAACCGTGAATGGTGAAATTCATGTTAATTGTTATCATTATGTAGTATTAAACAAACCGCTGGGCAATTTGCCCCATGAACCAAGAAAATCTAATCAAGGCATCAGCTGACTGATGAGTAGGCAATCTGTTGTGACGTCACAGCCAAAACCAGAGTAGCTGTAGACCGTTTTGCAGTTAAATTTAGAATTTAAACACTACTCATATGAACAAATATATTTCCTTATTGTTATGCAAAATGAAACAGAAAAACAATTTGATTTTGCTTTACATATAAGAGCTCTTTTATAATAGTTAGTTGTACACTTTATTTGACATAGATTAGTTTTAAATAAAATGAAACACAAAATTTAGTGTCCACAAGTAGTTGTTGTGTAATAAATGTAATGATTTTATTAGGTAGCAATGTGGGAGGAAAAGTCAAAAAGAGTATAACAAATAAGAACTAAAGTAATAAACTATAGAAATATATTATTTTTGAGTAATAATTGTTTAGGTACCATCTCATAAATAATAATATAAGCAAGCATTTCCAGAATGTGATACTCAGCCATTTAGTGTAGCCTAAAAACTGTTTAGTAATATTTATCCTTTTACTGTGCTTTGTTTACTATTTAACTATTAAAAACAAAAATATAAAAATTCCTGTTTTAGTTGCAAAATGAAGAAGAGCGACCAAACTAATTCACAATATATTAAAACTAATCAACAAAAAAATAAAAAATAGTGGTATATATTATAATTTCCGAACAAAAAATATTTTAAAGTTTACTTCATCCTTGTTTAGGTTTTAAATATGTTTAGTTAAACATACTTATAATATTGACAAATTTATGTCTCCATCATATAGTAATAAAATACATTAAATATATGGGCACATTTGGACATATTGCTTTTATCAATCACTAGTTAGAGATAAATGGAATTTCCAAAAAATGTGGAATGATTTGATTGTGTTACACTTATTATTTAATAACCTTTGTCAAAATTTCAGTATTAAATACTATACATCATAATTATTGTGAAACATATTTCTCGTTTAATATATTTGATACAGAGGAAATGCTAATATTTCCATTACCTTTATGTACACACAAATTAGGTACTGGAAATATAACTATTCAAAACATAGAGTATTTGAAATAGGTTAAAAGTTATATTAATACTAACCAACATGTTCGTCAAAGTAACAATATAATAAGATGGAATATGAAGCATAATCAAATGTTAAAGTATCTATAATTAGTCGTTAAACCGTAAAAGATTGTTGAAACGAATATTTCGATAGAATAATAATGAATATGCAGTAAACCGATTTTAGTCGTTTTCTGAACTGGAAAAATCATTTATCACTTAACTTAGAAACATGTATAATTAATAATAAATGTTGTATTGGTGGTGTGAAAAACAATTAATTTATGTTTTAAATAATTATTTTGCTATAATTTTATTTTCAAAAATTAAAAATAATGTAAAATAACTTTAAAACAAATTCAGTATCAAATACTGAAATAACATACACGTCAGTAAATCATATTACTCTTTCGTCTCTACGTGGAAATAACAAGAAAGACAGAAAGTCAGTATTGTTTGATCCTTGTTAAACAGTTATAAGCTTTAAGTCAACTTGTTTCCTAAGTATCAAAGCTTAAGCAAAATATTATCTAAGTACAAAGGAAATAAGTTACTTTTGCAAGTTGGCTCTCATCGTTATTTCAGGAAAGGCTCTTTACCCAAATCTTACTATAATGATGTGATGATTATTTGTTGCTTAAATTTATAATGAAATTAGGAATCTTTAACTACTGCTTGTATTAAACTTCAAAGGCCACTGAACTAAACTAAAAAACATGATTTTCTATGCATTTATATGTTCATAAAGTATGTTTAATAGCTTTAACCTGGTAATAAAATAATTTTCAATTAGTGGAAAGATCAAATATTACAAACTTCAGCTCTGTCTAAAAAATGGATATAAAACTAAATATTTTTTAAGATATAATTAAAATTCAATATATTTAAAATAGTGTCAATTAAATGAGCACAAATATAAAAATTTATGAGAAAAGTTAGATCTAGTTCAAGAAAAAAAGATTAGCAAAAAAATTTCTTTATTTTGAACATTTTTACAAAAAAAAAATGTTTATTACACAAATAGTAGTAGAACTTCGATAAGAACTGAATACATGAGACATATAAAATAGAGACATTATATGATGGGAGATTTATATTTGTTTGGGTCGAGAGAGTATCAAAGTATGATAGGAAGAAAGAAGATTTATTTATTAAGAAAGTATATGCTTACGTGGCAAAGTAAATTAGAACTGAAGTTATCTCATAAGGAGTAAATACAGAACGAGTTTATAGTTCATCGTAATATTTATGGGTAAACTACCGTTTGACTCTTGGCCTTAAGTCAGTCAAACTAACCAGGATTTTAGAGGTAAAAATTAAAAACAATACTAGTTATTTTGAACCATCGATAACTTTAAATTAGCCATCGTATTATATTTATTTCTAGTAAATTCCTCAACTTTTTTCTAATTTCTCAGAAACTTTTAGACAGTTTGTCGATGTTTTTATTAGACATATCAAATACTTAACTTCTCAGTGAATTCCAAAAAAGTACTTAATGGCTCCCCCAAATAATGAGTTAAATTAAATTACTTTCAATCATTACCTCATCTGGGTAATTTAAATTAATTCTAATAAATTCTGACTCGATTATTAATATTCATCTTTTTATTAGGCCCGTATCCAATGTTCGCAAGATATTAACAGATAACTTATGATTTTGAACCACATAAATATTGAGTACCTATATCACCATTTTTGTTATTGATTTTGTCTTAAACACACACTGTTAAACGTTCACGCACACTTTCTAAATGTCGTAGAATACATATAGGTACTCCTTTATGTTATCGTATTTATTAAATATAGTCCTTTTCACCAAACAACTGCCATTCGTTTCTTAACATATTAGATAATTAAAGAGTGAACTAATTATTCAGTAAGTAAAAATAAGATTTATAATTAGAATCTACATTTCCCGTAACAACCACAAGAAGGTACTATCTAATTTTTACAAGATAGCCAGATTCGCCTTGTTATCAACAATTCAGAAAAACGAATGCCATTTTCGAATTCAGCGTAAAATTCTACATAACAATGCGCATTAAAAGTCACATTTTAGAAAACATTTTTTAACCTCCCACTCACCCTTACACGTACAGTGGTACTAACCCATACACGCATAGTGGTATTGATCCACCCACTCACCCCTACACGTACAGTGGTACTAACCCACCCACCCCTACGCGCACAGTGGTATTGATCCACCCACTCACCCCTACACGTACAGTGGTACTAACCCATCCACCCACCCTACAAGTACAGTGATATTGATCCACCCACTCACCCCTACACGTACATTGGTACTAACCCACCCACTCACTCCTACACGTACAGTAGTATTGATCCACCCACTCACCCATACACGTACAGTGGTACTAACCAACCCACCCACCCATACACGTACAGTTGTATTGATCCACCCACTCATCCCTACACGTACAATGGTACTAACCCACCCACCCACCCCTACAAGTACAGTGGTATTGACACACCCTTCCACCCATTCAAGTTCAAAGGTATGAAAGTAGTATCCTCAGTGGTTTATCTGAGAATCAGAGTCTCTAGTCTCATAGAAACCACTGAGAATGCCACATCACATTGTGGGCGAAACGTCTGGTTATCTTGTAAATATTGTAAGTAGTACCTTGACGCGGTTGTCACCGGAAAATGTAGATTCTAGTTATGACACCGGCCGCTTAAGCCTAACTTCTAAGAACAGTAAGATTTGCTTATAAAATATACTTGGTTTATGTTTATTTTGTTCTGATTATGTAGGAAGTTATCTTGTATTTGTACATATATGTTTGCTTTAGCTACAACATAGTGTCTAGATTTGAAAAAAGGGATACGTGTATACAATAATTGATGGGCAAGTTTAAAAGACGACTAGAGTTAACTATGGATCAATGGTAGAACATGTGTTTACTAGAAAGGCAAATTAAGAATTGACAAACGACTTTGATAATAATATTTAATATCATTTAATCAGGTATATATGGCAAATGATTATTTAACCATATTGACTCGTAACTCGTAATAAATGGAAATTATACCCATTTAAAAATGATATTATTTTTTTCCAATAAAGTTTTAATTTAATATTCAAAAGAATACTGTACTTTTTACAAGAGTATAAGTGTCTTGACTATATAGCCTTTTTATGTACCTCCTAATCCTAATAAATATAAAAAATATGTAGAATAATATAATAACCCATCTAAGATTATGATGAATCACTGATATTCGAAAAATTATACTTTTTGATCTTGGTCGTAAAGCTTAAGTAAATAATCTATGAGTGTGATAAACTTTTATATTCTAGTGTTAGATTCTGCAAGCACCTAAATACTCCATGACTTAAATACTTTACACCCTTTTTGATAGTAAATATATATTGGTTACTTTTACATAATTAATCTTATCGCTTATTATAATGTGGTATAACTATTATAATTGTTATTAATATGATCTCGACTATTTTATAAAATATTTACTATAAGATACATAAATATAGTAATAGGCTATACGGTAATACAAGTAATAATAACTTAAAATAAATATGACAGAAAGAAAATACAGTTTGCTCAAAGTCACAGGGTAGAAAATCCTTTAATAATGTGCACCGGTGGGACAATTTTCCAGCCAAGTGGCTTCAGACTCAGGATCTGTCGTTGGCATCCTTTACATTACGAAATACGTTTAGTGGCAGAAACTTGTATGGAAACTATTGTACTGTAAATAGTGAGAGGTCAGGACAATATTCCAGCCAAGTGGCTTCAGACGCAGGACCTGTCGTTGGCTTCCTTTACATTACGAAATACGTTTAGTGGCAGAAACTTGTATGGAAACTATTGTACTGTAAATAGTGAGAGGTCGGGGTGATATTCCAGCCAAGTGGCTTCAGACGCAGGACCTGTCGTTGGCTTCCTTTACATTACGAAATAAGTTTAGTGGCAGAAACTTGTATGGAAACTATTTTACTGTAAACAGTGAGAGATCGGGTCGATATTCTAGCCAAGTGGCTTCAGACTCAGGATCTGTCGTTCGTATCCTTTACATTATGAAATACGTTTAGTGGCAGAAACTTGTATGGAAACTATTGTACTGTAAATAGTGAGAGGTCGGGACGATATTCCAGCCAAGTGGCTTCAGACTCAGGATCTGTCGTTGGCATCCTTTACATTACGAAATACGTTTAGTGGCAGAAACTTGTATGGAAACTATTGAACTGTAAATAGTGAGAGGTCGGGACGATATTCCAGCCAAGTGGCTTCAGACTCAGGATCTGTCGTTGGCATCCTTTACATTACGAAATACGTTTAGTGGCAGAAACTTGTATGGAAACTATTGTACTGTAAATAGTGAGAGGTCGGGACGATATTCCAGCCAAGTGGCTTCAGACTCAGGATCTGTCGTTGGTATCCTTTACATTATGAAATACGTTTAGTGGCAGAAACTTGTATGGAAACTATTGTACTGTAAATAGTGAGAGGTCGGGACGATATTCCAGCCAAGTGGCTTCAGACTCAGGATCTGTCGTTGGCATCCTTTACATTACGAAATGCATTTAGTGGCAGAAACTTGTATGGAAACTATTGTACTGTAAATAGTGAGAGGTCGGGACGATATTCCAACCAAGTGGCTTCAGACTCAGGATCTGTCGTTGGCATCCTTTACATTACGAAATACGTTTAGTGGCAGAAACTTGTATGGCAACTATTGCACTGTAAATAGTGAGAGGTCGGGACGATATTCCAGCCAAGTGGCTTCAGACTCAGGATCTGTCGTTGGCATCCTTTACATTACGAAATACTGTGACATCTAGAGTGGCCTCTATCCTGGGAACCGGTGATGCGGAAGTAATGGATGGGTCGCTGACCACCTGCCCTGCTTGTTTACAACCTTTGGGGCACAATGGCTTACGCATGAACGCCTTTACCTCATCAATGGACTTCTAGATTCTTCTCGATTGCCGAGCCAGCTCTGTCACGGAACTTCGGGGGCAGGGGAATTCAAGAAGCTTCTAGATGGAGACCTGCAGGTGATATATACGGCCCGGATACCAGCGCGAGTCAGTCAGTCAGTCAGTCAGTCAGTGAGTCTAGAGCCTACAGCCCGGGTGTTTGCAGCGACAGTGAGCGAGTTCTACAGTACGAGTGAAGTGTCCGAGTATAGTGAAGTGGTCTACGGAGTAGTTACCGGTGAGTGGTTCGTTGTGGGGATCAACGAAGGAGCAGTGCGGTACTTGTGGACGACTTCTGAAGGGACACTGAAGAAACTGTGAGTGAACTGTTAGCTTTGGACTGTAGGTAGTAGGGAATCTAGTAAAGTCAATTAGTAGTCAGTAATTGTAAATAATAGTAGGGAATCTAGTAGAGTCACTTTATAGTTAGTAATTGTAAATAATAGTAGAGAATCTAGGAAAGCCACTTTATAGAGCTAGGAATTGTAATTAAAAGAAAGGAATTTAGTAAAGTCACTTTGCAATTAGTAGTTGTAATTATTGATGCCATCTAAGATTGTAAATATAAATTAGTTTAACTGTAACAGTAGGCCTAATAGTAAATTGTACTTTTCACAATAGTTAAAGTTAAGGAATTAATCCATTTAATTATAATAAGTTAATTTTATATATTCAATAAATTTAGTAATTGTTTAGTATATCGTGTTGCTTATTTGTAAAACCCACATAGTGATTAATTATTTATAAATTAGGACGTAAAAACGTCACACTGGTGTCAGAAGTGGGATAGATTTGTTGAGCAACACGTTTAATATTTTTATTTATTGATAGTTATTGTTAAGCTGTTTATTGAATTCATTTACTGTAATTCTATATTGTTCAGACGTAGTTTTGAAAAAGATCGATGGCATCTAGTGGAGTTAAGTTAGTAGACTTAAAAGTGGCTGATTTAAAGCGGGAGTTAGAAGAAAGGGACATAGATCATACTGGAACAAAATTGGTTTTAGTAAGTAGACTTAAGAAGGCAATGCTAGAAGCAGGGGATGATCCAGAAACATTCCTTTTTGAAACTGAAGCTAGTTCACTTAAGTCTATGATTAAAAGAAATACTTAGCAGAGAATTAAAAAGTGAGGAATTAAAAATTATTAGTGAGGAAAAAAAGTGAGAATTAAAAATTAGGAGGAATTAAAAAGTGACTTAGCAGAGAAATTACATAGTGACCTAAAAGAAGTGAAAGATGACTTAAAACCGAAAAACTAAATAGTAATTGTAAAACCTTGAAAGAAGAGTTAGCTACAGAATTTAATTATAAAATTTGCAAAGTTGAAGACGAATTTAAAAAACAATTAGATGACTGTTCGAGCGAATTTAAAAAACAATTAGATGACTGTTCGAAGCAATTAGGTGATAGGATTAGGTTTTTAGAAGAAATGGTTCAGGAGAGGAAGGAGTCAATAACCTGCAACGAACCACCTGGGATCTCAGGAATTGGACAGCAACCGCCCAGCCTGGAACCTCGGCCCAGTGTGAGTCCACTCGTAAATAACGCAGGTTTGCCAACCTTTGACGGAAAGATGTCCTGGGAAGATTTTATTACTTTGTTTGAGACTGCCGCTGCTGTCTACAATTGGCCATCATCAGCGAAGGCGTCCATGTTGTGCCTTTCACTTCGTGGAGAAGCTCTGAGCGTACTGCAAACCGTTCCACCTACTGAACAATGCTACGAAGAAAGACAGTTATCCCTTGCCCCGGATTGACGACACTCTGGATGCTCTCGGAGGCTGTAACTTCTTATCGACCCTGGACTTGAAGAGCGGGTACTGGCAGGTGGAGATAGCTCCGGAGGACAAAGAGAAAACAGCGTTTTCCATAGGGAATGGAAACGGACTTTGGCAGTTCACGGTGATGCCCTTTGGACTCTGCAATGCTCCAGCTACCTTCGAGAGACTCATGGAAAATGTGCTACAAGGACTGACTTGGGAAACTAGTCTAGTGTATCTGGACGACATCATAGTCCTAGGGAAGACGTTTAACGATCATCTTCAGAATCTGGAGAAAGTTTTTAAGAGGCTTCGTTCTTCCAACCTGAAGTTAAACCTAAAAAAATTTAATCTTTTCAAGAATAAGGTTAACTATCTTGGACATGTAGTGTCATCTGAAGGAGTGACTGTGGACCCGGAGAAGATTAGCACCGTGAAGGAGTGGCCTGTCCCACGTAACAAACATGAGGTGAGGAGTTTTCTTGGACTTTGCACCTACTACCGCCGCTTCGTGAAGGGCTATGCTGATATTGCTAAGCCACTAACCAAGCTCACCGAAGAACAGCGTAAGTTTTAGTGGACTCCGGAGGCTAGTGAGGCTTTTGAGACACTTAAAACTTCTCTTTGCAGCGCTCCAATCTTAGGGTTCCCACGGTTTGGAGAGAAATTCATTGTGGACACGGACGCCAGCGATGTAGGTATAGGGGCAGTTCTCTCCCAAGTTCAGGGCGACCATGAAGCTGTAATAGCTTACTTCAGCAGAACGCTATCCAAAGCAGAGAGGAATTATTGCGTCACCAGAAGAGAGCTACTTGCAGTCGTGAAGTCATTAGAGCACTTTCACAAGTACCTCTATGGACAGCCTTTCCATTTAAGGACCGACCATTCTGCCTTGACTTGGCTAATGAACTTCAAGAACCTGGAGGGACAGACAGCTCGATGGGTGCAGCGTCTTCAAGAATACAACTTCACCTCTGAACACCGACGAGGGAGAAACCATTCCAATGCCGACGCCCTGTCTCGCCGACCTTGCCCAGAGGGTTGTAAGCACTGCTCCAAGGTAGAAGAAAGGAATCCGTCCGTGGAAGTGCGTTGTGTCTCTTTGGAGCCAGCTAGTGGATGGGAGCCGGAGGACCTCCGTAAAGAACAGCTTGAGGATAGTGAGGTTGGACCACTGCTGCGGGAGAAGGAATCGGGGGCTCGTCCTAGCTGGGAAGACATTGCAGCTAGGAACCATGTGTATAAGAGCTACTGGGCACAGTGGGACTCAATGAAGGTTAAGAACGGAGTGCTTATAAGAATCTGGGAGGCCCCTAATGGTAGGAAGCAGATTGAACAGATTGTGCTCCCCAGAAGTAAAAGAAAGGAAGTGCTGGAGGAGATCCACAATGGAGCATCTGGTGGGCACTTAGGTGTCAACAGAACGGTGGACAAGCTACGTCAGCGGTTCTACTGGTTGAACTTGAGGGCTGATGTAGAGAAATGGTGCCGCCAATGTGATATCTGTACTGGAAGCCGAGGGCCACAAACAAGAAGTCGAGGCAGAATGCAACAGTACAACGTTGGGGCACCCTTCGAGAGGATCGCCATCGACATCGCCGGTCCATTTCCCATGTCAGATGCAGGAAATAAATATCTCCTGGTGGTCATGGACTACTTTACAAAATGGCCAGAAGTATACGCCATACCAAATCAAGAAGCCGCAACAGTGGCTGGGTGCTTGGTGAACGAATTCATCTGTCGGTATGGAGTGCCACGTGAGCTGCACAGCGACCAAGGGACGAACTTCGGATCCTTGTTGATGAATGAGGTGCTTCAGCGTCTCGGAGTGCACAAGACACGGACAACTGCGCTTCATCCGCAATCTGATGGGATGGTCGAGAGATACATAAAGACACTCGTTGGACACCTCAGGAAAGTTGTGTCCACCAATCAGCGGGATTGGGATCGGAAGGTGCCCATTTTCCTCCTGGCGTACAGATCTTCGGTCCACGATACTACGGGTTTCACCCCAGCGAGGATGATCTTCGGAAGGGAGCTGCGTCTGCCTAGTGACCTCATGTTCGGCCTGCCACCTGACGCAAAGCAGCCCGCAACGGACTACGCCTGCGAGCTCGTCGACCACCTACACGACACTCACGAGTTCGCTCGTCAGCACCTAAAAATGGCCAGTGACAAAATGAAAGCTCGCTACGACCGGCAAGCCAATTCGACTGGATTCCAGGTGAACGACCTGGTGTGGCTCTACAGTCCCCTCCGGAAAAAGGGGAGATGCCCGAAATTTCAACAGGATTGGCAAGGACCTTATCGGGTAGTGACACGAATCAACGATGTGGTCTACAGGATTCAAAGACACCCAAGAGGCAAGATGCTTGTGGTCCACCTTGATCGGCTAGCACCGTACCATGAAGCGGAAGCTGATCGGGACGATCAGCCTTAAGGAGGGGGCAGTGTGACATCTAGAGTGGCCTCTATCCTGGGAACCGGTGATGCGGAAGTAATGGATGGGTCGCTGACCACCTGCCCTGCTTGTTTACAACCTTTGGGGCACAATGACTTACGCATGAACGCCTTTACCTCATCAATGGACTTCTAGATTCTTCTCGATTGCCGAGCCAGCTCTGTCACGGAACTTCGGGGGCAGGGGAATTCAAGAAGCTTCTAGATTGAGACCTGCAGGTGATATATACGGCCCGGATACCAGCGCGAGTCAGTCAGTCAGTCAGTCAGTCAGTCAGTCAGTCAGTCAGTCAGTCAGTCAGTGAGTCTAGAGCCTACAGCCCGGGTGTTTGCAGCGACAGTGAGCGAGTTCTACAGTGCGAGTGAAATGTCCGAGTATAGTGAAGTGGTCTACGGAGTAGTTACCGGTGAGTGGTTCGTTGTGGGGATCAACGAAGGAGCAGTGCGGTACTTGTGGATGACTTCTGAAGGGACACTGAAGAAACTGTGAGTGAACTGTTAGCTTTGGACTGTAGGTAGTAGGGAATCTAGTAAAGTCAATTAGTAGTCAGTAATTGTAAATAATAGTAGGGAATCTAGTAGAGTCACTTTATAGTTAGTAATTGTAAATAATAGTAGAGAATCTAGGAAAGCCACTTTATAGAGCTAGGAATTGTAATTAAAAGAAAGGAATTTAGTAAAGTCACTTTGCAATTAGTAGTTGTAATTATTGATGCCATCTAAGATTGTAAATATAAATTAGTTTAACTGTAACAGTAGGCCTAATAGTAAATTGTACTTTTCACAATAGTTAAAGTTAAGGAATTAATCCATTTAATTATAATAAGTTAATTTTATATATTCAATAAATTTAGTAATTGTTTAGTATATCATGTTGCTTATTTGTAAAACCCACATTGTGATTAATTATTTATAAATTAGGACGTAAAAACGTCACAATACGTTTAGTGGCAGAAACTTGTATGGAAACTATTGTACTGTAAATAGTGAGAGGTCTGGACGATATTCCAGCCAAGTGGCTTCAGATGCAGGATCTGTCGTTGGCATCCTTTACATTACGAAATACGTTCAGTGGCAGAAACTTTTATGGAAACTATTGAACTGTAAATAGTGAGAGGTCGGGACGATATTTCAGCCAAGTGGCTTCAGACGCAGGATCTGTCGTTGGCTTCCTTTACATTACGAAATACGTTCAGTGGTAGAAACTTGTATGGAAACAATTAAACTGTAAATAGTGAGAGGTCGGGACAATATTGCAGCCAAGTGGCTTCAGACTCAGGATCTGTCGTTGGCATACTTTACATTACGAAATACGTTCAGTGGCAGAAACTTGTATGGAAACTATTGAACTGTAAATAGTGAGAGGTCGGGACGATATTCCAGCCAAGTGGCTTCAGACTCAGGATCTGTCGTTGGCATCCTTTACATTACGAAATACGTTCAGTGGTAGAAACTTGTATGGAAACTATTGAACTGTAAATAGTGAGAGGTCGGGACGATATTCCAGCCAAGTGGCTTCAGACTCAGGATCTGTCGTTGGCATCCTTTACATTACGAAATACGTTCAGTGGTAGAAACTTGTATGGAAACTATTGAACTACAAATAGTGAGAGGTCGGGACGATATTCCAGCCAAGTGGCTTCAGACTCAGGATCTGTCGTTGGCATCCTTTACATTACGAAATACGTTCAGTGGTAGAAACTTTTATGGAAACTATTTAACTGTAAATAGTGAGAGGTCGGGACGATATTCCAGCCAAGTGGCTTCAGACTCAAGATCTGACGTTGGCATCCTTTACATTACGAAATACGTTCAGTGGTAGAAACTTTTATGGAAACTATTGAACTACAAATAGTGAGAGGTCGGGACGATATTCCAACCAAGTGGCTTCAGACTCAGGATCTGTCGTTGGCATCCTTTACATTACGAAATACGTTCAGTGGTAGAAACTTGTATGGAAACTATTGAACTGTAAATAGTGAGAGGTCGGGACGATATTTCAGCAAAGTGGCTTCAGACTCAGGATCTGTCGTTGGCATCCTTTACATTACGAAATAAGTTCAGTGATAGAAACTTGTATGGAAACTATTGAACTGTAAATAGTGAGAGGTCGGGACGATATTCCAGCCAAGTGGCTTCAGACGCAGGATCTGTCGTTGGCTTCCTTTACATTACGAAATACGTTCAGTGGTAGAAACTTGTATGGAAACTATTGAACTGTAAATAGTGAGAGGTCGGGACGATATTTCAGCCAAGTGGCTTCAGACTCAGGATCTGTCGTTGGCATCCTTTACATTACGAAATACGTTCAGTGGCAGAAACTTGTATGGAAACTATTGAACTGTAAATAGTGAGAGGTCTGGACGATATTCCAGCCAAGTGGCTTCAGACTCAGGACCTGTCGTTGGCATCCTTTACATTACGAAATACGTTTAGTGGCAGAAACTTGTATGGAAACTATTGACCTGTAAATAGTGAGAGGTCGGGACGATATTGCAGCCAAGTGACTTCAGACTCAGGATCTGTCGTTGGCATCCTTTACATTACGAAATACGTTCAGTGGTAGAAACTTGTATGGAAACTATTGAACTGTAAATAGTGAGAGGTCGGGACGATATTCCAGCCAAGTGACTTCAGACTCAGGATCTGTCGTTGGCATCCTTTACATTACGAAATACGTTTAGTGGCAGAAACTTGTATGGAAACTATTGTACTGTAAATAGTGAGAGGTCGGGACGATATTGCAGCCAAGTGACTTCAGACTCAGGATCTGTCGTTGGCATCTTTTACATTACGAAATACGTTTAGTGGCAGAAACTTGTATGGAAACTATTGTACTGTAAATAGTGAGAGGGCGGGACGATATTCCAGCCAAGTAGCTTCAGACTCAGGATCTGTCGTTGGCTTCCTTTACATTACGAAATACGTTTAGTGGCAGAATCTTGTATGGAAACTATTGTACTGTAAATAGTGAGAGGTAGGGACGATATTGCAGCCAAGTGACTTCAGACTCAGGATCTGTCGTTGGCATCCTTTACATTACGAAATATTTTTAGTGGCAGAAACTTGTATGGAAACTATTGTACTGTAAATAGTGAGAGGGCGGGACGATATTCCAGCCAAGTGGCTTCAGACTCAGGATCTGTCATTGGCTTCCTTTACATTACGAAATACGTTTAGTGGCAGAAACTTGTATGGAAACTATTGAACTGTAAATAGTGAGAGGTCGGGACGATATTCCAACTAAGTGGCTTCAGACTCAGGATCTGTCGTTGGCATCCTTTACATTACGAAATACGTTCAGTGGTAGAAACTTGTATGGAAACTATTGATCTGTAAATAGTGAGAGGTCGGGACGATATTCCAGCTAAGTGGCTTCAGACTCAGGATCTGTCGTTGGCATCATTTACATTACGAAATACGTTTAGTGGCAGAAACTTGTATGGAAACTATTGAACTGTAAATAGTGAGAGGTCGGGAAGATATTCCAGCCAAGTGGCTTCAGACTCAGGACCTGTCGTTGGCATCCTTTACATTACGAAATACGTTTAGTGGCAGAAACTTGTATGGAAACTATTGAACTGTAAATAGTGAGAGGTCGGGACGATATTCCAGCCAAGTGGCTTCAGACTCAGGATCTGTTGTTGGCATCCTTTACATTACGAAATACGTTCAGTGGTAGAAACTTGTATGGAAACTATTGAACTACAAATAGTGAGAGGTCGGGACGATATTCCAACCAAGTGGCTTCAGACTCAGGATCTGTCGTTGGCATCCTTTACATTACGAAATACGTTCAGTGGTAGAAACTTGTATGGAAACTATTGAACTGTAAATAGTGAGAGGTCGGGACGATATTTCAGCAAAGTGGCTTCAGACTCAGGATCTGTCGTTGGCATCCTTTACATTACGAAATACGTTCAGTGGTAGAAACTTGTATGGAAACTATTGATCTGTAAATAGTGAGAGGTCGGGACGATATTCCAGCTAATTGGTTTCAGACTCAGGATCTGTCGTTGGCTTCCTTTACATTACGAAATACGTTTAGTGGCAGAAACTTGTATGGAAACTATTGTACTGTAAATAGTGAGAGGTCGGGGTGATATTCCAGCCAAGTGGCTTCAGACGCAGGACCTGTCGTTGGCTTCCTTTACATTACGAAATAAGTGTAGTGGCAGAAATTTGTATGGAAACTATTTTACTGTAAACAGTGAGAGATCGGGTCAATATTCTAGCCAAGTGGCTTCAGACTCAGGATCTGTCGTTGGCATCCTTTACATTACGAAATACGTTTAGTGGCAGAAACTTGTATGGAAACTATTGAACTGTAAATAGTGAGAGGTCGGGACGATATTCCAGCCAAGTGGCTTCAGACTCAGGACCTGTCGTTGGCATCCTTTACATTACGAAATACGTTTAGTGGCAGAAACTTGTATGGAAACTATTGAACTGTAAATAGTGAGAGGTCGGGACGATATTCCAGCCAAGTGGCTTCAGACTCAGGATCTGTTGTTGGCATCCTTTACATTACGAAATACGTTCAGTGGTAGAAACTTGTATGGAAACTATTGAACTGTAAATAGTGAGAGGTCGGGACAATATTTCATAAATTTTCAAGAAATATTGAAAATTCTGTAGTCAATTATAGATAATACGGGATAAACGTAAGTGTACATTTATAAAATTTAAAAGTAATGTTGCAAGAGTATGAAATATTTTCCCAATCTACAAGAATTAGATAAAATTAAAAATAGCTAGTCTAAAACTATGGTATTATGAGTGTTCTATTCTGTTCACCTAGGAATCCATAAACTATATATTAAGAACATTGAGTTTATTCTCCGTCATCCACTCTAATGGAACTGTATGAAAATAATTACTTCAAGAAAATGAAGACAATAATATGACATTAACTCAGTTCACAACTGATAACTGATATATTAATCATCTATATATTAATACACTATTTTTACTATACTACAGTACTTACACGTTTAAACAAACTAATAAATTGTAGGATTTCCAATAATGTGTGAAATATATATCTATTGAAATTCAATAATGAGACTGCCAAATATTTTATCTTTATCTTCTTTATTTTTATAATTTATATTTATGCAAGTATATGTGTCAATAACTCTGAACACATATACCATTAAAACTTACTCCCTATTTTTATTTACTCGACGTATGATAAAACAAAAACTCATATAGTAATATTTTACTAAAAAAAGAAAAGGAAACGAGGCACCGACTCCATTTTATCGATTCCGTAGTCTGACGATGAATGCAAAAGTATTCTTGTGTTCTAAAAGTAAACTTTAAATATGAATGTTTTAAAGACTTCCGAAAATATTATGATTTCCTTTTAAAAAAGTGGTGAAATATGAGTTTATATTTTTAAGGTGAATGGTTATCTTTATGAAGGATATATTTCCTATTAGCCTTTTAAATATCGCCACCTTAGGTGATTTGTCGCGAATGAAGGTTTACCACGATATCTCAAGGAATAACTGTCGTAGAACAAAATACTTTTCAAATTCGTATTCAGAAAAAAATTACATAAAATTATTAAAAAAATTATGAAAAGTCTCGATAAATTACGAAGAAAAATTTAAAAAATACTTTTTTTAATACAGACATTTTCTTTTTCATTATTATGAAAGGTTATTTTCGTGAAATAAAATGTGTTTTCTGAGAGAATACACACTAGTGAAGAAAAGTGCAAAATTGATGAGTCATTTTAAATACTAAATATCGATATTTTATAATAACTAAACATGAAAACTACTATATGTAGAATACACCCAGCACTATATAAAGTACATATTCAAATTGAATACTGTGATGTAACTTGTAGAGAGATGAAACAACTTGGTGTACAAACACCAAAGTGAGAAGATAAGCCATACAGAGGTCGTCAATTGACAGGAAACGAGAGAAGTTTGGCAGATA
Source organism: Stictocephala bisonia (assembly GCA_035578905.1). Classification (NCBI taxonomy): domain Eukaryota; kingdom Metazoa; phylum Arthropoda; class Insecta; order Hemiptera; family Membracidae; genus Stictocephala; species Stictocephala bisonia. The sequence goes on along the minus strand of JAQJVL010000002.1, from coordinate 219,333 downwards.
GTCGAGCTCCATGTAACGTCAAAGTCATCGTTAATACTACCGACACGCATATCAATTGTTGGAAGTTTCTTTATACAAACAGAAAGGTCCGAAATAACATACAATTGTTTACAGCGTTAACATTAGCTCTTAGACTAGCTCAATATCTCAGGGGTATCTGGAGAAAGTAAGCTATCTTACCTTATATATATATTTAAGGTAATAATCACAAAGTTACATGTATGGGTGGGTGGGTGGGTAATCACAAAGTTACGTGTATAGATGGGTGGGTGGATCATCACAAAGTTACGTGTATGCGCTTCTTACCTGACTTATAAACGGTGTTTTACAAATTGTAGTTTTACCAAGTCTGTACATGTGTCAGGATTTTTTTTCAAGGGATCAGCTGATTAGTCATTTGGCTATTAATTAATAATACCTTCAAAGGAATGGTTAACCTTAGTTTGTAACTATGACTGCATTCGCTCGTAAAAACTCATCACACCCTTTCTAAATCCATATTCACTTATATATTGACGATCGGTGTCTCACGGTAGAATGAATTTCAAAATTTTAATGAAAAATTATGCAATTAGTCATTCTGATATCGTGACTTTTACGTACGATTTCTTCATACGAAAACAACTCTACAAGATCGAAATTACCATTCTGGACTTACAATCAAATTGTGCGGAAGGTTTCGATCAGGTTATCGACAAAATGTCATCCGTGCTGCAAATGCCCTATTAAACATTTATTATACATTTCCGTAATTAATCACCCAACCAACGCTAAAATTCTCGCAATTAAAATATATGAAAGTGTTTTTCAAGTCACCTGTTAATCTAGATATGAATATGATGTTGAATTAAATTAAAGGATGTAAAAACGCAACGAAATTAAAAAGGATATTCTATTACAGTAATTGTATTTCTAAGAAATATACAGGTGGATAGTTATTTTATTTGAATACAAATATGGGAATAACCTTTAAAAAAGTTGTTCAAATGATCACATAGCCAGATTGTATTTAAACAACCTTCAACAACTCATGTCCTTCGGCCTTTGACCATCAACCCCATCTTAGACGGAAGGTTACTAAAATAGTTGTTATTGTAATTTGCATCTTTACTGAAATTTTAATCAAAACCATACGAATAACACTTGAAAAATTTGTATTTTCTGTTTTTGCCAGTAGAAAGTGTTATAACTAAAAACTTATTAAAGTAAGGAACATTCAGTTTTTACTGAAACCTTTTAAATTGTAATTTATATATTTCCAAAAAAATTAATAAAACTGTTAGAGCTGATTTTGAGAAAATTCCATGTTTTGTATGTTTTTGCCATAATACACACACGCAGACACACTAACGGACATACACAAAAATTAAAAATTATTAAAAAAAAATAACAATTAAAAAATAACCACATTTTTGGGTTCAGAGGGCCCTAAAATGGATTTGTAAACCAACTTGTAAAAAATTAGTTTGTTTATGATCTCAATACTCTCTATGCTAATGCATATGGGAGAAATTAAAATTGAAAAACTACGTATATTGAGCTAAGCTAATATCGTGAATATTTGTTAAATATACTCTAAATACATCTAGACACTACTCACTGATGTACAATTTGGCTGATGGCTAGTTTAAAGTAGACTGTCACATTATGAAGATGACTTTAATCCACCGTCAAGTCCCACACAGGTCAGTGGTGGATTTAGTGGAATTTGCACTAAGCTGTGTTGACAGTCTCGCCACCCACTCTACATCTCTCACCACGTTGTTAGGTTCAATTTCACAGTGGTGTCTTCACTAGTCACAAGCAATACTTTTTGGTATTCCATAGTAAAGCATATCTTATTCACTTTTGGTACTAGTAGATTTTTTTGTAAGCAACATTTTACTTGTTATTTATGCTAACCCAAATATGTTTTATTCTTAAAGTTTGTTGTTATGTGACGTAAAAGTATGTATTTTCAATTGAAATATATTTTCACCATACATTTCATTTGCTAGTATAAAATTAAGTTTCTTTGCAGTAAAACTACATTTAAAATTTAATCAGTTCATATAAAATAATATTAGTGAAAATCCTTTTTTAAGTTACTGGCTATTATATCTTTAAAGAAACCATACATTTAATGTAATTTGTGCATTACGGTCAGCGAAAGATAGGCAAAGTATAACATTGAAAAAATAAAATTGTTAGTTGGGTTCAATCATAGGTTATGAGTTATGGAATTTAAAATGAATAATGAATAATGAATAATGAATAATGAATAATGATCTTTATTCACAACAGTTTGACAATTAAATGTACACAAAACTTGGGTGAATAATACTAACCACTGTTTCCAGTAATGTGGTTAGTGACCAAAAATAATAATAATAAAATTAACAAATAATTCAGTCCAGTCTCTTCTAAGTATTACAGTCTTGTATATAATTAGAAAGGCATTCTGTAGCGTCCATTAAATTCAAACTACTACTATAATAACAGTACTAGAAAATTAAACTAAAATTAATAATTTACAGTTCGTAAACTAATATTTTCTATAATTTACTCTAAGTTAAGTTAAGGCCTGACTCAGACAACTTGTGTCATGTATAGTGTATAACCAGTTCTTTAGCTTGTGGCAAAATTCCTTATTGTTGTTGCTTTCTTTAATGTATAATGGTAATTTATTGAAATAATTTGGGCCTAAGTAATTAAAAGATTGTTTGAAGAACATTTTGTTTACTTTGGGTTTGATAAATAATCTATTCTTGTTACTTCTCATATCGTGATGAATTCTGGTTGAGCCTCTATTGCCACTTCGTATATAGAATAATTTTAATGTTTTATAGATGAATAAATGTTGGATGGGTAAAATTTTTAATAAATAGAATAAAGGTAAAGAAGAGTCTCTTGCATTTGCTTTCAGGATTATTCGAATAAATTTATTTTGAATTGTTCTAATAGTATTTATTGTTGTTTTACAAGTTCCCCCCCAACAAATAATGCCGTATTGTATCCTTGAATGAATCAGACCATAGTACAGAGTTCGCAGTAAATTTACATCACAAAAATTTCTAAGAAAGTAAAATTTTCTTAAATTAAATCTAGTTTTATTTATCAAATCACAAATATGCTTTTTCCAGGACATTTTGCAGTCTAAAGTTAACCCGGATTATAATAAATATACAGTTTATAACAACTTCTTCATAATCAAAATAACTATTCTTATAAGAAGCGTTTATGAGTTATATATAAATACATGATTCAACAAAACATATGGATTGAGAACATTTCTCCAGTGGGCAGACCGTCTAAAGAAGAGATATATTACCCCATTAGAGTTGGCTTGCAAGTCATTCGTCAGGATCATGACATCCGTTCATGTGTGTGTTTGTCGACATTCTCATACGTATTGAGACTTTTTACAAGTGTTTGTGTGATTAAATAATATTATACTGTGTTTATGAATATAATTTAAATTAAATACAAAAATCTTTTGATAATGTAGAAAAGTTAGTATTCTCTACACTAATTTATCACCAACAATTAGCGATAAATGTATAAGAAAATACATACTTCATAGGGGATAGGGCAAGTGCGTAATATAATTCCAGGATTCGTACAAATATTTCTCAAACTTACGACTTCAATAGTTCTATTTATCAATAAAATATCATACAAGTTTTAGGTAAAAGTTTAAACTGAGCTCACTATATCCTGTTTTTGTATATTTAAGATCTAGAAAAAAAGGTTAAAACTGCTCTAAAACAAATAATTTAAAGTTAAAAGAACATTTCATAAATCGTAAATTGCTTACTTATATTCTGAGTAATGTATTGTTGGCTTTTTTATTATTTATGCCATTGCAGATATCTATTTTCTCTACATTAGAGAAGACTATATTTTATGGAATTAATGTGATTTTAATAACTATATTACAGAAGGTATTATTTTCACTAATATATAATATAATACATTTAACTTGCTCTTTGGGATAGTTTCATGTAAAGCAACTAATAATGTTTTTATACTAAATTTATTAGTAATGGTCAGCAGTATATCTTGCAATGGCTAAAAATAAGGTGTAAAAGGTTTTGCTAGGGAATAATGTATTATTTTATATATCTATAATTTATCTTGATTACCGTTGGATCGGATTTAAACTAAGCTATGAATATACATATGAATTTTTTTTTAATATTAAAATTGTTCTTAAACTTCCTATTATATTCAAATAATGAGCATCTTTAAGACTTTGCTACAATTTGTAAGTTTTTGAAAGTATTATTATATACATAGAAATACTTGGTATATTCTAATGAATTGATTTGTATATTTAAATGTATGCAATGCTGTATACAGTTACCTTTTATAAAACATCATTAATATTTATAAATAAATTAAAGTTAAATAGTAACGTAGATTCTTGACTTGTACATTGAGTGCTTTCTAAAGGCGATCTTTTACTAAATGTTTCCTTTGAACATGAAACTCAACTAAAGAAAAGAAGAAATAAAAGATCAAGTGAAGAGTTTATATCGAGTCTGTTTTCATTTCATCAAATAGTGATAAACTTCTACTTTGTTGTTTTTTAAATCCATTTACTCAAAATTAAACTTAATCGAACTTTATTTGACGTATCTTGAGGTTCATTATCAAAAAAGAGGCTCATCGTATATACGTTTAATATAAAAACTATATTAATTCAAAAGGTTTTATTGGTTTAATTTTTTATTGCTATTAAACTATATATTACATAAAAAATAATATACATCACCCAAACTCCAGTTATATATTGTATAAAAATATCAATATTTTATTTAGTTATCCAGTTAGAGGTCAGATAGTTGTTTATTCAATACATTAGAACGGGACCACCACGTGTGACGTAATATCCGCCATCTGCCGGTGCACCGGAACTCATTGTGCATTGTAAAATATACCAATAAGCTGTATTTGATAAATTATTTCGTTATAATTATTGTAAAATGAAAAACATGAATAAATAAATTAAAGAATTATACCTTCTATTATGTTTTATTTAATATATAAAATATATATGTTTTTGTTGTTATTGTTATAACAAACATGTGCAAAAAACTAAAATATAAAACTCTAATTGTATAATTTGTTTGGGTATAGTTAATTGTTTACGATAGGTTCTTTATTGATACATATTTTCATTTACGTGTAATCATTATCAGCTAGTAGTAATATATCTGACACAATAATGCATATATTTAATTAAAATAACAAAAAAGTTTAAAAAAGAATAGTATATTTATTTTTTAATTATGTATATTAACGTGTTTTTTTTACTTTTAATAAGTCATACATTACATAGCGTACAGTTGAGTATGTTTAAAATTGGCTAAATACATTTATACGTTAAGTAATCAAATTTATTGGTAAAAACCCCTGACTGTCTAACATAATTTTTAAATACACACAGAATATATATTTCTTCAGAAGTTGAAATTTCGTTCGTGGTGTTTCATTAAAGATGAAACAGTATATTTCATAACAAGAGTGGAAAGTGGGGTTTTCCATGTTCGAGACCATATGTTTGAAGTGCGAGACTTGTCGAGCACTTCAATTGGTCGAGAACATACAAAACACTTTCACTCGAGTTTTGAACGATACTTTTCACTACACTACGGAATAAAAACAGGTGTTGTTGAATGTGGAAAATTTTCGGTTGTAAATAATGTTACTTTCGGTAGTAAACAATAGACAGCTGTTGAATATGATGTTTCGCAGGTTGTAAACACATAACGAAAACAGCTAAACTCATAGTAGTGTAGTGAAAATATATTACTGTATTTGAAAAGTTTCACATTTAGGAATACTTACAAACTCAATTCTCATTAATGTCAATGTCAATAATACAACAATGTTGAATATAACTCTACAATTATACAACAACAATACAATGTAACCTAATTTTGGATCTTCACATACTTCCAACCTAAGCATATTAATGTGTGATTTTCAAAAAAAACATTCATTTTAACTAACAAATATGTATAATAGATAGACTATTGACTACTTCACATTTTTGGTGTGTTTATTTTCTAATTTAAGCTATTGAGTATAAAAAAAAAAACAGTGAGGATTTATAAAGTACATTTGCATTACTACTTGAATACCAGTTTTAAACTTATGATTTTAAATTTTTACTTTCATACAAGCACAAATACCTTAAAAATAGTTTTTTTGTGCTACTGGCACCGGAAGTATGTTAAATAGGTTCTAACTGTACATATGTACCTGTGTGTTGTGCTAGTGGGTCTGCCTTCACAGCTACAGTTGTGATCCACCTTCCCTCCTACTGTACAAATTCTTTGCCTTGTGGCCTAAAAATAATAATACATTTTGCAGTTTAAAATTATCTCAGTACTTTTATAATTACAAAAGGGGAAAATAATATTACAAAACAAATACTTCTTGAAACACTTTATGTTATAAGAATAAATAATAAATTTACTAAACCTCAAACGATAGCAAAAACTTTAAAACAAACAATAATCACGATTCTTTTTTTAATTTTTTCCCTTAATATAGGTCATATTTATTTGATATATCGTATATGAATAGGAAGAGAAACAAACTTTGAACACGAAAATTAAAACTGTCCCAAATACGTTTTATATACACAGTAAAAATAATTAATACTTTTTTAGGTAGTTTTTAGGATTTTTGTTTTATTAGCCTCCAGAACTGTTATATTATAGAAATAATATTGGTTAAGTTACCTTTTTTCCCGTCAACAGTTCTTCTTTCATAAATGTGCTATGTACATTTCAAAGCGTAGAGCTTCATCATCAGGCTTTTCAAAAACGTCACTATTTACATACTAAACATTAAAAACATTTAAAATATGAACTATAAACACTCAAACATATTAACACAGTACATTTGCCGGCCGGCGATAGACACCAACTCAGCTTTGACGTTTTTGAAAAGCCTGATGATGAAGCTCTACGCTTTGAAATGTACATAGCACATTTATGAAAGAAGAACTGTTGACGGGAAAAAAGGTAACTTAACCAATATTATTTCTAGTTTTTAGGAATTTGTGTTTTAAACGCCACTTAAAACACAAGTGCTGAATCCTTCTTACTTGGCTATAAACTGGATGTTAACGATGTACTTTATGGCAGCAATTTTCTGTATGATAATACTTTATGTTTCGTAGAATACACTGTTGTAATTTTACCTAACACTTTCTAATAATTCAGTGAGACGTTGTAGAAAGTTCAATTTTGTTAAATGTAAAAAATTAAATGCATGACAAATCACATTTATCTGGGTTTTACGAGAGATAAAAAATATGGCAATAATTATCATTACTTAATTGTTGAATATAGCTTCAAAATAAATAAAGGAACACCCAACAAATTTCCTTTTTCACCTTAATATTGTTAACAAAACAAAATTTATAACTATGTGAAATATCGGTATACTCCCTAAAAATGATTTTCTGAAATTAGTATCTTATATTTCATTTTCATTCAACAATTAAAACAGCTAATCTAAATTCCCGTAATACAACCATTAAACACATATTTTTATGAAAACAAATTTAAAGAAGTTAAAATTCCCAAATTCATAAAACATAATTACCTCATCAATCAACCCTTTTCTGTCAATCAATTTATTTACAGAAAAGGATGGATTGCCCAGGTGATTAAACGTTATTTGGTTCTATGACCAATTATAAATAATAAACGTGTTATTTGAAATGAGTTTCTGTTAAATATGAGTAAAATCTAATAAATATAAAATAAGAAAATAGTTTTTGAGAAAACACATAACAAGTGCTAAAGTAAACTCTATGTTAGACAGAACACTCTCAACATCATGGTAATAAAGTGTTAGTATTATTAAAATGTTAAATTGTAAATATATTTTACTAGCATTTGTACTTATATACAATACAAAAGAAACTTAAAATATATTTGAAATTGTATTTGAAAAAAGTCTTTATTTTATTAAGTAATATAGGTGTTATCATCATAATACAGGGTTTTTAGAAAAGAATGACCCGATATTAAATAGCTAAATTTATTATAAACAAGGGCTTAACCCAGGCATTTTGAACATTAAAATACTCCCAAAGGAATATATTTTATCATAAAAAATATAAATATTCAATGTTTCCTTAATTTTCAGCACGGATGACATCTTGTCGATATCTTAATTCGTCCCAAACTGTGTGGAAGGTTTCTATCATAACTTTACTTATCGACTAAATGCCATCTGTGCTACAAATGGAGGACATATTATACATTTATGATACACTTTCCTAAATTTAATTCTTTTGTAAGTATTTTAATGTCCAATATGTTTGGGTTAGAACTCCTCTTTCTAATAAATATCAGGTTTCTACTATTTTTAATCGGGTCATTCTTTTTTAAATGCCCTTTATATTAAAAAAGCAAATTATGTAAATATTCGAGACATTTAATTAAAAACCTGATAATTAAATTTGTAGAATGTCGTAAATTAGGTAGATATTTAAAACATCCGACATATTTATAAGGAATAATAATATACGTTATTACCTTTTTTGAATGCATTTAGATAAAGATATATGAAGCAGTAAAATTGTTCGTTTTTTATATACTGTAGAATAGTATCTTCATAAAATGAGTTATCATCTATTTGTTTTTAAAACTAACAAGACTAAAATATTTATTCGTTTAAATAAATTGTGATATTATTTATTATAAATATCGTAAAGAAGTGTTATTTTACAATATTAGAAATGTAAAATTGTAATTTTTCAGTTGACTACTATTAAGGAATGTTAAGTTATCTTTCTATTTTGTATCGTCATCTTTTCATCACAGATAACCGTACGTGATATACACTTCTTAAGCTACAGTAATAATTTATGTTAATAAGGTTTGAATACATTTCATAATTTCCTCCAGAAAAAATATCATTAAATAACTTACAACGATAGTATTATAAGAAAAACACATTTAACATATTTAAATGCAGAAAATACCAGAACTGAGTTCAAGGTAACCGATAATTTCAATGAACATGACAGGTAACGAGGTACATACAAGTTTCCATCAACTGCTTGAGGGTTACATGTTGAGCTCAACTAAACCCAAACCATGATCTTGTAGACAGATAGTTAAAGCTAGTGAGGCAATTCGATAAATCAAGACGTATTCACAGTTACAAATCAGCTCTAATATTGGATGATTGAATGTTTGCGACTACTTTATGAGAACTAAATTGCACTATAAGAATGTAGTATGTAGTAACATAACGCGGTTACATTGTTTGTGTACAATACCAAAACAATAAACCAGATATAACATATAAATCAACTAGCTTATGGTGATGACAACATAATACAAACACAGTTTGTGCTAAATAAATACGATATGTTTGTGAGTCTAAAATATAGTTGAGAGTATCTTAGCAGTTTACATACTCATCAATATAATCAGTAAGTATTTTTTTGTAACAAAGTTTTAACTTTATTTTCTTTCTCATAAGCAAACATGTTAAATACACCAGCACTTGTCGTGATAATGGATGGGGATCCATTAACCGATGCCTCCATTGCTAACAAACCTGCACGACCAATCCAATCTACGTAACGTTCTGGACTACATACTCTCAGCCTGGTGAACTCACAGGCCTTGTACTGATAGTTGTTGAGGATCCATTAACCAATGCCTCCATAACTAACTAACTAGCACAACCTCTATAAAGAACAAACAATAAAGAATATAACAATAAAAAACAAACTATAAAGAACAATGCCTCTATAAAGAACAAACAAGCACTTCCAATACGACCAGCCTGGGTAATTTACAGGTCTCGTAGTGATAGTGGTGTAGATCCATCAACCAATGTGTCTATAACAAGCTAACCAGTGTGGTTAATCCGATCTACGTTGTTCTGGACCATATTCTCTCAACCGGCCCAAATCACAGCTCTTGTTGTGGGAATGGATGGAGGTTTATTATCAAGTTATCCATAAATGGATAGGAAGCACGGCCAATCCAATCTATATTGTCCTGGACTGCACTCTCTCAACCTAGTCAACTGACATCTCTCGTAGCGATAATGGATGGGGTTATTAAAAATCTTTTAAAATGGATCTTAAAAATGGATGGGGTTATTAAAGCGATCTATTAATCAATGGTCCCATGACTAACTAATAGCACGGCCAATCCGATCTACATTGAGCTGGACATTGTATTCTCTCAACCTGGTCAACTCACAGGTCTCATTGTGGTACTGGATGGAGATCTATAAACAAGCGTCTCCATAAATAAATAAGCAGCACAACCAATCCAATTTACATCGTCCTGAATTTCATAGCTCAATAGGTCAACTCACTTCTTCATTTAATAGCTTTCATAGTTTACTTGCCATTAACTTTAACAAAAATTAAGTCCTAATTGATACCCTGGGAAGGACTCTGTGATACTATCCTTCTCAACATGTAAGGCAACTTTCCCATACTTGCTAGGAAGTTTAACGTTGGGTTAAACGTTGGGATACCTCCTCAAATCTTACTGGGAAGCGCCCATTGAAACAACTGTTGTCAAGCCATCTGGCAACTGTATTATGCCTTATAGTGAGTGGAAATTTTGGTAAGTCCTAGAAGTCTAGAAAGGAAGTGATAGTTGAAATCACTCTTGCCATATTGTCAGGCAGCTTTTTTAGGGTGTTAAACTAACTTTGGTTAAACCCTACAAGTCTGACAGGTAAGAAATTTCTCTAAATATTAAGAGCCTCACTATTTGATAAGCTATTCAATATTAGGTTTAATTGCACATTTATAGTAAACATTTTTTGCTTTTATCAGACAGTTTTAGTAAATTCCTATTTTAAACTTACAATCAGAAAAAAATATATAATTTTAAAGCATAATTTTTAAAAAATCAATAAGCTTGCACCTTCTTTAAAAAAAATATATAACAGTGTTTATAAAGCAGGCGAAGAATATGATGAAAACAACATACAGGGTGGAAAATATTATGGAAACTCTTCACAACAACGTTATTTTTTTTCATAGATAATTTTATAAATTATTTTTTTTATATTTATGTTCTTTAAGTTATAATTTGTTATTAGATTAAACTACTAAAAACCAATAAATAGTGGAGAAATAATATTGTTCAAATTAGGTCCTTTTAAATAAAAATGACCGCTACTCTGGAAAAGATAGATTTTCGGAGTCTGGTTTTTAGCAATTGAACTTTCATTTGAATAGAACTTTCATTTGATACCAAACTCGACCTAGGCTTACGTTAAACATGTTCGGTCAACTCCACGTGGGCCGTGCCCCGGACGAAATGTCGCTAATGGTTTAAAAAAGTATGTTCTTTGTAACCATGGTCACGTACAAGATTTAACTTTTACAAGTGTAGTCATACAAATTTTGTGAAAGCCTTTATATATTTTTTGTTTGTGTTTGGTTTAAATAATTTACCACACTAAGTACATTCCAAAAGTACCAAGCTCAAATTCTGCCAAGAGTTGTCCTAGCATGTCCATCATCCCAGACAATAAGGGTCAGTCCTGGCAGGTCTATCCTTGAAATACTAAATAAGAAATAAAAAACTAAAAATAAATTATATTTCATATATTCCTTGGTAGTTTTGATGTTATGTGAAAATTTAAAACATATAAATTGAGACGTTTTATTTTGAAGCAACAGTTATATTAAAGATGTCTTTTATATAATTTCAAATGTCTTCGTAAATGGAATAAAAACATTTCCATGCTCTTCCAACACCCCAACAATCAACCTGAAACCTTTCAGCTGTCCAATTTAATTGTATTCCCTTCAGTAGGCTATACCACCACCTAACATTTCTCAGCTCTTGGTAACAACTTATTTTTAGTTTTCAGTAAATATCCTGTATTTTATAAACAAAGTTTTTTCAGGAATAATAAGGAAATTAGTGGCTCATCCCATAACAAAGTAAATTATATTTTGTTAAGTGCTAAACCAGCAGGATGTTTGAAGCTAAGGGCGTCAAATAGTTTTGTTAAACTTTGGTGATTCAACTTTAACTCACCAACTTTAGTTAACGACACTGTTACACAGACTCACAAATTGGTGGTAGCTATCTTGGAAATTGTTCAATTCTTGTTATCCTTGCCCAGTTATTTATTTATTTATTTATTCATAAGACGCCGATCGTCAAGATATGGGCGAATATGGATTTCGAATGAGTGTGATGAGTGTAGATGGTCGAATGTAGTCATTGTTACAAACTAAGGCCGACTATTCCTTAGAAATTGTCATTAAATTATAGCCCAATAACAAATTAACAGCCGGTGGTTATCACTGTACGTGTATGGGTGGGCGGGTGGGTCAATACCAGCGTATCACATGAATTTTTTGAAATTTTAGGGGCTGTCCTCAACACCTCCTTCATAAAACGGTGCTACGATAGTCATTTTATTCGATTGATAAGTCTATGGTGAGTTGCTGCGATAATCATTTTATTCGATTTATAAGTCTATGGCAAGTCGCTGCGATAATCATTTTATTCGATTGATAAGTCTATGGCAAGTTGCTGCAATAATCATTTTGTTCGATTGATAAGTCTATGGCAAGTTGCTGCGATAATCATTTTATTCGATTGATAAGTCTATGGTGAGTCGCTGTAATAATCATTTTATTCCATTGATAAGTCTATGGCGAGTCGCTGCGACAATCTTTTTAAGCAAGGCTTGGTGTCATGGGCAAGAATGAATGCGAGGGAAATCTATGTTTTCCTGAATTGTCACTTCATAGAACTGTTTGACCTGTAATCATCCAACTTGACGTGAAGTTTTATTGTATTAATTTATGTTTTACTGCACTGATATTGTATTCCTTCTCAAAATGTATTGACTCTGATTGGGATCGAACTGAGAACCTTTAGCACATGAAGCTGGGATTGAACCAACTCCGCTACCGACCAATTACAGTCGGTGTGTTTCTATAATTATAAATCAGTATCAACTAATATAATTATAAATTTAAGGTAGTTTATAAATAAGATTTAAATACAGTAAATTTCTCTATAAACATACATTTATTTTTATTTCACTTACGTGTTTTAAAAAAGAATTGTTATAAAATTTTTTAAAACTAAAAGATAAGTAGTTTGTAACCTAGTTCGGTAATTATTATTATATTCAAATTTTTAATTAATAATATTTTAAACATATTAAAATTTGTCAAGCATTTCTTAGGCATTATGTTTGTTTTTCTAAATAAGGGACTGTAGCTATGTTAACGTGATCTGGTCTCCAGCTTGACCATCATGCTCCAAGCGTTATGTGAAAAACCCATAGCATGCGTCTGACCTGGGCCAGGTTCTTTTAGCCGCAAAAAACGCACCGTAATGTGTGAGTAATTTTTTGTATGTATAACCTTTTAGGCAATAAGTAAAGACGTAATATTTCAAATGTGTTTTTCAACCGTACACAGCAACAACTTGACGGTATATTTATGTTCACATGCAAAACAATATTGTCTTAATTTCGAAAAGAAAAATAAAACAAGGGTCCATAAACAGTGTATTTTAACTACGTTATATCTATAAAGTCTTATTGATGTTGATTATTACTTATTTAATTTAATCATTAAACGATCCTTCATAGCAAAAATTGCTAAAAATACATTTTAAAAATATAATTGGCCATAATATTATTGAATCACGTATGATTTGCTTTATCATCACAAGCATTATGCTCAGCGTTACTCAATATATATATATATATATATATATATATATATATATATATATATATATATATATATATATACCCAGTTCATTAAAATTAAAACTTGTGGTTTACCCATTAAAAATAATGGACATGATACAGTATCTTATTTTTCTTTTTTCTGAAAAAAAAATCTTCAAAATACTAATATACTTGTTAAAAAGGTTTGATGCAGATTATTTTTCGGGCTGTTCTAGAATGTAAAAGTCAATGATATTGTATCATTTGGAAACAATTATTACAGAAATACATTATGTATACACACGAAGTTTTATCGTTTCTGGATACGAATAATATGTACGTTTAATTTACTCATAAGTGTATCGACGTTGTTTAAATGTAGACTATAACTTACTTACTAAATTTCCAAACAGTTATAAGCCAGCAAATGTTTAAAATTAAACGAAATATACTTGTGATGGCAGTCAGTATGACGTTAAAATTATAAAAAATATAAGTAAATGTAAGCTTTCAAGTCATTAAACAAATAAAACCTGATTTTCAAGCGCACGAACATGATCATTATAGAATCTGCAGTGATTTAATGTGTGATGATTATAATTTCATTCAAGGAACACTGAACGATATTATTAAATAAATATTATAATCAAAGCAAGTACCGCAAGAACGCATACTGTACATGTTTTTAATTTAAGAACTTTAATTAATAATTTAGTTAGTATGGTTTTAGTTTCAACTATAAGAAAGTGTATAATTATTTATTTACTAAAACTAACAGAATCAAACTCAACACAACATAATGAGTAACTGTTCTATAAATGGCTGACCCTACAGATTCCCCAGGGGCTTTATGCATCGATGTAATTACAATTCGATTAGTTCATTGCATTTTACTTAACGATTTTTATGGAGAATACTACTCGAATAGTTGTCGATGCTGATGTTTAGAGTAGTTTTTTTTATGATGGTACTATAGTCAACACAGTTTGTATACCATATCGGAATGTAACTACGTTATAGCGTGGCCCCGTTATAATTGTTTCTTATAATGACGGGCATGAGTGAAGTCGATTGAGCTATAACTTGCAAAATAAGAAAATCCCTATTTCAAATAAAGCTAGTGCATTATATTATTATCAAGAGTTGAATTATATTATTAAAGAGCCGTTGTTTCAAGATTTGTATTAATATAATTGTTTCTTATAGTGACGGGCATGAGTGAAGTCCGTTGAGCTATAACTTGCAAAATAAGAAAATCCCTATTTCAAATAAAGCTAGTGCATTATATTTTATATCGAGAATTGAATTTTATTATATAATAGCCGTTGTTTCAAGATTTGTATTAAAATAATTGTTTCTTATCGTGACGGGCATGAATGAAGTCCATTGAGGTGAAACTTGCAAAATAAGAAAATCCCTATTTAAAATAAAGCTAGTGCATTATATTTTATATCAAGAATTGAATTTTGATATATTTTAGCTGTTTTTATTCATGTTTCAACAATTTCTTACGTGTCATATTTCTAAACAATATTTTTGGCATCACGCAAATTTCATCTCAATGGTCTTCATTCGTGCCCGTCACTATAGTAACAGAACATTTGTTTAGTAAAATAATAGCTAAACTATATAGGCCACTGAACGACTGATGTGTACAGTATAATACAAGTGTTTCATTTCTAAATTATATTACCAGACGAGAAACGTATCAGCAGTGTCTAGAAAACACGACACTTTCTAGTGTTCATTTTAATTAAAATACAAAGCCCTTAATCCCCTGATCCCTACGTCAAACATGTGGAATTAGTCTTTGGACGTGATTATCCCGTGGTTAATTATTTTGTATTACAAAAAGGTGAAAAAATGGGCCAAAGTTTTTGTTTTTTCGTTTTCAGATTTGTGCCCAATCCTGTAAGGCACATATTTTCTTTACTAAAACTATTTATTACTTGTTATTTTTACTGTTACAACTAACGTTATTACCTGTTATTTGTACTGTTACAACTAACGTTATTACCTGTTATTTGTACTGTTACAACTAACGTTACTTTGAAAGGTTAAGTATATTAATGTGTAAAATAATGTGCATGTTATATAATATGTGTAGCAACAATTTGCATAAATTATGTGTATGTAAATTTTGTTACGCAAAGGCTACTTGTGCAAACTACTATGCAAACGAATACAGTATACCTTAATGTCCTGGGATAGTCAATAGTTGGTAGTAATAGACACTTTCACATCTATTGGGGGGGGGGGTTGAAGATTATCTAAAATGTTACGAGAATCGTCCCTTTAAGAGAATTGAGCATGAAGTTTTAAAAGTTAAATGTGTGTCCTCCCTTCAAAAACTACATCTGGTAGTTCATTAACAATTAATAATAACACTATTCATGTTAACTATGGAAGGTTACATGAAAGGTATAAGTGTTCATATCATACTATGATGGAAGGACAAAACGACAGATTATTTCTGAGAGTGCTACTTAGAATAATCTGCACTCAAAGTAAGGCAGAGCAGAGTTTGAATTTCTTCCGTTTTGGGGTGGCCCACCCACGTACAGTGGTATTGAACGATTTTTGTATTGAAAATAATTTTATTTACACTGCACTTATCTTCAAATACGATGTAAAAAAGTGTAATTTTCATATATCATAAACTACTGTTACAGACACCATTATAGTGCATTCTTATGATTAAAAATATAATTTTTATAATAATAGTATTCATTCCTCCACACATTAATTAAGTATTGAGGACATGTTTGCCTTTTCGTACGTGAAAAACTTAATAAATAAATATATATTCGAACATTATATCTGCGTCTTTGCATGTTTCATTGTATAATATTACTTATAAAAAACACAATAATTTGGAAATAATTATCAATACACATGTGACAGTTTATGAGTAAGGAAACACAAAAACTCACGTAGTAATTGTTTTTATAATATAAACATTATTAGAGATATAACAAACATCAACACTATTGAATTCAAACTACCTTGACCACACCCATACATCATGGAAGGGTGCCCCGAGAAGACCTGCCAAATAAATATCTTATAAAGGTAGGCCGGACATTAAAGTCTTTGTACCAAGGTGGACAGTCAGTGTATGTATTATGTAGGAGGGTTGGTTTATCTAACATTTAGACGATACCATACAACCAGTCTGGCCATCAAGCTTGTCTGGCAAGTCAGTGTATGTATTATGTAGGAGGGTTGGTTTATCTAACATTTAGACGATACCAGACAACCAGTCTGGCCATCAAGATTGTCTGGCAAGTCAGTGTACGTATTATGTAGGAGGGTTGGTTTATCTAACATTTAGACGATACCAGACAACGAGCCTGGCCATCAAGATTCTCTGTCAAGTCAGTGTATGTATTATGTAGGAGGGTTGGTTTATCTAACATTTAGACGATACCAGACAACCAGTCTGGCCATCAAGATTGTCTGGCAAGTCAGTGTATGTATTATGTAGGAGGGTTGGTTTATCTAACATTTAGACGATACCAGACAACCAGTCTGGCCATCAAGATTCTCTGTCAAGTCAGTGTATGTATTATGTAGGAGGGTTGGTTTATCTAACATTTAGACGATACCAGACAACCAGTCTGGCCATCAAGATTGTCTGGCAAGTCAGTGTATGTATTATGTAGGAGGGTTGGTTTATCTAACATTTAGACGATACCAGACAACCAGTCTGGCCATCAAGATTCTCTGTCAAGTCAGTGTATGTATTATGTAGGAGGGTTGGTTTATCTAACATTTAGACGATACCAGACAACCAGTCTGGCCATCAAGATTGTCTGGCAAGTCAGAGTGTGTATTATTTAACCCACAGGAACCGGAATACTTCCCACAGTTCATCTCCAAGCCACATTAGTTAGTCGATGCTCAGTTGTTGTCAAAATAAATTTCTCTCTAATATCCTCAGATACTTTATAAGTACATAACGCGAGTGTTTAGTTTGAATCTAATCATAGGAATAAAAATGAAACAGTGAAAAAATGTGATGACAGTTTTTATCTATTATATAAGTTTATAAATGCAAATCTTATATTGATTTATATTCAACGAAAATATATTTAATATATGGAATACATCCGAATGTATGTAGAATATATTGGTTAAAATATTTAATTAATGAGTTTAATTTAAGACAACAGATTAACAAGCTCCACTTCCACATTAATTGATCATGTACTATCCAATGTTGAGAAAGAGTCGTTGCAGGTTGATGTAGAGGGCACAGTAATGTCGGACCATTTTGGGTAAATAATTACTGTTAACACACAAGACACACCAACACGTTCTCGCAAACACAACACTTACATTACACGAGATACTTGCAAAAACAACCTGAATACTTAAAATTTTATTTTATCAGATGAAAAATGGAAATTTTCTACAAAAAACTTGAATTGCGAAGAAAATTTTAACAATTATTAAAATGTTTTCAAGCATAATTTTTCACTCGCATGCCCGTTGAAAAAGAACAAAGTTTAAAAAAATGGCTCCTAAGTAACTTGTTAACAAAAGGCATTCGTGTTCCATCATAGAAGTTCAAAGAATGAGATATAAATAGAAAACTTGATAAATCAATGGATTTTATTGAATACTATAGAGCGTATAAGAGGTTATACCGGAAAGTCATTAAATGTGCTAAGGCCCGATACTTGAATGACCGACTCAGTGCGAGTTACAACCTGCCAAAGATGCGTGGAAAATAATAGACGCAGACAGGAAAAATAAAAAGGTTCAGTTACCAGCTGATATCCCAAGCCCGGAATGTTTCAATGCATATTTTGCAAACTTGGGTAAACGACAGCAGGCATTGATAATAGATCCACCAAAACAGACAATGACCAACGTAAGTTGTCCAAGTACTCTCAGTTTAAATCCTACAGACCCTATTGAAATTTATAACATAAGAATGAATTTAAAAAAACCCTAATTCGGCCAGATATGGTGGCATAAACTCATAGAGTTTTCCGCCATTGTGCAAATTACATTTGTAAACCTCTTTCGGAAGCGATAAACTCGTCATTATCAGAGGCATTATTTCCAGAGGAACTGAAGCAAACTATAATAAAACCAATAATTAAATATAGAAATTGTAGTTTGCCAGAAAATTAGCACCCAATTGCAAATGTATCAACATTTTCTAAAATTTATGAACACGTTTTTGCACGTAGATGAAACTTTTTGTCAAAATATAACTTAATATATAAAGATCAGTTTGGTTTTGTGCAGGGTAAAAATGCAACATATGCCATGATTGAATTCAGTACCAAAGCCATTTCTGCTTTAGATCAAAAAAGTAAAACAATAGGAGTCTTTTTAGATTTGCAGAAGGCTTTCGTCTGCTTAGAACATGAAATACTCTACGATAGGCTTTATAGCCTGAGAGTACAATGGTTATCTCTAGACTGGATTAAATAATTTTTAAACTTAAGGACACAAAGAGTCCAAGTGAATAATATGTAATCAAATGACGTAAAGTAAAATTTTTGAATTCCCCAAGGCACAGTTTTAGGACCAATTATTTTTATATTGTACACAAACAGTATAACAAGGTCATTACATAAATTAAATTTAACAAAGTCCCCGGATGACGAGGCTATTTGATTTAATAATAAATGTTTAACAAATTTAGAAATTAATAGTTTTTTTGCAACTTACTAGTTTCAGTATCTAAATAATAGAAATTTACATGCAAATTCTGAAAAACCAGCTGTATAAATTTTTTCAACTATAATAACACAGAAGAGAAGGCTACAGTTAAATGAACGACTTTGAGCTTCAATTTAATTCTAAAACTAAATATCTTGGCCTAGCGTTTGATCAGGACTTTACATGGATTCCTTATATTGACAGTCTATGTTCAAAACTTTCTTCACAACTATTTTTGTTAAGTAGATTTGCACATTTTCAAATTTTTTTATTATGAAATTAGAATAAATCTCATTCATACAATCAAGATTGCGATATGATATTGTACTTTGGGGTTTTGCATCACAAACTGCTCTTCTTGGAGTATTTCGACTACAAAAAAGAGCCATTCGAATAATAGCCGGCTTAAATAGACGAACCTCATTTAAAAATTTTGTTTATTCATTTTAAGTTTTAACTCTATGATCTATATTTAAGAAATATTGTATAAATTTAAATTTTTTAATATTCCAAACAAATTTAAATACACACTAGTCTAAAACAATACAAGACATCGTAACCAGCATCAACATACCCCTCATAGGTTAGAAATAGCAGCTTCACTTACTCAGAATATGGGGCCAAGATTATACAATAAACTAACGAACTACATAAAATCAGGTGAAAATCCCAAAAATTCAAAAACTGTTTAGTGGAGGGGGCTTTTTACTCTGTTGAAGATTATTTAACAGGGCAGTAAATTTAATCGAAGCAGGCAGTAAAAGTATATTGTAATATGAATATATTTAATTTTTCTCATATACTAGTCATTTA
Source organism: Stictocephala bisonia (assembly GCA_035578905.1). NCBI lineage: Eukaryota > Metazoa > Arthropoda > Insecta > Hemiptera > Membracidae > Stictocephala > Stictocephala bisonia. The sequence goes on along the minus strand of JAQJVL010000002.1, from coordinate 199,131 downwards.
AGAATATAATACTTTTAGTAGTATTAGTAATCTATTAGTGGATTATGACGTTTTGTAATACAAATGCATGATTTGTCTTTTTACAATAAATATTTTTGAATTTCGAATTTCAATTTGAAATTATTTCCAAAGTGGAATAAGCGAAAAGAAAATTAAGTATTACATAATTAAATTAAAATGTGAATATAAGATAAAATTGTTATTATCATTGAAGAATGAAAAAGCCTATAAAATATATACTAATAAGAACATTACAATCATTCAAAGAGCTTAAGCATTATAATTGGCAGAGGGTCTACTCTTCGACTAGCAATTTGCATTAATTTTCTCTGTCTACACAAAGACGATACAACTAAAAAGCAAAAATTACATATTGTATGCAGTCTACTAGTAAATGTGACATATAAAATCCTCTCTGCATGCTTAGTAAAACATACACTAAAAGTATTGGTCACAAATTCTGAACATTAGAAGCCCGTTTCAGTACCAAAATGTTTACCTCTAAAGATATTATTGTCAACCTTAAACTATTTCTAAAATATTTTACAAATTATGACCCACCCCGTTGATCAATTATTTACAATAATACCAAATAGAGTTTATTAAAACACTTTTAGACATTAATAACTAGTTGATTATCTTAGTGCCATTTTGTCAGCATAATTTGCTATCCTTACTGAAGAGTTGATTCAGGAAATTAAATTTCCAAGCCAACACTCGTTTCATCCAGCCACTTAACTCTTATCCAATTTTCCTCTTCGATAAATTGAGTTGAGGAGTAATAAGAAACAGTTTTCAATTGTAATATCCCTCGAAAGTATTGGCATTTTTTGTTTGATATTTTAAGTTATTATTATTTTAATTGTTTTATTTCGTAATATAAAAAATATGTTGTACTCTACGTCATTATAATAATGATAATAGAATCAATACTTTCAGTAAAACAACAAATATTTATTACTAACTAGACATCTACCTTCCTACCAAACATGACAAAATTGGTAGTATACTAAAAAATTATAAACTTAAAAAAATATTTTATTCTGTCCCTGTACTACTACGTCTCTGATAACTAAACAACTAGCAGATATAAAAAGTAGAATCGCTGATGGATTAAATGATATCGGCCTCATCAGTGAGCCATATTGGTATTTGATTCATGTCACCAAACACGCAGGAATTAATCCTCTTTTAATTGAAACCGTAATGTTTACACTTCATTAGCGATAACTGTTTACAATAATTAATTACCTGGCTTGAATAAGGAAACTGCAATGTCAATAAAAAGTATCTTTCTAACTTTACTCTCCTTGTTACACTAATATAAATGTTTACTTACATTTTATATATTTCAGTGTCTTAGTAAATGAATTATTTACAAATTATATGAATAAACAAACAAAAATACAATATCTTTGTTTTGTTTAGTACTCAACGTTTCTGTTCAAATACATTTGGTAAAAATGTAGTGCAATTTACTGAGTAGACAAGTATTTCTTGGTACGATCTATATTGAGACTATATTTAAATGTATCAACCAAGATAAATCTGGGATATAAATTAAAAAAAAAAAAAAAACATACTTTAGAAACATCATTGTGGGTAAATATAGACTACTCTACTTGATCTAATTTGAGTAATAATAAAATCAAGTAAATGCATATTACAAACCTATATCGCGTAAGTAATAGATATTGGATTCATATTTTGGATTAATATTGTTTGAATGTTACATCGTGGACGTAATAAAGATAAACAGTTATATAGCTTTGAAGTACAACATGTGCACACTATTGGTTATGTCTAAAAATATTATTTGTAGGGCAATAACTTGTGAAAATGTGTTGTCTGCACATCCGGATCTTTACAAGTGATCTCCAATGAAATGTAATAAATAAGTTTCTTACCTGTATAACACAAATGTATACATTTATTGAAATATAACTTGCTCATCCCCTTGATATTGTTTAAGTTAACTTACGTCTGTGTGTATTGGAAAAAAATTTGAAGACGAAAATAAATTTGTTGGACCAATACTATTGTACAGTGGGCTATTGACGAAATACATAGTTTTACCATTAAAAAACTCTTCTGTTTTTGTCATCCAAAACAGGTATAGTAATGCTAATATTTTTTCACTACACTATTATGAGTTTAGCTGTTTTCGTTATGTGTTTACAACCTGCGAGACGTCATATTTTCAACAGCTGTCTATTGTTTACTACCGAAAGTAACATTGTTTACAACCGATAATTTTCCACAGTCAACAACACCTGTTTTTATTCCGTAGTGTAGTGAAAAGTATCGTTCAAAACTCGAGTGAAAGTGTTTTGTATGTTCTCGACCATTCGAAGTGCTCGACAAGTCTCGCACTTCAAACATATTGTCTCGAACATGCAAAACCCCACTTTCCACTCTTGTTATGAAATATACTATTACAAATTAATGTATGGATACTATTTAATTGCCTTTAAACTAAAATAATAATTTATAATCACCTAAACTTTGGATTATTAGAGAGGTATTCCTGGTGTTTTATTTGTTTAGCCAGTATCTCCTTTTTTATATAATGAACATATGTATGGGTCTTTCACATTTTTTTAAATACGTAGAAATCTATGTATTAAATATTTTAATACTGTTATATAAACAACAGTTCTTCATTACCAACATTATGCTTTAAATCAACTACTTTGCAATAGCAGTGTATGCATTACTGTTGAACCGCCAGTTGTTGTGTTCTGCAATGTTCTCCTTTTACCAAACGCAGTCAAGAAGCTTACACATGTCGACAAGGCTTATCGTACCAGTGAGTAAGGCCTGTTACCGTATCATAATCCTCCTCTGTTATCTACCGTATGCTAACCCCTTATCGTGGGCTGGCACTAATGGAACTGCTACGTGGAAGTCATGGAGTTTTTCATGCCAAAGGTAATAAGGTTGGTCAAATACTAAGAAACTTGTTTGGTAAAAATAAAATTCATAAAATTCATAAAATAACATCAAAGAGCTTGAGATTAATAATTATTACTATTCAAGTATCTACCAATTGTTGGCCACAGTCAGCTAGCAACATTCAATCCACGTTAAACTATTTCAGAGTACTATTCATAAAGCTACATGTTGTTACATTACGATATACAGATATATGTAGTTATAGTTCACGCTATAGCTATATGAATTTAAACTACACGCTTTATCTATATGTAGTTAGAACACACGTTATCGTTATATATAGTTAGAATAAACGTTACAGCTATATGTATGCAGAATATTCCTTACAGCGATATGTTGTTAAACTACACGATACAGCTATATGTAGTTGGAGTACATGTTAAAACTATATGTAATTAAAGTACACATTACATGTATATGTAGTTATAATTCACTTTACAACTGTATGTAGTTAGAGTACACGTTACAGCTATTTATAGTTAGAGTACACGTTACAGCTATTTGTAGTTAGAGTACACGTTAAAGCTATTTGTAGTTAAAGTACACGTTACAGCTATATGTAGTTAGAATACATGTTAAAGCTACATATTGTTAGAGTACACGTTACAGCTGTATGTAGTTAGAGTAAACATTACATCTGTTTGTAGTTACTGTACACGTTGCAGCTATTTTTAGTTAAAGTACTCGTTACAGCTATATGTAGTTAGAATAAACGTTAAAGCTACATGTTATTAGAGTACATCTTACAGCTGTATGGAGTTAGAGTACATGTTAAATCTACATGCTGTTAGAGTACACGTTACAGCTGTATGTTGTTAGAGTACATGTTACAGCTATTTGTAGTTAGAGTATACGTTACAGCTACATGTATTTAGAGTACATGTTACAGCTGTTTGTAGTTACAGTACACGTTACAGCTATATGTGGTTAGAATACACGTTAAATCTACATGTTGTTAGAGTACACGTTACAGCTGTATGTAGTTAGAGTACAAGTTACAGCTATTTGTAGTTAGAGTATACGTTACAGCTACATGTATTTTGAGTACATGTTACAAGTGCATATAGTTAGAGTATATTTTATAGCTGTATGTAGTTAGAATACACGTTAAAGCTAAATGTTGTTAAAGTACACGTTACAGCTATTTGTGGTTAGAGTACACGTTACAGTTTAATGTAGTTAGAGTTAAGTGTACAGATATATGTAGTTACAGTACACAGTAAATCTGTTTGTACTTCGAGTACACATTATAGTTATATGTAGTTAGAATACATGTTACAGCTATATGTAGTTAACTGTAGATGGTAGAGCTGTAACCAGCTAGAGTACAAGGTACAGCTATATGTAGTTACAGTACATGGTAAATCTGTTTGTACTTTGAGTACACGTTACAGCTAGATTTAGTTAGAATACACGTTACAGCTCTATTAAGTTAGAGTATACGTTATAGCTTTATGTAGTTATAGTACACGTTAAGCTATATGTAGTCATATTCCATACTCTAGCTATATGTAGATTGAGTATAAGTTTCAGCTATATTTAGTTACAGTACACGTTACAAATATACGTAGTTAAAGTGAACGGTAAAACTATTTGTAGTCAGATAACACCGTAAGCTATACGTAGTTGTACACGTTACAACTATATGTAAAGTAAACGGTAAAACTATTTGTAGTCAGATAACACCGTATGCCATATGTAGTTGTACACGTTACAACTATATGTAGTTAAAGTGAACGGTAAAACTATTTGTAGTCAGATAACATGGTAAGCTATATGTAGTTGTACACGTTAAAACTGTATATAGTTAAAGTGAATGGTAAAAATATTTGTAGTTAGATAACACAGTAAGCTATATGTAGTTGTACACGTTACAACTATAAGTATTTAAAGTAAACGGTGCAAATATTTGTAGTCAGATAACACCGTAAGCTATACGTAGTTGTACACGTTACAACTATATGTAAAGTAAACGGTAAAACTATTTGTAGTCAGATAACACCGTATGCCATATGTAGTTGTACACGTTACAACTATATGTAGTTAAAGTGAACGGTAAAACTATTTGTAGTCAGATAACATGGTAAGCTATATGTAGTTGTACACGCTACAACTTTATGTAGTTAAAGGTAACAGTAAAACTATTTGTAGTCAGATAACACGGTAAGCTATATGTAGTGGTACACGCTACAACTTTATGTAGTTAAAGTGAACGGTGCAACTATTTGTAGTCTAACACGGTAAGCTATATGTAGTGGTACACGCTACAACTTTATGTAGTTAAAGTGAACGGTGCAACTATTTGTAGTCAGATAACACTGTAAGCTATATGTAGTGGTACACGCTACAACTTTATGTAGTTAAAGTGAACGGTGTAACTATTTGTAGTCTAACACGGTAAGCTATATGTAGTTGTACACGTTACAACTATATGTAGTTAAAGTGAACGGTGCAACTATTTGTAGTCTAACACGGTAAGCTATATGTAGTTGTACACGTTACAACTATATGTAGTTAAAGTGAACGGTGCAACTATTTGTAGTCAGATAACACGGTAAGCTATATGTAGTGGTACACGCTACAACTGTATGTAGTTAAAGTGAACGGTGCAACTATTTGTAGTTAAATAACATGGTAAGCTATATGTAGTTGTACACGTTACAACTTTATGTAGTTAAAGTGAACGGTGCAACTATTTGTAGTCAGATAACACGGTAAGCTATATGTAGTTGTACACGTTACAACTATATGTAGTTAAAGTGAACGGTGCAACTATTTGTAGTTTAACACGGTAAGCTATATGTAGTGGTACACGTTACAACTATATGTAGTTAAAGTGAACGGTGCAACTATTTGTAGTCTAACAAGGTAAGCTATATGTAGTTGTACACGTTACAACTTTATGTAGTTAAAGTGAACGGTGCAACTATTTGTAGTTAAATAACACGGTAAGCTATATGTAGTTATACACGTTACAACTATATGTAGTTAAAGTGAACGGTGCAACTATTTGTAGTTAAATAACACGGTAAGCTATATGTAGTTATACACGTTACAACTATATGTAGTTAAAGTGAACGGTGCAACTATTTGTAGTTAAATAACACGGTAAGCTATATGTAGTTATACACGTTACAACTATATGTAGTTAAAGTGAACGGTGCAACTATTTGTAGTTAAATAACACGGTAAGCTATATGTAGTTATACACGTTACAACTATATGTAGTTAAAGTGAACGGTGCAACTATTTGTAGTTAAATAACACGGTAAGCTATATGTAGTTATACACGTTACAACTATATGTAGTTAAAGTGAACGGTGCAACTATTTGTAGTTAAATAACACGGTAAGCTATATGTAGTTATACACGTTACAACTATATGTAGTTAAAGTGAACGGTGTAACTATTTGTAGTGAAATAACACGGTAAGCTATATGTAGTTATACACGTTACAACTATATGTAGTTTACTTACACGCTACATAAATATATAGTTAAGGTACACACTACAGCTATTGTATTTAGAGTAAACGCTAAGTTATATTTAGTTAATAAATAGTTTATTGCTACATAGGAGTATCTTTGAACTACATTGGTCTAGCACGATTTTTTTCATTTTTTTTTACTTTTATACCTCTTTTTTCCACTGTATGCTTGGACAACTGATAAGTGGATTTTATCAAGAAGAAAAAGTAAGGTTCACCTTGCCTAGATCATCTGCCTTATTGTAACTACCAGACTAACCTGTAGTTAACGGTATCGTTGCAAGAAGAAACAAAAACTGTTGAGACAGAGCTTGTAAAAACTATAAAGTTTATCGACGTTAGTCAGAGTTTATAATTTGTACATCACAAGCAACACATTTATTGTATCAATATTATTTATTTACCTTAAGTTTAAATTCAAATTATTCTTGCAGGTATTGTTACCAATAATACTCCATATTCTAGTCTTTGTATGGTTTTGTACTTTATATGCAACTTTCAATATTTAAGAAATACTATTTTGTAATAATACAGTTTCACAATAACGTACGGTGTTTTAATTTGTGCTCTATTAACATAGATATAATGTATTTAAACCATTTCCAGTTTTTATATAATACCTCGTTCTGGAATTAATTAACTAATAAAATATGGATGTTTTTCTGTCTCACGTCTTCTTAAATGCTAACAAATCTAGAGGATATAAGAAAGATACGCTGTATCCTTACTTGCAAATAAAAGCATATTTTGATTCAAAATACTGGAAACACTCAATATAGGCCTACTAGTAAATTTTTATGTGTATGGAGACTCATAACTATTAAGTGAAATGACACCATTCGACCCTTCTAGACTTGAAACATTCACCTAGGACATTTAGAGTTTTACACTTGAACATTTATACTTGAAAATTGTTTTTCTAACACAGAAGAAAAAAAAATAAGGCGTCAACAACAAATTATACATTGCATAGAATAGGATGCATTATGATTTGACCAAAGTTCATAAGTGACTTAAAAGAAATAACATAACTGCATTAAACTTAATTTGTAGTTGGTGGATATAAGATCGTGTGTGAGATCATTTAGCAATTTGAACTTATACATTCCACGAGATTCTGGTGGATATAAATATTCAATCCAATGACAGGAAATTCAACAAATAAGATGCTATTGGAAATTGAATTGAATATACGATAGTTTATGGCGCCTTGAGCGAAGTGATATGAGATTTGGTTATCCCATTGTAAAGGGTTGGTCGAAGGATAACAGTCCCAATTGGATTAGGTCTTTGCACATTTGGAGGATAACTGTCCCCAGTGGATTAGGTTTGGGCACATTTGGAGGATAAATGTCCCAACAGTCAGACATGGGAAAAGTGTTCTTAAGTTGTCTTAAATTGTCGGACAAGACACAAAACGTAAGTACCCTCAGAGAGCACATTTACAAATAAAAGGAGGTCAAGTGTTTTAAGACTACAAGATTTCAAATAAAGTTTCCTTAAAATCCTTATATTTTTATAGAGATAAAAAGGATACACCATAATTGATCTCTGTAATACATATACACGATTATAATCTATAACTTGTATTTTATTGATTTTGTAGTAATTAATTAAAACTATTTTCACCAGCTCTTTTTAATAGTTATATGGTTAATGTTGTAAGGTACACAGAACGTAATATTTACGTCGCATAACATTTCAATGTAATGTTCAGTTATAAGATAGGTCTATGTATTACTCACATCACATTTTATATATAAATAATTACAATAAAAATGTGTTTAATTTAATTTCAATAATGATTTTTCGATCAAAATCAATTCATACATTTTATTCCCCATATCTAGAACCTGTCTTGTTACAATATTAGTTTGCTATAACTAAGACGAAGTATAGGCCTACTGGGCTGATATAATGGGTTTGCTATAAACTTTCTTACATGTTATATTTTTATCAGAAAGTTATAGAAATAAATTGAATGATGAATATAATGAAGTACCCTTTTTATTCATTTTTATAAAAATATATGACCGGTTTCGGCTCTTAGGCCATCTTCAGATAGTAAATAATATAACCTAAAATAAATTAACAAATTATAAAAATAAAACAGATGAAAATAACATAACATATGATTAATTTAGTGTGTGGGTAAGTTGAGTTTTACTTTTGATTATTATGTTTTTTAACTTCTCTTATTTTTTCATATATAGGATTGTTTATGTTAATTTGTGTATTTAATATGTTCTTTGGTTCATTATAATTGATTATGTATATGTGTAAATTTTCTTTGGTATTAATTTTTTCTCCTTTCTTCTCGTATTCTAAAACTGTAACATTTTCATTTATATTTTGATAACTGTGATTTGACTGTAGAATATGTTCTGCAAAGTTAGATTTATTTAATGTTTTATATGTTATTAGAACTAGTTTATACATTTATAGAAATAATAAACAATTATTTGAATAGTATCCGAATATTTTTGTTAAATTTGTAGACCGAAAGGATGCATTACAATCGTCCACTGTGTCATTATTATACACATTGGTTTTTACTCGTACTCTGCCTTTTTGCCATTATAAACTTCACATTAACCATTAGGAATTTTCAAGTCACTTCTGAGTATACAATAGGACGTGAAAATACAATAATTGTGTCATCAGGCTCAACAATATACAATACTTGTTGTGCATCAGGATCTTTAATACCTCCTATTATCATTAACAAGGAAGTTTATTCGACCTTTGTGTTGTGTTTGTAACAAAAAAGTGTTTAAAAGTAAAAGATTGTCATCGAAATAATCAATCTGAAAGATTGTTTGTCGTTCACAATTTAATATTTAAACTGGTCAATTTTTTGTTTATTGTCACTTACTTCATCTTGTTTCACCTTTGACAATCTTACTTACTTCATCTTATTTCACCTTTGACATCTCACTTACTTCATCTTGTTTCACCTTTGACAACTCACTTACTTCATCTTGTTTCACCTTTGACATCTCACTTACTTCATCTTGTTTCGCCTTCGACAACTCACTTACTTCATCTTGTTTCACCTTTGACATCTCACTTACTTCATCTTGTTTCACCTTTGACGACTCACTTACTTCATCTTGTTTCACCTTAGACAACTAACTTACTTCATCTTGTTTCACATTTGACAACTCATTTATTTCATCTTGGTTTGCCTTTGACAACTCACTTACTTCATCTTGTTTCACCTTTGACCTCTCACTTACTTCATTGTTTCACCTTTGAAAACTCACTTACTTCATCTTGTTTCACCTTTGACCTCTCACTTACTTCATCTTGTTTCACCTTTGACATCTCACTTACTTCATCTTGTTTCACCTTTGACGATTCACTTACTTCATCTTGTTTCACCTTTGACGACTCACTTACTTCATCTTGTTTCACCTTTGACGACTCACTTACTTCATCTTGTTTCACATTTGACAACTCATTTACTTAATCTTGTTTTGCCTTTGACAACTCACTTACTTCATCTTGTTTCACCTTTGACCTCTCACTTACTTAATCTTGTTTCACATTTGACAACACATTTACTTAATCTTGTTTTGCCTTTGACAACTCACTTACTTCATCTTGTTTCACCTTTGACCTCTCACTTACTTCATCTTGTTTCACCTTTTACATCTCACTTACTTCATCTTGTTTCACCTTTGACGACTCACTTACTTCATCTTGTTTCACCTTAGACAACTCACTTACTTCATCTTGTTTCACATTTGACAGCTCTTTACTTAATCTTGTTTTGCCTTTGACAACTCACTTACTTCATCTTGTTTCACCTTTGACCTCTCACTTACTTCATCTTGTTTCACCTTTGACAACTCACTTACTTCATCTTGTTTCACATTTGACAACTCATTTACCTCATCTTGTTTTGCCTTTGACAACTCACTTACTTCATTGTTTCGCCTTTGACAACTCACTTACTTCATCTTGTTTCACCTTTGACATCTCACTTACTTCATCTTGTTTCACCTTTGACATCTCACTTACTTCATCTTGTTTCACCTTTGACCTCTCACTTACTTCATCTTGTTTCACCTTTGACAACTCACTTACTTCATCTTGTTTTGCCTTTGACAACTCACTTACTTCATTGTTTCGCCTTTGACAACTCACTTACTTCATCTTGTTTCACATTTGACAACTCATTTACCTCATCTTGTTTCGCCTTTGACAACTCACTTACTTCATTGTTTCGCCTTTGACAACTCACTTACTTCATCTTGTTTCACCTTTGACATCTCACTTACTTCATCTTGTTTCACCTTTGACATCTCACTTACTTCATCTTGTTTCACCTTTGACCTCTCACTTACTTCATCTTGTTTCACCTTTGACAACTCACTTACTTCATCTTGTTTTGCCTTTGACAACTCACTTACTTCATTGTTTCGCCTTTGACATGTCACTTACTTCATCTTGTTTCACCTTTGACATCTCACTTACTTCATCTTGTTTCACCTTTGATGACTCACTTACTTCATCTTGTTTCACATATAAAAACAATATAATCGTGATTTTTTTAATTCCAATAACTTTAATATTTTTTATAAACATTTAGCCAGTAAATAAAATATAATGCTTCTTTTGTAAAAAATTGCTGAGTAATTCTATCCCAACAATACATTTTTAACAACACGATGAAAACTATAATAACTTTTCAAGACTTAATGAATCAGTAAGCTTGTATGATTGTAAAGTTTAAATAAATATATTTATGTTATTCCCACACGTTAATAGTATCTAATCTGTAACTTGCTGTACATTTCTGATACCTGTAGTGGGATATCCTCTCCTTAACACTTTTGCAAATCTGATTGCAAACAAGTTTATTATAAAATGTCTACTTTCAATAAAGAGGTCTGGTCCAAAGTCAATCTCTGCGGCTCTCTGAACCGTAACTCGGACGTGAGGTGAACTTCAACATCCCTTTATGACATAAGGGTTGGAGTATATTGACTCTCACTCCTTCCTCAGCAGGATCCTGACCACACATATTGAATTATGTAATCTCTGCGGCTCTGTACCGTAACTCGGATGTGAGGTGAACTTCAACATCCCTTTATGACATAAGGGTTGGAGTATATTGACTCTCGCTCCTTCCTCAGCAGGATCCTGACAACACATATTGAATTATGTAATCTCTGCGGCTCTCTGAACCGTAACTCAGACGTGAGGTGAACTTCAACATCCCTTTATGACATAAGGGTTGGAGTATATTGACTCTCGCTCCTTCCTCAGCAGGATCCTGACCACACATATTGAATTATGTAATCTCGGCGGCTCTCTGAACCGTAACTCGGACGTGAGGTGAACTTCAACATCCCTTTATGACATAAGGGTTGGAGTATATTGACTCTCACTCCTTCCTCAGCAGGACCCTGACCACACATATTGTATCATGTAATCTCTGTGGCTCTGTACCGTAACTCGGACGTGAGGTGAACTTCAACATCCCTTTATGACATAAGGGTTGGAGTATATTGACTCTCACTCCTTCCTCAGCAGGACCCTGACCACACATATTGTATCATGTAATCTCTGTGGCTCTCTGAACCGTAACTCGGACGTGAGGTGAACTTTAACATCCCTTTATGACATAAGGGTTGGAGTATATTGACTCTCACTCCTTCCTCAGCAGGACCCTGACCACACATATTGTATCATGTAATCTCGGCGGCTCTCTGAACCGTAACTCGGACGTGAGGTGAACTTCAACATCCCTTTATGACATGAGGGTTGGAGTATATTGACTCTCACTCCTTCCTCAGCAGGATCTTGACCACACATATTGTATCATGTAATCTCTGTGGCAATTTCTTATTATTTTCATTAATATGAAAATAACTGTGGGTTTTATTTTACTATATTTCAAACATGTTGTTGTTGCAAGAAATTTTATTTAATGATGTAAACCAACCTTGAATCATTTTTCATTATTTCAAGGACATTATATCTAGATAATGTTTTATTAGTAAAATACTTTAATGAAAAACATATTATTTAAATGCAGTTGTCAAAAATGTAAGCTCTTTACAAAAGTATTATCGTAAATTGGTTTTGTTTTCGAACAAACATAACATATTTTCCGGTTTTTACAATTTCGGCCAACCTATATACGAGTACACCTGTAACCCTAATAGTCTTCCCTATCATAAAATGTTCCCTATCTCAAGACACTTTTGCGAGTTCATTATTTTCTAGAAAACCTGTTTTTAAGATAATTTTTCCAACAATATTTAGTATTTTTATATTGTATACCATAATGAATTTAATTACATTAAAAATAATACCGGTATAAAAAATTTAATGAAGTTTCCAATTTTTTTCTTATTTAACAACTCGATTAAAATGAAAAAGTTCTATATTTGTAATTACTGATTTCAAAACTATTATTTTAAGAAAAATCTCTTTGAAATATTATAATAATAACTTATGAAAATATACCTTAATTTGAGCCATCAATATATTGGATTTTACCTTTTACATGAGTTACATGAGACTAATAAGTAATCGCTTATCAAACAAGGCCCTCCCACCCACCCATACACGTACAGTAGTGATGGCCCTCCAACTCACACATACACGTACATTAGTGATGGTCCTTCCACTCACCCATACACGTACAGTAGCGATACCCCTCACACCCACCCATACACATACAGTAGTGATGGCCCTCCCACCCACCCAAACTCATACAGTGATGTTATGACCCTCCTGCACACCCATACATGTACAATGGTGATGGCCCTTCCACTCACCCATACACGTAAAGTAGTGATGGCACTCCCACTCACTCAAACTCATACATTGATGTTATGACCCTCCTGCACACTCATACATGTAAAATGGTGATGGCCCTTCCACTCACCCATACACGTACAGTAGTGATGGTCCTTCCACTTACCCATACACGTACAGTAGTGATGGCCCTTCCACTCACCCATACACGTACGGTATTGATGGCTCACCCACCCACCCATACACGTACAGTAGAGATGGTCCTTCCCCTCCCCCATACACGTACAGTAGTGATGGCTCTCCCACCTACCCAAACTCATACAGTGATGTTATGATTCTCCTGCACACCCATACATAATAATAAATAATAATAATAATAATAAATGTATTTATTGTTTTCACAGGTACAGATTGGTTTCACAGGCAAAATTATTAATCACAATAAAAAGGCACATTTGATGAAAAATAAAAAAAAAACTTAAATAACTAAAGAAACACAATTATAACTTATGCGCCTAAATAAAGTACTCTAAATTATATAATACATTTTTGGTTATAATACAATAATATAAATACAGTTTAAATACAACCAGATATAAGCTAAATTATTAAACATAAGATTAATTTGTAATCAAACAGATATATTCAAAAACCAAAACAAACAAAAGAAAACATAAATACTGAAACCTGAAAAAACAACTGCGACCCCAACAGACCAAGGGCCCAATTATGGGGGCCGCATGAAAAAAAAAATATTAATAATTAAGACCTCCATGCCTGTACAAAAATAACAATACTTAATTTTTAAAATTTAAGGATGAACAACTCTTTACTCTTCCAAACAATGCTTATTTGAATACATTAATAAAAATAAAAAATAAGTAAAAATAAAAAAAACAATCCAAGAAATGAATTTGAATAACTAAATTAATTTAGGTTGAGAAACCTAGTTGTTCCAGCAACCCTTCAACGTATCAAGTCTTTACATGTTGCTCTGAATACTGTCCGTGACATGTCCACATCTACACCACCAGCTATGGAATTAAATAATATGATTGTAAAATTTAGAAAGGAGTTAGCATGAGCGGCAGTACGAGCCCCACCAGGGTATAACATATAGCCAGCGCGCCTACCATAAGCCGGCACACACCAATTTAGGTCACTGGGTCATCCACAATACCTCTCATAACACCATGCAGGTAAAAAAGTTGCGCTAATTTTCATCTCGTAGACAACCTCTCGAAATCAAATAAATGTAACATTTCTTCATATCTAATATGCCAAATTGGATAATTTAACTGACCAAAACACTTAAAATACAACAATCGCAAAAATGTCTTCTGAATTCTCTCAATCATTTCACAATATAGTTGAGTTGATGGGGACCAAACTATAGATGCAAACTCCAATCTGGAGCGAACTAAAGATCTGAATAAAATTTTAAGTGTTTCAATGTCTAAATTCTTTTCCAATCCTTGAAATAAAACCCAATGAACAGTAAGCTTTCTTCACCACATTTAACATATGGTTTGAGAAACTCAAATCATCTGTTATAAGGACCCCCAGATCATTAAACTGGTTCACTCTACGTAAGAGACAATCATTTATTTTGTAAGGAAATAAATATGGTGTTTTCTTTCTATGTATTGACATAACACAACATTTATCAATATTTAAAGTTAAAAGATTATCTTGACACCATTGTGTAATAGTATCTAAATCATGCTGAATGTCATTATGGTCAAATGCATGTCTAATAATTTTAGAAATGTTTAGGTCATCAGCATACATTAAAACATTTGATGTAATGTGTTGGGCTAAATCATTTATAAATAAAATGAAAAACAAAGGGTCGAAATTACTGCCCTGAGGAACTCCAGACCCAGCTGAAAATAAATCAGACTTATAACCCCGATAAGACACATACTGCCGCCGGTCCTCCAAGTATGAACAGAAAAAATGTATAAAGTTGTCAGAAAAACCATAATAGTTAAGTTTTGATAACAGTACTTGATGGTTTACACTATCAAATGCCTTTGTGAAATCAGTGTAAATTACATCAACTTGATCTCTTGAATCAAGGGCACGAGAAGTGAAATCAACGAAATTAACTAGATTAGTTGAAATGGAGCGAGAAGGCATGAACCCATGTTGGCTCTCAGAAATATAAGGTTTAATGTGAGGGAATATGGTGTCATACAAAATTATTTCAAAAACCTTCGCAGGTGTACTTAAAATGGAGACAGGTCGATAGTTTCTAATGTCTGATTCATTTCCTTTCTTAAAGACAGGCGTTATTTTAGTTTCCTTCCATAATTTTGGAAAGGTAGATTTTTGCAAACAAAGATTAAAATGGTACAAGAAGTAATTCAGAGCAACCTTTAACAATATAATTTGGTATATGATCAGGACCAAAAGACTGTTTTGACGGAAGCTTTCGTATCGCCATCTCAATATGACGGTTGGTTTTGGTGGGTATACTAAGACACTGTATGCCTAGCATAACCGGGGAGCGCAAGGCAGCAGCGGCATCGAGTCGACCCGTCCTCTTATATACCGACCCAAAATAGTCAGAAAAAGCCGAAGCAATCGATCGCCCATCACTGAATTTTGTCCATTAAAAGTAAATTCTGAAACTGTACTTGATTTATTACATTTCCTAGACTTAACGAAATTCCAAAACTTCTTAGGTTCTCTTTTTAGCAAGTCTTCGGTATTTATAACGTAGTCATTATAAGCCCTTCTAATTAACCTCTTAACATTCGCCCTACACTCTTTAAATCTAATAAATAACCCCTGGTTTTTAGTATTATTATATCTCTTTCGTAATTTTTCTTTCTCCTTAATTTTATGTATAATTTCATGAGAATACCAGATAGGATATTTAGGTTTAATTAGTCTTCTCTTGGGAACATTTTCGTTAAATATACTATACATATTGTCATAAAATGCATTTAATGCCTCGTCAACATTATCTGATGCCAAGACAGCGGCCCACGAAGTATTGGACAATGAACGGTAAAGATTTAAAAAGTAAGCTCTCTGAAAATTAAAGGATTCCTCATTTTGGTTGACGACTCTAAATTTAGTACGTTTCACATAAAACATGACAGACAATACAGGGTGATGGTTATCAACCATAACTAGTGCTTCAGTCTCGCATTCAACTTTCACCTCAGGAATATTAGTGAGAACTAAGTCTAGTGTACGCATGTTAATATTACGAACATCATTACATGATATGAATGCATTATACGTTAAAAAGTACTGGAGCTCTCTATATACAGATCCGGCCTGAACTAAATCAAATTTACTATCACATATCAGTGGCAGATTAAAATCACCAACAATACAAACTTTATTCTTATTAAATTCAGGATGAACATCAAATAACTGAAAGAAATTTAAATAAACCTCAATTTTAGTTCTTGGTGAAAAATAGACAGTAAATAGATACAAATTAAAACCATTAGCGTTAGTCAGTTTGATGCCGATCATATCTAGGTCACATTCCGTGAGAGATAAGACTTCAGCCCGCCAGTCGGAATTCCTGACGGCCACCAGAACCCCCGCTCCACGACACCTGCCTACACCGTCCCGTCGATAAACAGTGAAATTATCACAAAACAGTTCTGAGGAATGAACAGTGTCATCCAGCCAAGTTTCAGTAAGGCACACAATATCGTAATCTGTCACTAAACTGTTTTCATACATCATGTTTGTTTTAGTTTTCAAACCTCTCACATTCTGATAAAGAATCAATTTATTTTGACAATATCCTTTATGTGTATTGCTATTCATACTTCAATGAGTTTAGTACTGTATTATAAATTTCTGAATTAACCACTAATCAAAAATAACAACAAACATCCCTACCATTAATGTATAACTAGGCATATTAATTATTATGAAACAAAGTGACAAACGAAATATGTGCCAATAAACTTACATAAAACAGAAATTAATAAGTTCATTGAAATTGAGCTCACAGTAACTAACGAAATATCAAATAATACGTGTATATTTTATAAAATTAATTTAAAAATAAAAAAGACATTTATAAACAATATTTCTTGAAAATAGCGTACTTTCTTTCTGTTGCTTGAAATTTCAATAATAAAACAAATTTATTTTCTACAATGACACTACGAAATAATAAAAACAATCAAAGTAAACGTTTGTGAAATAATGTTGTAAAATATATTAACCATGTAAATTAAATGCAACTTAAAAATAACACTAACTTCAAAGAAATCGATTATGAAGGTAAATCTTGACAAATTGAGAGCAAATCAACCCTTATAATATTAACACTATATAATAATAAGTTGTAGCCTTCCAACATAATTAAAGGATAAAAAGTTAACTACAAAACAGTTTACTGGTAACATCAGTTTAAAAAAAAATGTTGTTACATATGTTATAATAAAAAGAGAAACAGCCTGCAAAAACTGTAGTAAATAGAAAATAACATCTAGGCCTATAAATAAGTAAAGTAATTAGTTTTGATTTATATTTAAATATTCCATTTGTAACTGATCCACGACCTCACAACGACCAAAAAGAAAATCCAATAAAACCATAGCAGTAATTCTGTAATACACGTGTATATACTAACATAATTTGAAAAGTAAAATGTATAATCAACATTTTCTTCTTCAAAATAACGTACTTTCTTACAGACGATTAAAATTTCAATAATAAAACAAGAAAAATTTCTACAATGACTCTTCGAAATAATAAAATAATCAAAATGAACATTAATGAAATAACATTGTAAAAGATATTTAACGTGTAAATGAAAAGCGACTTGAAAATAACACTAACTACAAAGAAATCATTTATGAAGGTAAAACAAATTGACAGCAACTTAACCCTTAATATTAACAATATATAGTAACAATTCCTAGCCTTCAAAAATAATTTAGCTGGTAACAAGTTAATTAATGAATAGCAGTTTACTGGTTGTTTCAGTTTAAAAATATTGTTAAATATATGTAACATTAAAAGAGAACACCCTGCAAAAACTGTAGTAAATAGAAAATAATATCAAGGCCTAAAAGTAATTAAAATAGTTTTGACGTATATTTAAATATTTTATCATGTATAATATGATCTGTAACTGTTCCACAATAATAAAACACATAAAACGTTGATTCAAAATAATAACATTGTAATAAATTGTTTTGATATTACTGTAGTTAATAAAATAATATTGAAACTAGTTAAACTCATAACAAAGTGTTTTACAAATATTTACAGTAAATAAAAATTAACTTTTAGACATACTGACTTCACCTCAATGTTCAAAATTTTACTAAAAATTTATAAAAATATTTTTTATTTGTTGAGACAAGACAAATACAAAGTAAACTTCAAATCTGTTTTTTCTTCTTTTTTTAAAGCAATAATTAGCTTTCTCGACAAGTAGTTTAAATGAAATTAGGCCTATTACTAAATAATAGAAAAACAATAAAACTTATGTTACTTGACAAGTCCTTGGAGGCAGATTATCGCTGCTGGATTGAATTTTCCTCAGCCACATCACCGTCACGATATCCTTGGCGACCTTCCCCAGTCAGCATCCCCAGCTGAGCTCTGGACGTAACGTGGACAACAGCGGCACCCTCCTCTTTGCGCATGAGAATCCTTCCATTTGAAGAGAAACATACATATTTATACCCCAGGTTCCGCCCAGTGGATCTGGCCAGAAAGAATAACTCCCGGATTTCAGAACTCATTGATTGTCTTATAAACACTTTGTTCTCGGATACGAAACCCAGATCCGAAGCAGCAAATCCAGGTTTAACCTTAGCCATTCTAATGAACTCGTCCTTATCCATCCGACGAACAAATTTTACGATGATCCCCGGTGGTCTTGACGGTGATCCTCTTCCACCTAATCTATGGACGTTGTCAACCATCTCCGGTTTCAACTCAAAGTGAATAACCTTAGCTACAGCCTGTATAACGTTCATTATATGTTCCCCCTTAAGCATGGGAACTCCCGTAATGTCCACACAGTTCGCGCGCGTATACTGCTTCATGTTGCTCACATCCGCCTTCAGCTCCTGGACTTGCCGTTTCAAATATATATTTTCACTTTTCAAACTATCCACATTGCGCCCACAATCTTTTATTTCATTATCATGCTTTTGAACAAGTTTAGTTAAGTCATCAATTTTTTCATGAGTACAGTCAATCGATTTAGCCATCTCTTTAGACTCCTTGCGAAAGTCACTCATTTCTTTAAGTAAAACGTCCAACTTTTCCGTAATGACAGAAAAGGCATTATCAGACGATTCAGTAGAATTAGACCGAGTTGTCTTCTTTTGTACAGACATGGTGTATAGCGCTCTGATGCGACGATAAGACAAGTTGGACCTTGACCCGGGTCCAAGTCCGTCTACTCCTGCTACAAGCACTGACACACTGGTTTTATTGATTTATACACTTAGACATTACACAAATTACACAAAAATTCACACAGTGGTAGAAAATAAATGCATTAATCACTAGTAAAACATTCATTAAAATCTGTCACAAAAACCCATCAAAAACGAAAATAACAGACGGAGCCGAACACGCGTGGAGTCACTCGCTCACCATCGCTTATCTATAAATACATGTATAATGGTGATGGCCCTTACACTCAACCATACACGTACAGTGATGACACTCCCACCTACTCATACACATACGTGTTATATGTTATTATATGAGTTATACATTAAGAATCGTTAACTTTTAAGAGGAAAGTTAATTCACGTTAAAAATTACTCCATAAAAAAGGAAATCCTTTTTTCAGTAAACTTTTCCATCATATATATTGTTATGTATCTTAAAATTGTATTATTTCATTTGAAATATACGATGAGCACGATATGTTTTGTAGGACAATATAAGTTTCTTCCAAAATAATTTATTTTCTTTATAATTAATGCTAGTTTCTTTATGTCATTGAGTTCTTTTTGTTTTATAACTTGTTATTCCACTATAATCTAAAACCAAGCTTATTATTTGTAATTAAATAGAAAAAAAGCCAGTTCTCCACAACAAGGTGCTATGCGTAAGACAATTTAATATTACAACTAATCCCGTTACCAGCCTTTGTTAGTTTTAGATCATACAAGACCCTAATTACATCCATAAACTACTCAACATTTACATATGTAATAGTCAGATGCCAATTGTCTGTGACATTTTATATGCCTTTTTGGTAGTCTAAAAAAACTTTGATTAATTGTTTTGTTGGATGTTGATTGCACATTCCTTAAACTGCAAACTTACACTAACAGCATAGTTTGTTGCTGTTGGCAGTAAATCCACGTGTTTTACGTAATCCTACAGCTACACATATATCCGTTTCACGACTGGATACTTATTTCTGTTTACATATTTTTACAGTCTAAAGGAGTCCTAAATAAATAATGAGATTCCACTTCTGGTTAATAATTGTTACATTTGTTTACAAGTGCTTAATCGCACTATGAAGTATTTACAAACCTAAATTATTACTTAAACACTGTTTTGACTCTTAAATTTATCACTAATATTTACAACAATTTTTACGTTACTTATCACTCTGTTCACCTTCTGTCCGACACTGTTTGGTGTACTGTCACTAACTCTTCACACACTGAATCTTGACTGAGTGTCAGAGATTGTCAGGTTGGACAAAGGGTGTCTTTACGTGACCAGAGTTGGAGGCCCAGAAGATTCTGGAACTGACGATGGTAAACCTGGAGAAGCATCTAGAAGTTTTCGATTCGGTGGCGACCCGTAACAATAACAATGTCACAGTAGTATCAAACATAGTTACCTTTCACTACTTACCCGGGTTTACAATAGGACCTTATCTGTCAATTCACTACCACTACTTTGGTTAGGTTATTTTAGGTAAGCTTAGGTTTGGTTATGTTATGTTAGGTTTGTTTAGGTTTGGTTATGTTGGGTTAGCTTAGGTTTGGTTATGTTATGTTAGGTTTGTTTAGATTTGGTTATGTTGGGTTAGTTTAGGTTCTGTTAGGTTTGGTTATGTTATGTTAGGTTTGTTTAGGTTTGGTTATGTTGGGTTAGCTTAGGTTCTGTTAGGTTTGGTTATGTTATGTTAGGTTAGCTTAGGTTTGGTTATGTTATGTTAGGTTTGTTTAGGTTTGGTTATGTTGGGTTAGCTTAGGTTCTGTTAGGTTTGATTATGTTATGTTAGGTTTTGTTGTGTTATGTTAGGTTTGTTTAAGTTTGGCTATGTTACGTTAGATTTGGTTATGTTAGGTTAGCCAAACTTAAGGTTATGGTAATATGTTCCATTCTTCCAATTCCATTAAAGTTATTAATGGAAAAATACTTACATTATGTAAAGTGTTGTAAACAAATATTATTTAATCCTAGCTTCACAAGCTGGAGATTCGGATGATCACTGACGAAACTAGTGGTACAAGTTTAACTTTTGAAAATTTAACTTTCTAAATAATACTCAGCCCTAGTTTACAAAACTGTTCGCACTAATAAAATTACTTTATATAAATCTATAATCGTCCACCAAGAACGTCGGCATCTTCAGAATAAATAAATGTTTTACTATAGTACTAAATCTATGAAAATATTTGATTTTTGTTTACATAAAAGTTTTATAAATCCCACTTTTAGTCTACACTATTTTATAGAGTTGATCAATAGGTGGTTTGACCACAGCCCTCCATCCCCCCCTCTCTAAGGTGCTGTTACGGTCTGGCCACGCGAACCAATCATCAGCGCCAAATTACACGAGCGAAGAAGTTAACGACTTTAGAGCACAGCAATTTATCAACTCCTCCTTGAGTTATCTCCTCTTCTGTCAGATTTACTTATTTAACTCAAATCAAAATTACCCAGTTAGGAAGGCAATGGTTTTACTAAGTGTTATTATAGATAGCAGGTTAATTTTTGTAATAGCTTGGCAAATACAATAGACCTTTCGAAGTCCGGTAAGCGACAATTCATTTCTATTGAATAAACTTGCATTAAAGATTTTCATTCAGCTCCTCGTAGGTCGTCCCCCTGAAAAGATAAAATGTCATAAATGGCGTAAAAAAAGTATGTTCTTTGTAACCATGATCAGTACAATATTTCACTTTTACAAGTGAAGTTATACAAAAGTTGTAAAAGTGTTTCCAAATGTATCTCCACCCTGTATGTGTGTATTAGGGTTTTTGCACTCCTTTAAAAGAACAAGTGCTACAAGAGAATTCTGCGTGAAAACTTAAAATGTCATATGTGGATTTTACCTAACTATTAATTAAATAATAGGATTTTTTTTTTCTTGAAGGGTCTTCAACAGAACACGTCGTGATTATTTATAGAAGAAAGAAAGTTCAACAAGCCCATCGGTAACAAACGCAATCGTTGTAGCACGTTCAAACAAGTTGCCCTTCATCCATCCCCCCCCCCCCAAAAAAAAAAACATACCAAATACATTTCTCTATTAATCGTTCATAAATAAAATAAAGTGATGTATTCTTCTCCCATTTTCACAATTTTTTCCGTTTAAAGTTTTTTTTTTTTAGTATAGTGCTGTCTGTTTTTAGCTCATTACTATTTAAAGCTATATTTCAATAAACATTAAATTATATATTTCAAACGTCCTCATTTAATTTGTTTTATAGGAATGTTTTTATAATAAGCTTAAAAGTAATTAAACCGTTAAAACATGATTTGGCTTTGTATACCTCAAATCCAACCAATGTGAAAGATAAATGCTTAACTACTGGAATATCTTCGCAAAATATTCCATTCTATTGACAATAGTTTGCTCCTACGTTTTTTGTGTATTATTTAGGCCCATTTTTAAATTGAAATTGAAATTTTACAATACACTTACTTACTTTATTTATTAATATATTTTGAAAATATTGCAGATATACATATAAAGGAAAGTATAGTATTTATTCACCTATGTAAATGATTATGTATCAAAACATATTATATATAAAATGTCACACCTGGTGAATCTGGAATATTTCTAACCTCGGGGAAAGAATATACTCTGATTCTTTTCCCAGAAAATATTACATTTTTTATTCTATAAAAAAATGTAATAGAATGACAAATGGCTTCTACATATACAGTGGTATTGACCCACCCACCCACCCACCCTACACGCACAGTTCGTAATCTTATATGTTTTAAGATTAATCATATAAATAAAGAAAAACCTCCAATACATTGCAATTTAAATGTTAAAGGCCAGTTGGGTGAAGTATTAAAGTCAAATTCGATTTAAGCCTTGCTTAAAACCTTTCCTATAAAAATTAATTAAAAGTGTTTAAAAGAATCCGGAGTTTAACACATGCATAATTCCTTAAATGGGACTAACCTATATGAGGCTGACTTAAGTCACACAGCTGAGATTTTTTACCATCCTTTTTGATAAAATGTACCAAAAATATTTGAACTATAAAGCCTTTTTATATATTTAGCAAGACTGATAACTAACTAGGTTGCAAACTTAAAAGTGTAGGCAAACAAATGGATCTCTTAAGAGAAAAGAAGATAAACTCAATCTAGCATATAATAAAGAAAAAAAAAAAGAAAAACTAAGACAGACACAGTACAAAACGTTATACAAGTTTGTAGATTAAGTTCTCTGTGCTATGCTTATCTCTAGAAACTTTCATGGGAGGAATATTGTCAGGAAAACCTCTATTGCTGCATCTATGAACTCCAGGCCCTTATTCCAATTAAAATTAACATAGTTAAGGTGCCTTAAAACTAACTGCTATATCATAAGAGTCATTTTAATTGTAGTATCATTTTTATTACTATGACATAAACACGTTTGATTAATTTTAATGTAAGGGTTTAATTTTCAATAGACTTTAAATGAATAAATATTACTATTGCTGATAAAAGTAACCAACAGTTATATCTAACTGTTCATCTATGAAACAACTGTGTTAGCTGTATTACAATGCTGTTAGAATCCGTTAAAAAATACAAACATTTATATAACACTTACACATTTTAGTTAATAGTTTATTGCATTAATAAAACTTAGGTTTTAGTCAAGTATTGAAATACTTACAATCATTGAGTAGTTTTGTACGATAAAGACGCCTCCATCAAGAGCTAGTTTGACGACTGTCTCAAAATGGACGTTATCTCTCCAGTAACTCAAAGTTGACTTGACTCCTGAGGTATAGTTGGTAAATCAATAGCAAACAGGCGCGGGTCAGTTATAACTTCCGGCCAAGCAGAGTTCCAAACTTAAGTTAGACATCTGCGTTTAACGACATGGTAATTGACCTAATGGAGAGAGCCATTTGTTCAAGTAGAGGTTAGAAACTGTTTTATTTTGACACTATTCAATGACGCCATAGTTACTTTGTTATATGTACGGAATGTTGTAAAAGGGGAATGCAACTGTAAAAACTAGGTACAAGACTCAATTCAAACATATTATAAGTCAATGGCGTACTACTGTAAATCCACTGTCTGTTTTTAACAATTTAGTGCCAATATTATATTTCTGAGTCATTGCTTATGGCACATTCAGCTTCAGGGTTGATAACAATAAATGTATGTTTTATCGTCATAGTGAACGTTAATGTTTTTATCAATGTCAATATCATACCCTACGTCAGTTTTGTTGTCAATGACAGCGTATGTTTTATCGTCGAAGTGACCGCTAATATTGGTGTAGATATCAAGATCATACCATACGTCAGTTTTGGTGTCAGTGACAGCGTATGTTTTATCGTCGGACTGAGTGGTAATATTGGTATCGATTTCCAGATCGGACCCTACGTCAGTTTTGATATCAGTGACAGCGTATGTTTTATCGTCGGAGTGAACGCTAATGTTGGTATCGATATCAATATCACACCCTACGTCAGTTTTGATGTCAGTGACAGCGTATGTATTATCGTCGGAGTAAGCCCTTATATAAGTATCGATATCAATATCATACCCTACGTCCATTTTGGTGACAGCGTATGTTTTATCGTCGGAGTGAGCGGTAATATTGGTATCGATATCCAGATCGTACCTTACGTCAGTTTTGTTATCAGTGACAGCGTATGTTTTATCATCGGAATGAACGCTAATGTTGGTATCGATATCAATATTATACCCTAAGTCAGTTTTGGTGTCAGTGACAGCGTATATTTTATCGTCGGAGTGAGTGGTAATATTGGTATAGATTTCCTGATCGTATCTTACGTCAGTTTTGGTGTTAGTGACAGCGTCTGTTTTATCGTCGGAGTCAGTGGTAATATTGGTATCGATATCCAGATCGTACCTTACGTCAGTTTTGTTATCAGTCACAGTGTATGTTTTATCGTCGGAGTGAACGCTAATGTTGGTATCGATGTCAATATAATACCCTACGCCACTTTTGGTGTCAGTGACAGCGTATTTTTCATCGTCGTAGTGAACGTTATTGTTGGTATCAATATCAAGATCATACCTTACGTCAGTGTTGGTGTCAGTGACAGCGTATTTTTCATCGTCGTAGTGAACGTTGTTGTTGGTATCAATATCAAGATCATACCTTACGTCAGTGTTGGTGTCAGTGACAGCGTATTTTTCATCGTCGTGGTGAACGTTATTGTTGGTATCAATATCAAGATCATACCTTACGTCAGTGTTGGTGTCAGTGACAGCGTATTTTTCATCGTCGTAGTGAACGTTGTTGTTGGTATCAATATCAAGATCATACCTTACGTCAGTGTTGGTGTCAGTGACCGGTATATGTTTTATCGTCGTAGTGAACGCTAATGTTTTTTTCAATATCATACACTACGATATTGACGTCAGTTTTGGTGTCAGTGACCGGTGTATGTTTTATCGTCGTAGTGAACGTTATTGTTGGTATCAATATCAATATCATACCCTACGTCAGTTTTAGTGTCAATGACAGCGTGTTTTATCGTGGAGTGAACGCTAATGTTTTTATAAAAATCAATATCATACCCTACGTCCGTTTTGGTGTCAGTAATAGCGTATATTTTATCGTCGTAGTGAACGCTAATGTTTTTATCAAAATCAATGTCATACCCTACGTCCGTTTTGGTGTCAGTAATAGCGTATATTTTATCGTCGTAGTGAACGCTAATGTTTTTTTCGATATCATACACTACGATTTTGACGTTAGTTTTGGTGTCAGTGACCGGTGTATGTTTTATCGTCGTAGTGAACGTTATTATTGGTATCAATATCAAGATCATACCTTACGTCAGTTTTGGTGTCAGTGACCGGTGTATGTTTTATCGTCGTAGTGAACGTTATTGTTGGTATCAATATCAAGATCATACCTTACGTCAGTGTTGGTGTCAGTGACCGGTGTATGTTTTATCGTCGTAGTGAACGTTATTGTTGGTATCAATATCAAGATCATACCTTACGTCAGTGTTGGTGTCATTGACAGTGTCGGTTGTATCGGCAGCGTTTTGTCGTATTTAGTGTCAATATCAACTTTAGTTTTTTTGTCAGTGACAGCATCAGTTTTTCCATCTGTGTGAACATCAGCATTAGTGTCACTGGCACGTCATATTTAACGTGTATTTTAGAGTCAGTGACATTGTCAGTTTTGATGCCATATTATACTCGAGTTTTATTTGTCTGTGATTGTCTTAGTAGCCATGACATTATAGTTAGTTTATGTGTCATTATGACATCACATTCAGCGTTTATTGGTCAGTTCCATTGTCAATGGTGGTTTCAGTGTTATATCAACTAGTCTACCCCATAGTGTCTGGCTCCTACAATAGTGCAAATTGTATACTTGGTTAGGAAATCAGGACACAATTAGTATAACTCAGCAATCATTATCATAGTAAACCATTACTGTTAAACAGCCTTAAAAGGCTTTAAATATATTATTACAATATACTATTTATTTTTGGTAGGAAGTAGAATGATTTTTTTTCACCTAAGTTAAATGACTATTCAGGTAGTCTTGGGGTAAACGTGGTGAATTATAAACCATATTTTGCTCTGCAAGTAAATCAGCATCAAAAGGTAACGTTAGCAGTTATGGGGTAAACTTGTAAGTATGGATGATAACCGTTATGTAATTTGTCGTACCATATTAATTATTTTAAATGTGTAGTGAAACTCAGTATCAAATAGTGTGATATTTACTGAAACAGTTGGTAGTGAGTCATGCACACTATAAAGTTCAGGTGTTATATATAAAAAATGGATATTTTATACTTTGAAAAATATAAGGTTTTTTTAATGGGAATATATAGTGAAATCATAAAAATGGTATTGAAATTGTATTTGTGTAAGTCACAAATCTTGGAATGTGTGATATTTTATGTTTTCAGAAACTGAAAATGTTAGTATATAATACCATTGCAGATTATGTGTCGGACATAATCACTTGGTTGGATTGATAGTATTTCTTAGTTGCGTTTTTTGTTTTTCAATTATATCGGTGTTACCATATACAACAGTTTTCTATAAATATTTCGTCCATCATAATATATTTACGTGAGTAATCTGGATCGGTTATAAGCTTTCTCTCTTTATAAGTATTTGATTGAAGGTTCCTTTTAGGCAGCGAACTTTCGTGACTTATTTACTTTTCTGTTGGCCACGGCACACATTATTCACAGACGTACCGCAATAAATTGAATTCGTACTAATTGACATCATACAACAAGTCAGTGAGTACCAAGTCAAAAGTGTAAATATTTTGAAGGAAACGAAAACTAAAGACATGCCTGTCAGATGGTATGAAAGGTGAATTCAACTGTGTTTACAGACCTTAACTAAAAGAATTAAACAAACCAAAGATATATATAAAACAATAAATCTCATAGTATATAGAAAACAATAGGAGCTAAAATAAAATCACTATCCTAAAGTACAATGATTTAAATTTTTATAATCAACCTAACATATTCTAAAAACTCGGACGGAAAATCAAAGAAATAATTTAAAATAACAATGCCAACTTACCAAAAAAATTAGCTAGGCCCAAAACCTCACCTAGCCTTAAATGGGAAATACCTTGGAGTCTCCCATGATCTGGTAGTTATACCACCAAAACCCTCATAGCCAACCAACCCCAGAAACCCACTCCCTGTCACTCTCCCCAACACAACTGACCCGCGGAATAGACTTTAAAGTAGTCAAGAACCTTTCGATTATTTTTCTGTTTAAATTGTAAATTGCTTCTTGTTTAACGGTTAAATAATACTAATAAATTATGTAACTAAAATATCAAATATTTAGTTATAAGTACGCCTACCAGAAAATAATTTCAATTTATTAATAAACTTATTACATTAGTGAATAAAATCTATTTTTCACTCTTTAACTTGTTTTGATAATTAATTTCTTCGAAGTATTACATTTTATTTATCAAATTTATTTATGATATTTATTATTAAAAACGGATCTCTAAAACAGCCACCTAATATACAAGGTGTTACAAAACGGTTGGGCTGGCTCTGCATGTTCAGATTCTATGTGTTATTCTAAGCTAAAAATTAAAAATATTTTTTTTTTCATTTCCGGTTTGTTTAGCAACTAGACGACTTTTTGTTTTTTCATAAAATAATTTATATCTTTGTTGTTTACCTTTACGATTGTTACAAAACTCAGTAAATGGAATCACGTTAGAAGAAGTATTTGTAAAAAAAAATATTTTTATATTCTCTTGATTATTTTAAATATGAACTGTATCTTGATTACTTTCTAAATTACAGCCATTTTGTTTCTATTTTAACAAATACCTGAAAAAACACTGTTTTTAATATTTTAAGATATAAAACTGTTTTTAAATAAATTTACCTTTCTAATGATACCTCATGTGTCAAAATCGGTTAAGAAATAATTAACATGCAGTTCAAATACTTTCAAATTAGTAGCCATTTATTTTGCATGTAAATCAATGTTAGGTTATAAAATTGTTTTTTTTAACCGACTTTTACAAATAAGGTGTCATTGGAAAGATAAATGTATTTAACAACTGTATTCAGCCTTTCACAGTTTTTATAAAACCAGTTTATTTAGATATTTGTTAAAACAAAAACAAAATGACCGTATTTTTTTTAAATAATCGAGATAATTTTAAAAATAATATGATCAAATACTACCTTCTAACATGAACCCATTTACCGAGTTTTGTAACAATCTTAAAGGTAACAACAAAGATATAAACTGTTTTATGAAAGAAAAAAAACAGAATGGCATCTAGCTGCTAAACAATGCGGAAATTGAATATTATTCTTAATTTTTAGCGTATAATCACACATAGAATCTGAGAATGCATAGCCAGCCCAACATTTTTCTAACACCCTGTACATAATAATATTTAATGTGTGATTTTTAATACAGGAAATATTATATTGCTATTAAATATTTATTATAATGATGACTAACTGCCGAATAAACCAGCTATTTGGGGACATAGTGCTATTAATATTGAATATTCAGTGATGGCTGCTCAATATTTACCATCACTGTGGAGTGTGGACAATGTTGACACTGTAGAGACGTTTAGGGTGAAATAGTATGTGACTCAATAGGGTCAAGATTTATTCCAGGATAGATAATTGAGGTATCAGTAAATTACAATAATACTACATGGTTCGGATTCCAATGTGTACATTCTTTAATAATCGCACTTTATATATAAGTGAATAAATAGGGTACCCTTTAAAAATATTGTTTGATTTTCATTTATTCCAGAAGGCTGCGTTTTTACCATACACTCATTCACAGTACACGTTTATCCATGTAAATCATCAGTTTCTTGAAAAAATTTTAATATTGTTTTTATCTTTGATGATATTAAAACCGTGAATTTATTTACAAATATTCTTTGTAGAATAATATTTAAACACAAACAATTGCGGATCTATTGTTTTGTTTACTTAACTATTCTTAAAGTTATACTTGATTTAGTAACTTGAAACTGGAAATTTGTATACATAATATGTTTTATGATTATTTACAAACATAAATGCATCATGCAAGATACAAACTATGTGAAACGTTTGTATTGCATTATCTATGCTGATAGGGACCAAATACATCACATTGAAGTGATAAAGCTTAAAGTATCATTAAAATAAGGGGTGCTTTTAGCTTTATTGACATTTCAAAAACCCAATTTCAACTCGTTTTGTGGCCACTATGGAAATTAAACAATTTCTGTTATTGGGTTTCCTCTGTTTTTTTTTTTTTTTATTTATTTATTTATTTTTTTTTTATAATACACAACTTAGTTGATTACATATGGAAATATAAGATGTTATTGCAGTTATTTATTTTTAATTTGTCAATACTGCATTGTTTGAAAACTCTTGTCCTTGGTAATAAATTTAAATGTTTTTTTTTCTATTTTTCCCCTTTTTTTAGCTGGTAGTTGATTATTTTTATTACAATTTACGTGCAATACTTTGCTAACCTTAGCTCACGAACATTCGCTTGTTATACATATTTCAATATAGCATAAATATAAGTAACATACATTTTTATCCAATTAGGAATTACTTAAAAAAACTAATGTACTGATGACAATTAAAATGTAGGTCATACATGAATACGTTTATTTTATAAAATATTTGAATATTTCCCCTTATAAATTTTTGACTGTATTTTGTATTTTTTCTAAAAGTAACCTACTAATTCACTTACAGTTAAAAAAGTAAATATTAAAAAAAATTTTAAAACTAAAAGTTGAATACAAATGTTTTCTAACTCCCCTATTGAAACTGTATCAAGCTCCAAACAGTATTTTCAGAGAAGATCTACTCCTAAGTAAGTTAATTTCATCATTAAGGGTGAGAAGCGAACAGTTTCCCAACACTAACTAGCTTATACCTTTATCTGTATTAAAAGTTTCTACATTTAACAAACAGGAATATAAGGTCGTTTATCGCTTTCCAACTAACCAGGAGTATATTTTCATGTTATTATTCATCTTTCAGTTAATATGTTAGTTTGTTAAAAATTCTATATTTCAAAACACTTTTAAACTACAACATGCTGTTTGATTACAATACTTGCATGTTTTAATAACGTTATAATTACGTGCATAGCAACTACAGGTATGATACAGGGTGTCCCAACAGTAAAGTTCCAAACTTAGAGAAACGGTTGTGTAGGGTAGAAAATGTGAAAAATCAAGAATATTTTTCTCCAAAAACGCTTCGTTTACCAGATGTCCGCCATTTTGTTTTTGTTTTTTCACAAAAGAATTATTTTTATTTTTTAGTTGGCTTAACCGATCTTTTTGAAACTCACTATGCATGTTAATATAGTATAGACCTATTCTATAACAAAATTACTTGATCAAATTTCATATTTAAAATAGCAGCAATTTTACATTTTTAAACGGACATTGCGAAAAAACAACAAAAATACAAAAAATTACTAAGAATGCCATTTTAAAGATAATTTTATTACCAATCCATAAGGATTAAAAAAAGTTAGAATCGAAAAAAACGAGGCACATTGACATTTGTGTTGAGAGGAAGCAAAAAGTCATTTGTTTTTATCTTTTTTTTTAATTCCTCTCAACACAAATGTCAAAGTGTCTCTGTATTTTTTCTATTTCATTCCAAATGTTTTCATACCGACAAATTATTAATAAAATTATGTAAAAACGGGATTTTGTATTGTTTTGCCGTTTTCAGCAATTTCCATTTGAAAATTTAAAATGTTTTTGCCATTATTAAATTGAATCAAGTTGATTTGTTTTAATTCTTCTTGATTATCTTAATATTCATATTGTGTTTCATAACGGTCAGTTGAGCCAACTTAGAGATAAAAACTATTTTGTAAAAATAACAAAATGGCAGATATCTGGTAAACAAAGCGTTTTTGGGAAAAAGTTTATTTTTTAAATTCTCTTTATTTTTACTTATATAACTATTTATCCAAGTTTGGAAATTTACTTTTAGGACACAAAAGTATTGTTGTATATATTTTTTTATAGCAAATTCATAAAAATCACACTATCTTTTTGCTGTAAACGCCGTTATTGGGAGACCTTGTCATTTACATTGCAGAAGCTGTGTTTTTGCTTTTGACACTATTCTGTGGTGAAAGTATTTCTGGGCCAGGGATGGCTAGCTTTGAATAAATTTATAAGTAAGAATGTGGCGTACACAGTAAATGTGAATTATGCACAAGTGATAAAATATATAAATACAAATATAAGTACTGTATATTTTTATTTTTGAAGTTATATTTTTGATATTGAAATCTATGCCACTATTTTGAAGATTCATACAAAGTAGATAAGTTATTAAAATATTCCAGAACATTTTAACAAATTTAAACGATAGAAAAATAAAAAGAGTAAATCTTTCTCCAAAAGATAACATACTCTTCTGGAATGCTGGAAGTAGTAGCATTGAAGACATTCTTAGATATTTCCTGTAAGCATAGTTTGTTGCTTATAGTAATATTTCCGTAAATGATTTTAACATACATCATATAGACTGAACCCATATTATTTAAACTTATTTAAAGAATCATTGACCTCCCTTAATTTAACAAAATTAATACAAAACGTTAGATTATAGCTTTATCTCATATCGAATTGCAATGGTTGACAAACTGGGGTTACACTAGCACTCATATTATTTCAATTAGTGATGAAAAAATATAAAGATTTAAATTATTTTTATCAAAAAGGAAAACTGCTTGCGTAATCTGATCTTATGTAAAAACCAAAAAAAAAAAGAAAAAATAATAGTTTTAAGTAGACTATTAATAACTAATTATTTATTAATATTCATATAAATAATGAGGAAAATAATACATACATCCACAATATTTGCATAGGGTTTGAAACACTTCCACACTTATTATGTGGACACAATTATTTCAGATAAACACACATATTAATTAGGTTCTGTATGACAGGATATATTAAAGTTTCATAGTTAGTAAATAAAAATAGAGTAAATAAAAATATAAGTTACTATTCTAAATAAACTGTCCCACATGAATAGAGTAAGCCACAAAGTAGAGCGTTGACATATAAGGAAAAGCAAAGCAAACCCGTCTGCAAGCAGAAATAACAAAAACTTCAATTTAGCTCCTAGAGAAGTGATCCAGCCTTTTTGCTAAAGTATATTGCTTTCATTTTATTAAAGCTTATAAATAAATAAATGTATCATTATATGTCTATGTTATGTTGTGGTTAATTTGATTCTAATATTTAAATTTCTATAAAAACCCTAATTGTAACCAATAACCAGTTATAAATAAACCATAGAGTATATTGTATTATCAGTATAAATTATAATTTAAACCATTTTACATTCTTACGTTTATTATACAATAAATGTCCTAAAAATATACAGTAGGTGTTCTTTGCCTAAAAATGCATTTAAAACAACAATTCTAAGCCACTTTAATCAGGTCCAATATAGACGTACGATAGTGATTACCTACTAAGAACCTAACTAGGTTAGTTATAACCCTCCCGCCCACTCATATATTTCCAGTTGTGATAGCATTCCCAATCACCCATACACGCACAGTGATGATAACCCACCCATACTCGTACGTAACCCACCTACCACCCAATTATGGTAGTGATTACCCTCAAACTCACCCATACACGTACAGTAGTTATTAATTTTCCATCCTCCCATATACGCTAAGTGATGTTAACCATCCCATCCACACACCATACACCTACGTCGGTGATAACCCACCTTCTTTCCACGTATGGGGGTGATAACCTTCACACCCACCCATACACGTACAGTGGTTATGACTTTCCCACCCACCTATACGTGTAGGGATACTATGAACCACCCACAACTTAGGTAAGATACTGATAACTCTCTTACCCACTCAGATAAACTGATGGTGGATTGACAATTATATATAAATTTTTTAGATATTTTTTATTTAAACGTACGGTTTTGTGATGAAACCAGTATTAATTATTATGGACGAAAATATTAACAAATTAATTGAATTTATAAAAAGGCTTAAAATTATGATAATATTTTAATATATCATGAAGGTTTTGGATGTAAAACGTATCTATTTTTATTAATAAAACTTAAATAGGTGTATATTTTTAAATAAGTCATAAGCTCATATATTGCATTAAAATTTTACGTAAATTGTTTGAATACTTAATGTTTTTTTTTTTTTATAGTATTTAAAGTGGATAAGTTTGTATATTGTAGCATAGTACAAAATAAACACGAAATGTAATGCAATATATTTATTTACAATTGTATTTATACAATACATTTTGGATTTACTACATATATTGGTTTTTCATGGTTAAAATATAATAGGCACATACAATTTTGATAATTATTAGCTTCATTTAAATTAAAACAAGTGTTTAAAAAAATACAGGTAAGGATTCCAAATACATCCGGCCCTCACGAGGACCTCTGGCAGTGCTTAGCACTATGTCTTAACTCAATATTGTCCAAAACAAGGAAGCCAGAAGGTCAATCTTAAAGTGTTATATTATTGATATAGATGGACAATGTACATACTGATAATACTGTATCAATCTGTCATCTGTCAACTGGTGGTACACGTACTGACAGACGTATCAATTTCTGACAAGACAATGTCAACAGCAATCAGTCATCCCCAACGTCCATTACAAGTCAATTATTATAATTAGATGAACGATATGTGACATATTAATAATTAACTTGGTTAGTTAATTTTCAAAACAAATTATCATGAACTAATTATGTAAAAGTTTTGGAAAAGATATGATATATCGGATACCCTAAAATACATGTGTAGCCTATTATCTTATGTAATAATTCATTACGTTTTTGACATATTATAAAGAATGAGAATCGTATGTGTAAGAACAAGAGGAAATTGAGCGTAATAGAACTAATAAATGTAAATTGCCTAAAAATCTACTTGATACGCTCTTGACACGGTGAAATATGCAGGTCTAAATGGTCTGCATCTTTCTATAAATAACATAAAGGATAAATGCTATAAATGTACATGGTTTCATGAGAAAGAGTTAAGTTTTCTACTCTTTTATATCCATCAAAGGTAATTGGTGGAGGGTCTTACCAAGCATATAATATGATGAGTTATTTTATTAATATTATAAACAACAAAATATAAAGTATTTTATTATTATTATTAGTGTTTATACTTCTTACTATTATAGAATTGGTTATTCCATACGTATGTTACCAAGGTTAAATTGAAAAATGACTTTACAGTTCTAATTTAAAATTTTTCTTTTCCATTTTTTAAAATAAAAATAAGTTATAGTTTTTGTTACAGTTACAATTAGACTCTACTATACATTATATTTTACGACTGGCTGAACATATAACTTGCAATTTTATATTACTTTCTTTGTTACAGATATGCATGAGGTTTATGTTTGAATGGATATGACACTCGTAATTTCGAAAATTTCAGAGTGGATTTTATTGTTTTATAAGTGCCAATGCATAAATGCACACATTTATATATCCTAAAACAGTAAATAACATGAGCAATGCAACTGACATTATATTTTCACTAAATATTGCTAAGCGTAGAGAAGTTCAATTTTTGTTCGCTCTATAAATATTGTTACAGTGGTAAATCAATCGGAGAAATCATTCCAGTATCGTAAAAACAAACATATGTTGAACTTACTTTCTAAAAGAATTTTCACAAAAATACGATAGTTTTTATAGTTTAAGCAAGTCTGAAAAAAGAGCTAAAGCTTGTTCTGTAGAATAAATTATGTACTATTTCCTTTGTGAATCTTCAAGTACTTAGATTTTCAGTTTTTTTATGACTCAACAAGTTGAGTGGTCCCTATTATGTTCTTTATATTTAAATTTGTTAACAATTTTGATATTCAAACGAAAATCCCATATTTATGACTGAAAATACCTTTAAGCTTTATCAGTGAAAGTAGGCTTGACAATATTTAATTTTACTGTGTCTAAGGAAATACGAAATGTGTTTGGAGGCCCTATTAACTATCGGACTTGCTCCCTTCTAACTTTTCTTCAAACTTTTCTTTTCTTCAAAACTTGCTAGGCCCGATGTCTTGTTAGACCGATAGTGTATCCCAGTCTTAAGTGCGTTAGAGTTCCTCACTTGTTTCATTAATGGAGTTTAATGGGCGTTATAATAGAATGGTGCGTGGAAAACGCATTGCTATTTATAAAAACTACCCGACTTCACAGAATGCGTGCTATTCGTAACTAACTCATAAAAAGTAAACATAAATTACGTGTGGGATGTATTTTCGAGTATCGTGAGAATATACTTTAGGCTTTTTCAACAGACACTAGAAAAAATGAACTTGCCGCAAACTGTGTTGAGAAGATTTATTTATTGTGTACCTTTCTTCATATCCTTTCCCCATTTAAGGTTAAATTGTATTCTGAGTCCACGAGAAATATATTTAGAACACTGTCTGTTTTATCCACTGACGTGTTGAAATTTTAGGAACACCAATGTATGTGCAACTTTTTTTAAATAACACTTTTTCAAAAAACCTCTCGGGTTACGAAACGTACTAAACGCGCTAAATCCATCGTTTACCATTCAAGTGTACTACATTAGTATGAACATGAAAACTAGCATAATGACTAAACTCATATTATATAAAAGTTACATATACTGTGAGCATTATTATCGAGTAAGTTAAAATGATACTAACAACTCGCTGACCTTTAGTACTGCATTGTTCTTAAAATAATGAAACCCTTTTACGTCAAGGAAAGAGTTAATATCAACGATGTTCTCAAAGATTTTCAATTAAATAGTTGGGATTAACTGAGCTAAAGCATTAATTTTATGTTCAGTGTGTTTATTTATCTAAACAAAAATCCAGATAAAGATGTTATAAGGCTTTCACAGAAGATTTCCTTTGTAATGATAGTAAATCTGCAGAAACATTTTATTAGAGAGTTTCATGTGAATAAAGCCATATGGGCAATATACTCGTGGTTGGCAACACTGGTAAGTGATCACGTATTGACTCATTAGACGTTATAGCGTAGGCAGAGCAATAATCACTGTTTACCGATGAACTGACCACAATCAGATGTGTCTAATGGGTATAATAGAAGACTGTACTCTTTGGGAGAATTTTTTTAACTCAGTTATTATCTTTTTTTGTCTTTTTCTTAATAATTCTTTATATTTATGAGTATATAGTACATTTAACTGATAACAATTAGTTTCAATCAGAGTAACTTGAATTTAAGTTTTTTAACTCATGTTTTCATGGTAC
The DNA here is from genome assembly GCA_035578905.1 of Stictocephala bisonia. Lineage (NCBI taxonomy): Eukaryota > Metazoa > Arthropoda > Insecta > Hemiptera > Membracidae > Stictocephala > Stictocephala bisonia. The sequence continues at coordinate 161,701 of JAQJVL010000002.1, read as the reverse complement.
TCCTTGTTTGGAATTGAATACCCAGATTTATAATATGTATTCACTTAAAATGCCGTTTACGGTGTGATATTATTAAGCCATACGACACAACACATGTAGATTTTCTAAAATTGTATATGTAAATAATTTGTAAAAGCAACATACTAATCTAGAACTATTGGATTATTTTAATTAAATGTCAAACATAACCTAACTTTTTTCTGAATACTTATTTTATATAAGCGTTAACATCAATTACTGTAAAATATATTTTGGATTGTTTTACCTTTTAATATAGGCTCATGCAAAATATATCTCTGATATATTTCTTCTAATCTATTTATTTGTTTTTGTTTTTTTGAATTTTAAAAATAATCGACGATAATTGGTAAGAAACCACCTTGCAAAACACATCCTAAGTCAGGTTCTTAATCTAAGATATAGGGAGGGAAATGTCCTCACTCTGGTTTACTTATGCAGTTTATAATACTAATAATAATGAATTGAGAGCACTGATGGGTGGTGGACTTATCGCCTCATCGGAGATCTCGAGGCCTGGATCGGTTAGAGCTATGGAGAGGTTTATTTTTTCCTGTGTCAGTTACTTACGGGTCACGGATAGTTCAGGAAGTATCTGCATGGAATGGGGAAGGTCAGGTCACCTCAGTGCATACATACATACATACTGCCCGGAGGACGAGGAAGAAAGATGTTCATCACTCGTTCTTCGTGTGTGGGCGCTTCGTTGGGGAGAGCTCCGCGGTAAATCCTGTTACGGCAGACACCATATTGAAGGCAATGCTGCAAAGTAAAGGAATGTGGAGAATTATAGTGGCCTACACCAACATAGTGCTACGTGCCAAAAGTGAGGAAGTATATCTAGGGAGCTGCGCAATATGAAGTATAAAAGTGACCTCGTTACATATAGTAAAAAAAAACTCAATACAACCTGTTGTTTCTCTATATTTACTTATTTATTTACTATGTGGCTTAAACTATAGGACGAGTATATTTTAAAATTGTAAAATATAATTGCATTTTACAACGAATTTGTGTAAGCTTAATGGTGTACTCTACTTTTGTCTGTAAATGGTCTTGTGATATCAATTTCTAATTGAACTTTTACACTATACAAATAGTTATGTTTAATAAGATTGTATTTTTTATAGACAGTTAAATATGTTATGTGAAAAAATACACGTATACATTTATGTATGTTAACTGCATTAATTTTAGTAAAGGAAGCCCAACGACATCTTAGTTTCTTTTTTTTTTTTTTTATTACTTGGTGGAAATCTTGGAATTTGTTCCGTTAATTTTTTTACTATTAAAATTAATTAATAAAATATATTATTTGAACATACTATAGATTTTATGTATATTATATGTCTACCTTCTATATAAGATTGTGAAATTCGTTATCATTAATTTCCATTATGAGACTGATGTCGAGATCATACAATTGTTCAAAGAAAATCGATTAAATAGATAGAAACATGTATTATAAAGCTATAAAAAATCAGATAGTCCAATATTCTGTAAATGTAACTTCTGTGGGATGTAAGTGATCCCCTACCACATGTTAGTGATCAATACATGAGCACTGAACTACCTAAGAGGGATTGGTGACTAGCCTCCTCTAAGGGACAAATGCGGTGTTAGTTGGATCAGTGTCAGAAATGTAGCTTTAACATTGCCTTCCGTGTGCACTCATGTGAGCTCAACCCTATGTAGACTGTAAATCCTATGATTATAAACAGAGTTTCGAAATATTTCCAAGTAGTCTTTTTTAAATGCTCATGTATTAAGGAACACTTTTAAACAAAGGTTTTGTTTTAAATTTCGTTATAAACAAATATTATTAAAAAAATATAAATTTATCTCATCTATTTCTCTAATGTGTTAATTTGATTTACACTACAGTATTATTTTTATATAAACTGAATTAAAAATTTAAACTGACCCAATTAATAACTAACCTACTTTTTCTATTGGAAACACTTTTAGTTAAAGTAGCTTAGACCAACACATACAATATATTCTATACATATGTTTAAAATAAACCATTTTCGTCTTCTTGGACATAAACAGAGATAACCACCTCCTCTATAATAAATATTATTTAAAACCTGATAGCGTCAAAACAAGTTGTATCTTGAACTTGGGTTAAGTATTTGATATACCAGACTTCCAAACAAATGGAAACCGTTGCTTTAAAATAATTTAATAACATGTTTACATACTTAAGTAGATAAATTGACTAATTAGTAATGTTAGTAATGCCATGGTTAATGTTACTGGTAATAGTATAACAATTAATTGCAATATGTGTTACCTAAAATATGTAATATAAATGTAAAAAATAATATGTAATACAATAATAATGTTAAAATACATACATTCTCTGTAGTCTGCACCTTCAATGCACGAAACAAAATGCAAAGTTTGTTCAACTGATATATATCCAAATTAAGTTTCATTAGAAAGAATAAATAAAATTTTACTTATGTCGATTGCTACTGATCCCGTTACATCCCTGTTTAAATGGAACATCTGGTTTATACGCAGTAATAATTCACATCATTCAAATTTGACTATGAATCTTTTATGTTTATTTAATACTTGTTTTATGAGCTCTGCACTGTATTGAAAAGATGTTACGTCAGATATTTAATAGGATACAGACACATTAAAAGTAGGAAAATATGGTTTAAAATATAGGTATAGTGTTTTTATGTAGGATATATATTTATATGTAAGTCCGGGATTATAAAGTAACTATATACTTTAAGATGATTATTTACTATTCTATTAATAGTAAACAATTTACTTCCAGAAAATAATTTGGAAAGAATGAAAAATCCTTTAATGATTTAGCTTTATTAGTTATTTGAATATTGTAAATTGATAGGACCTTTGATCTGAGAACCATGAAAAATAAATGGTAGAAGGTATAACGGGCTCCCTCCCCCTTTGTTATGTCAGATTTTTTACTAAAAACAGATGTTCAATTACATTTCTAAGGAATGTACACTACAAACAAAACAGCTTTTTTGTACACAAGCTGTAGCCAGATTTTATGTATCAACTTTCAACAACTTGAGATGTGGCTTCCGGCCTTTGGCCTCAAGCCCCAACTTAGTGGGTAGGTAAATAATAAATAAAATAAAATATATAATGTTTGTTTGGATAAAACTTTCATCTATACTGAAAAAGATAGTGAAGAGTGTGTGAGATATTTTCTTATTATATTAAAATAATATAATAGAAAACAGTATAGTTTATATTACTTAATTTTATCCAGTTTTTAATGTGGAGAAATCAATTTTCTTTTTCTGTGTTATATATTATAATTGTTACAAGTAATTATAAATAAATCATATATGTTTCTTTCTCATATTCTCACAGGTATTATTTAAAGGTTAGTTTGATAAAGGCAACATTAAGTTACGTAAACATTGTTAGAAGTAGAATGGTGTTCATTAGGTAGTTAAGAATGTACAGCTAACCTCGTTAACTGTTTCACAATGGAAGAAGATCTTTTCAGAGAGTTTATTCTTGTCATTATTCCAGTAAAGACGCTTTCCACAACTCTTCTATAATGATCTGATGAAAACTTGTTTATTAGTACTAATAGGGTTAAGAGCATTTAAGCTTTATGCGTATTATATTTCAAAGAAAAATGGATCCAATGCTTAAAATTATCTGATCATATTTGTGTCTAATTAAATTAGGTTAATCAAATTGTAGATGGTGGTTTTACTAAATAATAATTTCCTATACAAATAAATAAATTTTCTTTGATTTGCATGTCTTTTAATTTAGGAACTGACAAATTGTTATTCACTCTTTGCGTTCTTCTTTTAACTGAGTTTTGTTTTCAATATTTGTAAAAGAAGTTAAATGTGTGCCTTTTAATGTAAGCTTCATATATTTTACATATAACGTTTCTTGAGGCACAATGTAAATAAATGTATATTGTCATTATTATTTTCGAAACTGTTTGTATTGTATAACGTTACATTAACCTTATTATCCTGTTTAGTATGTTTGGGTATGCTATTTTTGAATAATATTAATAAATGTAATTTGCTATAAGCAGACGGCAAAGCACGGAGCAGAAGACAATTAAATTAGAAACTGGACTCATTAATTTTTAATTTTTGTTTTATTTTATTCGTTTAATTTTTTGTAACACTGCCACATTACTTGCAACGTGGCAGTGCAATTTCCAAGTCTATGAATTGTTTATGTATTGTACTCATTTTGCGGAAATAAATTCTTATTCTTATTCTTATTATTCTTATATTCACGTACATTCAACGTTCGATTCCAACAGTGAATGTAAGTGGATCGAGCATTCAATTTTGCACTAGTTCAGTAATTTTATTATAAAGAAAGATATAAGAATTATTATAACTGATTTATAAAAACAAATTGTTATACCTAAGTGTTGCTTAAGTCTCTCTTATTATAAATATTTTATAAGTTGGACGTTCTGTTATCAAATTATAAAGCAACATAGAATGTTACTTAATCCTTCGGCACTTATTTAATATTTTCAAGCTTTTTTAACTGTTTTTCTAAACACTGCTTAGTAAGAGATTAGATTAATGAATATATTTCTAAAATACATCAGGTACCTGTACAAACTGTTAAATTGAAAAAAACTTCTGCCAAACAGTAATGATTTCTGTTATAGTAAAAAAATCCGGTTGTAGTTTCACAAAGTATAGTTTTGTGGAGATTTTTGCTAAATTTTCTTTTCAAGACAATGTTATTGTGTGTAAACAGATCGAGTTGCGTACAAGATCGTTCAAAAACTCACCTCAGTTAATCCATCGGGAACTTTTTTATTTATTTATTTATACTTTATTCATGAAACATTTCTTTACTTTAACGTATCAAAACTAGAACTCGATTAAATATAAATTGCTAAGCTTTTATTGTTATCTGTCAGTATCTTTATAGATCTTTTGGATAAATTAAACGCTTCATATCATGTGGTTAATTGTTCCCCTGATGTGTATTTCATATAAATCTTTTTGTCAGTCCTCTCATATGATTTACTGTGATCCAAACATATTAAAAACATTGATTGCTTGGATATAAGCTTTTATAAGGTGATAGAGTTTGTACAAACAGGTGTTATACCGGTGTTAACACTAGCCATTAATCCAATAAAGTTAGTGTTGTTGCGACAGTTATTCTCTAGCAATAAACATTGTTATGTACTCCTTTGTTATTCGTATACGGATCTTTTAGTTTCTTTATTATAATCTTATTATTCAAATTGCTATTCAGTTACTACACTTATTTATATAAAGTAAATTTAATTGTATTCGTAGTACGTTTAGTTATTGCTTACCGGCATGCCTACTCCACAAATTTCTTGGTTCATAATGATCATTTGGTTAAAATGTCTGTAGATCCTTCAGTTCTAATGTTCACAAGGCTGTGAGAAGATGGGATATTTGTATGCCTCTGCATGAATACAACAAAGAGCTCTGATATTGCTTGGTGTATGATGATTACTTGGTTAAAATGTCTGAAGATCCTTCAGTTCTAATGTTCAGAAGGCTGTGAGAAGATGGGATATTTGTATGCCTCTGCATGAATACAACAAAGAGCTCTGATATTGCTTGGTGTATGATGATTACTTGGTTAAAATGTCTGTAGATCCTTCAGTTCTAATGTTCACAAGGCTGTGAGAAGATGGGATATTTGTATGCCTCTGCATGAATACAACAAAGTGCTCTGATATTGCTTGGTGTATGATGATTACTTGGTTAAAATGTCTGTAGATCCTTCAGTTCTAATGTTCACAAGGCTGTGAGAAGATGGGACATTTGTATGCCTCTGCATGAATACAACAAAGTGCTCTGATATTGCTTGGTGTATGATGATTACTTGGTTAAAATGTCTGAAGATCCTTTAGTTCTAATGTTCAGAAGCTGTGAGAAGATGGGACATTTGTATGCCTCTGCATGAACACTACAAAGGGCTCTGATATTGCTTGGTGTATGATGATTACTTGGTTAAAATGTCTGAAGATCCTTCAGTTCTAATGTTCACAAGGCTGTGAGAAGATGGGACATTCGTATGCCTCTGTATGAACACAACAAAGGGCTCTGATATTGTTTGGTGTATGATGATTACTTGGTTAAAATATCTAAAGATCTTTCCAACTCAATGCTACGACAAGGTTACGAGAAGATGGGACATTTGTAGCCCGTGCACAAACCAATGAGTGTTGTAAAATATATCTGTGGGTAGTAAATGTGTTCAATATTTATTGCGTATCCTCAGCCTAGTTTACTACTAAATCCTATGTACTTTGACTAATATAATACTTTCAGAATCACATTCCAGAGGTATTTGACAGTTTATTTTAACGCTGTTACTCAAATAAATGTCCTTGTCTGTTCGAATTTAACCCTGTTCATGGTAACGTTACTTAAATATTATTTTAGTTATATTTTTTTAATATTTTTCAAACATTACATCCATTAATAATAAAATCGCATATAGTTAATCTAAAAATAGTTTGAGAAGTATATTTTGGTATTTTTTTATTAATGTTATTGTGTAAATAACTAAAATGTCTACCTTTAGAATCACCAGTATAATAATTTATGTGTTAAGACACAAAAATACCGTCATGACGTGGCTAACGTGCATTACTGTCAGTGTAGGAATTATGTTTACTAGAGTTTTTGGGCTGTTTACTTAAAACTAAGAGTTTAAAAAAAATAAACATACCTTTATTTTCCTCGTATAATATTACAATATAACGTGTGATTTTTTTTAGTTTATTACAGCTATTATAGTTTTTATCCCTGTTTGTACAGAATTATACCATAATATTAATTAATTTTCATTTTGTATTAGTTATGGACTTTCATTCCTAAAAAGCCCATTTATGTCATATTTATATTTCAAAACGTGGTTGACAGAAATTGTTTCTATAAATTTTACAAATTTACCAATTTTAACTTTGATGAAAAATATTTGTTATCAATTTCTTAAACAACGCATTCTTGTCTTATATATGAATTAAAATTAATTAATTGGTGACGTTATTCTTAAAAAATGTTTAGTTATGATACATTTTTTTTTATTCGTAAGTAAATGCGGCAATTTTAAATTAATTCATAGACATTTAAAATTACATTTAAATTTAATTTTATATATATAAAATCTTTACATTTACTTACGTAACTAGCCCTATCATACGGTTTACAACGTAACTAAGTAATTATCTTAACGACCTCTCGAGGCCAAAGAATTTTTGTTTCAGAAAATGAATAAGAACTATTTTCTTTAAAAGTTAAAACTCTGGAATTTGTAAAACTTATAAAATACACTTCCGTCAGCCACATAATTAAATAACAATGTGATAAAATAACGTGTGTTCTTAGTAATCAAAGTTTAAAGTTGTTGCATAATGAAACATAATTATGATTCCAATACCTTTTAATTACTACTAAGATAAAAATTAATTATACTATAGTAACATTAAGAATTAGAAAACCAATTTTGTAATTTGACTCCTCATATGCCTCTTATTTTCTTAGTAAACAATCTTCAAACTCGGGTACATATAATTTCTGCATTGAGAGTAATAAAATTCAGTTTTAAGCCAATATCCATATTAAATCTAATAATTTAATTGTTTCACAAGTAATGTTTTATAATATATTTTAACATATAAACTAAACATTTCTTAAAGCAAGAAATAAGCCTCTCTAAATTTTACTTTGTAATGAACTTAATTTATAAAGTCATAATAATATGATAAATTAAAAAAAAGCAACATTGAAAAATTAACCGAGGAGAAAAGGCGAATCAACACTTTAAATAAATGTATTTTGTCCTGTTAAACTCTCCGTCACAATATAGAGTTGAAAAGAAATTGATGAAGGAGTCGTGTTCTGGTTGGGAACAGCTTTTTGCATTTGTAAATTAATCTATGTGTGAAATTAACCCTTTACTGACTAATTACGGATATATCCGTATCAGTTTTTCCTGTAGCGGATGAAATACATATATACATCTCATCATTTTATAGAGTTTTGGGCGTTTGAAGGATATTTCTATAAAACCAGAAACTTTTAACAACCAATACAATTTGTTTGTTAGCGTCTAATTATAGGTTTAATTATGTATTCAATTAGTTTTTCAGTTATGAAATGTCTGACCTCTACTGCAGCTGTGGTGGTTGGCAGTCAGATGTTTGAACTATCGCAGCTAGAAGTCTAGGAGGCTCTGCAAAGCTGGTTATATTAAAAAATCCCATAAAAGGTTATACATATCATAACTATTTACTACATTACAATTTATAGATATGTTATAGTTTTGTTTTATTACCGGGCGTATTACGGATATATCGATCTTTGAAAAGTTATTTACAGACAAAATACGGATATATCCGTCTTATATTTTTTTTTGCTACAAACATACTAAACAATTTATTCAATTTAAAACTTCTTACTTATTATTTATACTGGTGCTAAAAAATCAAAAAGAAAAACATATTTATTGCAATACCCAAATAAATTCGCATATAATTTAGCCATTTAAACGCTAAAACTGTTTTCTATATAAATTAGTTTTTATGATTGGATGATAGTTTGATAGTTGGTGCGTATCTTATTTGAATGTAGGAACAATAATAATTATAAACAACTATTCAAGCACGATAATAAGTATAACCCAATATATTCGTATTAAAGAACTTTATTGGACTCGGTATCTTTAAAAAATTCATTCTCAAGTCGTTAGTAAAATTTGGTAAGGAACATGTTGTTACAAATACAACCAGCTGTATAATAATGTTTCCAGCAATATAAATGTTCATTGGTTGGTTCTGTAACTTGACGGAAAATTCTCAGTAATTGAATTTATCTGTCAGTTATTTTTACATATCACTGACAGATGAGTCACAGAGCAATCAATCTATATACAGTGTCAATGGTTGGTTTTAAACATAGATGGGAATTGTTTAATAATTGAATACATCTGTCAAATTGTTTAAATGACACTGAAATATTCCCGTCAAGGTCGAGAACCGACCATAAACACTGTATATTGGTAATTCTGTAAGAATTGTGATATTTCAGGGATATAAACAATGACATGTATGTTCCGTAACTGACAAATAGCTGTCAATGTCCAAAACAAGCCATCAATCAGATTAAATTGGTGGTTCTCTGACAGAGTCATCTACAAGTGACTTATAAACAAACTGACACATGTCATTTACTAATAAATCTTTTCAGTGTTCAGAACCAACCACCAATCAATATATATAAATTGGTGGTATTTCAAGAGTTTTATGTAAGTGACACGTAACAAAAAAATTGTTTCTACGATATTTTTGGAATATAATTACCAGTTTTTAATCATTTTGTAAACACTTCCCTTAAAAATTAAAACATCTGTGTTTTATTACCCTTAAAATAAACTTGTACAACAGACAGGAATGGAAAATAAATATATGTAATTCTTTGACTAAACTCAATGCTCACTTCAGTAAAACTAAGGTAAATACTTTAAAATGTTAATTATTAAACGATGGACAGAATGTTATTAAGATATTGGGTTTAATTACATTCAATTGATTACATTTTTACAGCAGTCAAATTATATTTTGTGTTATTTGGTCATTTGGCTCCTGAAAAATTACTCAAATTCACCCAAACATTATAATATACTTTGTGTAATGAATACAGAATTAGTGTTTGCATGTGAATTACAATTCTTTGCATTTGCAATTCTTCATATTTTATAACTAGGATTAGTAGTTTTAACGTGTTTTATTATTATTGTAATGTTAAAATTGTTTTAAAGAGGAGACATTTCTATTGCAGAAGAGTTAGATTGTTTGTGTTGTGTTGCAGAGGAGTTAGACAGTGGAGTAAGTTTGTAGTAGACAAGAAATAATATAACAAAAAAAATTAACAATGGGTAAGAATGCTCAAACTTTTGAATATTTTCATGTTTAATCCAATATTTTATTCAACTTGAGAATCGTTCGGTGTGCTTTGACAAAGAAACTGAGATTTAAAATAAATATTTCCTCTTCTGACTCTTTAAATTACAGCTGGAAATATCAAACTGAACAATGAAGCGTCTTGAATTGTTATTGTAAATCTGTTCAAGAAACCTGCTTCTGATTTAATAACCTTTATATTTATATAACGTACAAAATACATATTAAAAAAAAAATACTAATCAAATAATAACTAACTTAATTATTTAGTTTATTTATGCAAAAATACACCCAATAGCTTGGGTAATATTTTCTGGGAGTTATTATTTATAATGTTGTATATTACTAGGCTGTTTGAACATATTTGGAATATTTAATACTGTTTAAATACATCTTAAAACAAGTGTATTTACCTTATTATAGACACAAATAAACTTAAAAAAAACATTATTTTATATTTTATGGATCAGTGAATGTTGGTTTCAGTTAAGCAGTTTTGGTTGAGTAAAAATTCAAACTTACCATTCATACATAAGTTTGAATGAATGGTATTCCAAATATATATCTGGAAAATACTTTTTTTTAAACTCATATTCTACTCTTACAAATTCCAAACAAAGTCACTTGGGTTAATGCAAACAAAGTAACAAAGTTAAACTTGAAATATAGGGTTTTCTTAAATGTTTTCATTCAACGTTTTACTTTATACAAACTATATATCTATTTCCTGTTTAAAGGTACGCATATTTTCTTTTTCATTATAAATAACAAAATCCCATTGATTGCACAATGCTTTATATTAACACCAAAATGCTTGTGAAATTATACAAATAGGGTAATACATTTATAAATTTTTTAAAAGTTTTCTTGGTGTACCACTTCACCCACCTTGCTAAATAAGCTCAAACTCAGAGATTTCAACCCATTACCTCTTACAATAAGCTATAGGTTATGACCAAGTTTAGTTACTCGTTATGTTTGTTTAGTGAAATTTAACTTTTGAAGGTTTGTAGGGTCACTTACGATAATATTTTATGTCATATATAAATCTTACATTTCAGGGAAAAATCCACGCAGGTGGCATAGAAGTAAAAATTATTCTTAAGCTCAGTATGTCAACAGAGTTACTGTAAGAATCTCTCTGATGGATCACTTATAATGTGAAAATATTTTATATTAATGTAAGTAATTTAATATATTTAGAAAATCACAAGTCAGGGATTTTACTTCAATGTGATGAAATAGTCGATAAGAAACAGACATTCGCCCTTGAGCAACTTTCTATCAGGTCAGAGTTTACGAGCTGAGGCAGGAGTCTGCTTCCAACAGCTAGTTTAATGTTCTCAGAGCGTAAAGGGGACGAAGTAGTCCTGTAACATCGACTTAAAGTCCGATTACATTGTGGTATTGATGAATCGTAAATAAAAAAAATTATTAAATTCATGAGAAGGTACTAAGTAGCATTACGCTTTCTTTATATTTAAAGATATACGTTAAGCATATTTCTATGTTGAAATATGGGGCCAAACTATAAAATAACCCGATCAGATTCAAAAAATTACTCCGTAATCACCTTTTAATGAATGGTTTTTACTCTGTTGGTGAGTATTTATCGGATATATAGCATAAAAGTGAAATAGTCTACACAGATTTTGTTTGTTTTGCATAGCTCTGGGAGAACTTTATATTTTTTGCTACCGTACATTTATTAAGTTTCTTGTACAATCTTTAAATGTAAGGTAGACTTATTTAATGACGAGTGTAATACAATTATAACATTGTCATGCTACACAATAAAGAATTTGAATTTGAATATCTGAAGTTACAGTATTTTTTTTTTTTTTTTTTGTATTAGACAAGAAATGTTTGTATACTTTTAAAAAAAAGAACAAAGAAAGTTTAATAGGCCAGATTCATAAATAGCTTTGAATAATATAAAAAATAAATTATAAACACGAAAAAGTTAATAAAATATCGTGTTATTTTCAGATAAAAAGTTGATTTATAAATAGATATAGTACAGAGATATACTCTATCAATTTAGAGATTGTTTGTAAACTATTTATTTATGAAAATTAATGCATACTGCAAATAAAATCTTGGAAAATACCCTTAATTTAATATTTAATAGTTTTAAATTTGTTTTAAATGGTATCAGGACTAGTGTACTAAAATAAGTAAATTTTTTAATTTGAATAAAAGCATATATTATTCATAAATTTTTCATTGACTTGTGTGGTTGTTTTGTATCTATAGTTTATACTATTAGACATGTTTTTAATATTATAATAACATTTCGTTGTAATATTATTTTCATTTTCTACGTAATGCTTATATTTTTATTAATGTAATTTGATATTTTAACAACGACGTAATGGGAAGTTTGTACTTAATTAATATATTTAAAAATCTTTAACTTTTACTAATATTCCTTTGTGGTTCAATTATTTTAGCTTTTAACTAATTAAAATAATATATATATTATTTAAGAATTAGGTTTTAAAATAACTTGTATTTCTATTAGAAATGTTTTTTACAGGTGATTATTGTAAGCTCTACCTTTAATTTTATTACAGAATAATTATTGTTTGGTTACAAGTTTTAACTTACCTAATATGTTCACACACTTTTAATATACAATATAAATAAACAATCCGTATTTCTATATATACTCATCTCCACATCATTATAAAAGTTTAAGTTTATTTACGAGTAATGCATTTGTGTTAGACGTAATAAAAAACTCACTGAGATAACTTAAGTATGCAGGAAGTTATAAAGGAAAGAGGACTTCCCCAACCCAAACTTCACCACAAAGTGACCAACTAAGTTATTTACCTCTCTCTGGACACAGACGACCCTTCCTCCCTCCTTGATCCACAATCACACAGAGAGTCTCTTAATCCATGGCACATATTCCTTTAATAACATCTAATATTATATTTACTTTACTATATTTAGGGTAATATAACATAAAGAAATAGTATACAACTCAGTGTTAAATATTAATGTAATATGTAATATATAGAACAAATTAAATGTTTAAGTAAAAGTTAATTTGAAATCTGGTTATTAAAATTTACATATAATTTATGAAATATGTACTACTAACATTACATTTTGAAAGTCATTTCCCACACATATTTTATAATTACCAGGTTATTTTTGAGGATATAGTCAAGCCAAACACCTATCATACTATTTAGGCAATATTTTTTCGTTGTATATTGATTCCAGGACGGAATATTGATTTGTCATAAATATATGACCTTACACGTAATTTAGGTATATAAATCCAGAACTTCAATTCCTCACAATTTCAAACATTAAATTGTGAAATAATATACCATAGTTTAAAATTTTAGATATATATAAAAGGACAGTATCTAAGTGTGCATGACTAAGATACAAATGTCGTTGTTCCTGTGTTTGTGCACGCGCGTGTGTGTGGGTAAGCAGCCATCGCTGTTTCTGTGTGTGGCTGAATGAGCAACCTTCGTTGTTCTTGTGTTTGTGCACGCGCGTGTGTTGTGGGTAAGCAGCCATCGCTATTTCAATGTGTGGATGGGTGTGCAACCGTCGTTGTTCCTCTGGGTGGGTGGATAAACAACAGTTTTTTTCCTATTTATGGGTGGGTGAGCAAGCTTTGTCGTTGTTCCTGTGTGTGGGTGGGTAAGCAACAGTTTTTTTCCTATGTATGGGTGGGTGAGCAAGCTTCGTTGTTACTGTGTGTGTGCACGCGCGTGTGTGTGTGCGTAAGCAGCCATCGCTGTTTCTGTGTGTCGATGGGTGAGCAACCGTCGTTGTTCCTTTGTGTGGGTGGGTATGCAACTGTTTTTTCCTATGTGTGGGTGGGTGAGCAAGCTTCGTTGTTCCTGTGTGTTGGTGGATGAGCAACTGTCTACTGTAAATGCTCATGTTATCACGCACTGTTTTCGACTTGGATAGGTCATACATGTGAAGAATTATATTTTAAGTTAATGTTGGGTGGAATGTAGAGTATGGTTATTGAAGTTGTTTTGTGTGCAGTGTTTTTTCTTGTTTAATCTTTCTTGCTGTTCTTACAAAGTTATCCTTTCATTGCAACAAAAATGTTTTAAATTTACATCTTTAAAAAACACTACCATGAGACTTTAATAATTTAAATTTATTGGTTGTTCTTACTCTGAATTAATATTTAATTTTTATATTATTATAATTATAGTTTTTGTTCTATTATTGTTTCTTTTTAAGGAGGTATAATGCCAGACATTGATTATATCTGTAACTATATTAGCAGAAATAGGTCGTGATAACGAAGGATAAGGTTATCCTGTAGATATTTATTTTGAGAATCAGTATTATGATAAATTTATTTTCCAAATATTTCCAAATATTAACCTTTTGTTTTGAAAGAATATTATTATCTAATAAGATTGATTATCAGATATAAATAAAACGTAAATCCTTTTGTAAAAAATCCCAAGTTTGTTTTCCTGTGACTAGACTGTAATTTTTGCTATTATACGATCGGAATTTTCAAGATGATAAATGCGCTTCTGTATAAAAAGAAAATATTTCAAGAACTTTACATTTAACTAAACAAAAAATTTTTGATCACAATTTACACTGAAATACGTGTTTCCTTTTGGAATATAATTGCATACGTTTTCTTTTCTCTTTATTTCGATAGTTTGGGCTTATACGAAAAACTGGTTTCTTTAACAATTCAACATTAAGGTACCTGTATTTACTATTATTTTTTTTTTCAAACTATTGTGCACTTAATTTTATATTTATAATAATACTTCTTATGTAGTTCATGATTATTATGACCTTTCTAGTTAACCTATAGCCTGAACTTGTTGTGTGTTAAACCCTTATTCACGCTTTATATCACAATATTGCTAAATAATTTCTATTTAAAAATTACTTGCACTTGTTCACAGCTACACTAGTATATGCTAAACGTTAGTTTATTATATCAAATAAGGATGAAGAATACACTATATAAATGAGAACAATTTTTATTTTTATTCTCATTCCCTTAAATCCCAAGAATATATATAGCTATACCGATAATAATAAAGGAGCACAAAGGTTAGTTACACGACCAAAGGACAATGGCAACATAAGCAAACACTAGTTATTTTGATTTGTTTGATTTTTATTAGATTCACATCAAAATTATTAACAGGAGATATTTAATATAAGCTTAATAATACTCTAAAAAGTGTTATATATTACAAAATACTTTATGTATCTATTGTCGACCTTCTCTAGGGAATAATAATTGCCTGGTTACGTCATGGATATGTGTGATGAATGGTAGTTCTTGTGCCTGACAAAGAGAAACTGGCGTATACGTAATTAATTCGTACTAAGTTTTCTGACAACATTTTATTTCATATAAAAAATAATTTTGAAACCGGAATAGTGTATTTTTCCTAGTTAAATTTAAATTTTAAAAATGTATGTTCCTGTGAGTAGTTTCAGGCCTATAAAAAATAAATTCCATTTGTTGCTTGGATACTCTTTTTTCCGTACCAAACTTTGAAGATAGTAGTTTAAACTTCATGTTGGAATTTTTAAGTTTTATCTGAAAATTTTCTAGAGAACCAAGAACTAAACATAGCAGTTATATAATAGTGCTCTAATAGTTATACTATACTAAATTATATAACGTTTTATAAAAAAACATTAGGCAATAGTAATTTCAATTTCTCATTTTAAATAAAATTAAAATAAAGTTTGAACATATTTTTTTTTTTTAAACACGATCCTAAGTCTCTAAATGCCTATTTTTTAAAGGATTGCTAATAAAAGACAGAACAAGGGTCATATAACAATTTGTGTTTTATGTCCAGACGATACATTTTAAATGATAGTAAGTTAAGTTTTGACTTTAAAACATTAAATTAAATATAATAATAAGAAAAGTTATTTCTTAAATCCAGTAGTTCACCTAAAACAATGACCTCTATGATTAAAACAGTTTATTACTTTTTAACTTTTCAACTTTATTTGGTGCGGAAAGTACCAAAAATACAATCTTATGTAATTAGATTTACATTGAGAACCAGCAGCTCGTAACATTCCAGCAATGTGAAACAAACTGATAATTAATTACACCTCTGTCATTAGAAATAGTGAGCTACGTCTAACAGTTTTATTTGCTATTCAAAATATTCTAAGTTCAATATTACTTACACATGGTTTTATTCTTGACTTAATGAATTTTCATTTTTTATTTTTGTCTAATTTTATATATTTATTTATATATATATATATATATATACATATTATTAATATATATGTTAATAATTTTTCATTGGTTTAGTTTAAAATACAATTACGTAATAACTAAGAATATTAATTAAATAAAAATCTATAAACTGCATCTTTAACTCTCATTTAACAATCATTGATGACCTATGCAATACAGGTAATGAAATCATGGAAAGGAGGATAACATATTTTTTATTTAATTTAATATGAGAGCTACGCATCTCTAAGACATTTCAGGAATAGAACCCGGACCACTGCGTGGCAGGCCATCGTCTTAGCCCCTCACCTACAACCGCTTTAATGATTATTTAAACTTCATTATTTAAACTTGATAATGAAGAAAATACAAGTTCTAATGTAGGCCTAATTAAAAAAAATACTTTTAAACTTTTATTTGAAAACACGATACATAACGCATGTAGTTTAACAATGGCATTCCAAGCGTATAAATTGTTTTCATTTGAGATCATTATCTGTTTTCAGTGCCACTACAATACTTTTAACTGTTCTACCCATCATCAAACTATAAAATGTCATCAGACTACAAGTAAAAATACAACAAAATATAACACAAGTAAAAAATAAGTAAAAATACAAGCTAAAAATGAACACCACAAAAAGAAATGTACAAAGATATATGTACAAATTTTATCAATTTCGGTAAACCACAGTCGGCATCCTCAGACCAGAGGTGTTCACAAAATAATACTAAATTACTTAACCAATATTTATCTTCAATATTGCTAGAAACTTTCCGATAAAATTTCATTACACTAAGGCCATATTGATTATATACTAACCACTGTATTTTAAACATTATTACTAGGTAGGTATATTATTAGTAAGTATTTACTATATTTTTTATTCCCAGTTTCAACTTTTAAAATAGAAAGCAAACTTAAGTAGTTTTAAATGTTATGAAATTAAACTGTAGGGCGTTGATTTATTAAAATTTACAAGTTCATACGTACTTGACCCCTAAAACTAATATTTCTTTAGAAGTACATTATTCTTGCATTCACATTAATATTTTTAATGGATTGGTTGTTATTAATGTTTATCTACGAATTTAAAAAATTGCAGTTTTTGCAGAGGTTCATTTTTATATCGGAAATGTTTATCCTTCTACTCCGTAAAACGAAAATGTAATTCTAAATTATTTGATGTTATTTTAAAAATGTCTCTTTCTAAACACGTAATGTTTTATCTAAACGTTAAAGAGAGAAAT
Organism: Stictocephala bisonia; assembly: GCA_035578905.1. Lineage (NCBI taxonomy): Eukaryota > Metazoa > Arthropoda > Insecta > Hemiptera > Membracidae > Stictocephala > Stictocephala bisonia. The sequence goes on along the minus strand of JAQJVL010000002.1, from coordinate 144,233 downwards.
GCAATAATATTTACGGCGTGAATGTTGTTCAATGAGTACAGTTAAGACTGTTACCTCAGTCGGAGATTTAAACCTTGGACCTTGCCCTCCGCAGTCCGAAGCGTTATCCACTTAGTCACCGGACATAATATTGGGCCTAATTAGGACATAATGGTAAACAATTTCCGGTAAGACATGTTTTAGTGGTTACTGCATGCTTTACGACAAAATAAATATTTTCTAATTACTAATATATAAGTCACAATAAAAGAGCTACAGTAATAGGCGGGATACTGTCATTTTTCAAACACAACTGCCAACAAAATGATAGGATGAAATGGTAGAGATTTATAAAATATTGTGCCTTAGTTATTCTATAAGTGACTAGCTGATCCCGCCCACTTCGCCGGTCATAATATTGAGTTTGAAGACTTGCAATAAAAATTGAAGTAAAAATTCCAATAATTCTAGAAAATTTAAAAATTACTTGAAGTAAATCAAACTAAATACTTTGTTTTTGAAAAAAAAATATGTTATATACCAACCGATTTAGAACAGCTGATGTTATAAATAATTTACTACATTACTCAGTTATTTTTAATTTAAAAAGTTTATCCTACCACAGTTTATTCAATTTGTTTTTATTTAACATCTGTTAATCAAATAAATCAATAAATTATTATACATATATAAGAATTTTGGATATTATTTGATTACAGTTTTCAAAATTAATTCAATTAATAGACCATGGACATTTTGGAGGCCAGTGTGACCTAGTCCTGAGGTCGGAGAAGAAAATCCTTGTTTAGTGAGCCTCTAGAGGCCAAGATGTATGCATGTATGTAAAAATGTTCAAGTCAATTAGACGTACACTTTTGGAGAAATAGTCATGAGTGGTAAATGGCGTTTATATTTATTCTCATTATATTTACTCTCGTTTATATATAAATATTACTGTAGATGACTCTAAATCAGTGAAATATCAAGTTTCTCACCAAATTTAACCATTTCCTGTGAACTGTTTTTGCATTTTGGTCAAATTAAATTATAAATTTTCCGATTAAAATCAGTTTGTTATCTTAGATATAAAAGTTCAAAAGCCTAGAGGAATCTGTAAGTCTACTTTTAGAGGGAAAAAAGTACTATATTTGACTCAGAATCAATAAATTATCGTGTTTCTCGCCACGTTTGGCCAATAGCTATGTCCTATAATCTGTCTATGCATGCTTGAAAACTAAACTGTCAATTTTCCGACTGAAATTAGTTTATTCTCTTACATAACCAAGTTTCATAGTCTAGAAAAATCTGTAAGTCTAGTTTTAGAGGGAACATAGTTCAATAATTGACTCTGAATCAGTTACGTATAGTGTTTCTAGCCATGTTTATCTATGTCTTATGACCTGGCTATACAAGTATTCAGATTAAATTGTATATTTTTCCGTTGAATACAGTATGTTCTAGATAACAAAGTTTCACAGTCTAGAAAAAACTGTAAGTCTACTGTTAGAGGCCGTAAATTAACCAATTTGATTTAAACGCACAAATTTAAAAATTGAAACAGTTAGTTTTGCTGTAGAAGCATTCATTTAGCCGCTACAGTTCAATTAGAGAAACGCTGTTTATAGGATTTAAAATTGTTGACACTAAAAAGGCTGCCATCTTTGATTTACTAAACAGTTTTAAAAATCCCTTCTTATTGCACATCTACAATATAAGAACTTTGACTCTACAAAATTGCTGCCTTGTAGGCTTAGTACTTATTTAGTTACAGCGATGAGAGAATGAGTCAGTGGTATTTACTGTATAGTTATAGGTAACGATAGAAATCTAAACTTATAAATTTATATACAGACTCTTTTCTTACAAATACACCATCACATGAAACCTCTCAGATAAGTTCCCATTAATCCCTTAAATTTAAGTTGAAGCTTTCGTTTCGTAAAAACAACATCCACACTTTATCGCCAGTATTAGGTTAGCTGTTTGTAAGCGTGCGCTAAAAGCTTTTGTTAATGTGTTTTCAGCTGAACAAAAACACTTATTGCTAATCAAATACCCAAAGGAGTCCAAAACACGTTACTCTTAACAATTGTAACGTAGTTTTATATTACTAGTTGTCCGACAAGAGGTAATCGTTAACTTTAAAACTATAAAAGTCGTATTTCAGAATTTAAATTAAATTTAAAAAAAAGTTATCAAGTTTTTGTATTTTTCCAAATCACAACACATATTACATTGTTATGTATTGTTTTGATGAACAAAAATATATAAAACTACAGTTAAAGCATTACCTAGACCTGAAGGTACAACATTATGTAAAGCATTACTGAACATGTACAACAAGTGTATGTTAGAGGAGTTTTCCCCGATCGATGGAAAGTCCAACGATGAGGATGTAATATGCAGTTATTTCTTTATTAACAAGGGTAAAGAAGATCCTGAAATCCCGACGGTATACATACCCGTCTGTATGTTTGACACGGCAGGAAAAATCTTCGAGTGCCTGCTAAAACAAAGACTTTGTTAGGCAGTAGAGGCGGGTGGCGAACTTTTCGATCGACAGTACGGATTTCGTTCCGGACACGACCCTTGGTAGGGTAGGGTGGGTAGTAATATCAGTCGAAGAGACTCGGCGTAGCAGCTAACCACTGATGGTAAAGATTAAGCCACTATTATCCAGCTTGTTGTTGTCGAGGTTACTTCCCCGACTCTAAGCTTCTGCTCATGTGAACGATCATCAATCCCAAAACCAATTAGGAAAGTTCTTGACGTTTTTCCCGATTCACAATATACTCCAGTACTGGTTTCATGGGAGATCAACATTCCCATAATACCCTGAACGAGTGGAAAGTTCTCACTCTGTATATCTTCTTTGTGTTAAGATATATAGTTGCTGGAAAGACTTTTATACAACGGAATATCACCCATTCTTGAATCTAATCTTCCTGTTCTGCAGGCTGGTTTTCACCCTGGTCGAAGTTGTAGCAACCAGATCCTAGCTACAATTCTCCTCCTACATCATTTATCGAGAATGGGTTTGAAAATAAGTTTAAAACATTAACATATTACTGATAACTGGTAACTGATATCACAGCGGCTTATGGTACCTTATAGAGTAAAGGTTTGTTATTTAAGTTCTACAGCCTCCTTCCCTGTCCCTTTCTTTTGCGAATTTTGGAGTCAATCCTAGTGTCAGGCTAATACAAGTTTATCTTGGTCCTTTCTAATAAAAGAAAGCTATTTTTCGTAGCTGATAAAAGATATGCCCTGTGGCGTACCAGTTGGTCCATACTTGGGCAAATTTTATTAAACGTGTATACCATTGACATTCCAATCACAAGTCGAGAAAATCCAGACGATATTGCTTGAGCTTATCAACACAAGGACTTCTCAGCTACTGAAGAAACGCCCGCGTACTACCACTTTGTCACTTGTTTGTTCAGCTGCTGAATGCAGTGCTCTCGTATGACTACATAAGCATTTCATTTTGATGTCCAACTTAATAGAGCCATGAGACCTGTTAGTTGCACTCTTATGGTATCTTCACTGTATTGGTGCACTGCAATATAGCTTCTCCAGAATTAAGACGTAAAGAGGTACTACTTAAAGAATTTAATAAGATTTGGAATTGTCCCGAGAGGGAATTCTGCCTGGACTAATGGGTTTTTGGTGGTTGCAAGTCCCACACACCAGGTACCTGGAATGAGGGCCCTGACGGTGTATTATGCGTGAAAAAATAACAAAATACCTGAAAGTAACGTAGATAATTATTTTCTACTAGACCTTTTACTAAACTCTAAGTTTATCAGGTATTTTTTTATTAATAATAAAATACTCTAACTAAGGAATTTATTTGAGTTTCTTAATAATTTATATGAATTGTCACTCACATATTTTGCCAGAGATCTCCACTATGCAGTCATATTCATATCATTAGTATGAATACAAACAACCAATAATTTTTTTTAACATGGTTAAACTAATTCTATAAGGTGCTGAGAGTAAAGTAAAAACAAGAATGGTTATGTTTATTTACATTCTCTCAATGTTCAGTTTCAATATCAAACGAAACACATTCAATGAAGGATACAAAACAAAAAAGTAACGTTTTTTTTAATGTTAGTGGTGCTTGTACAGTTTAGTTTTTATTTTCAGCACCTATATATTGGTTATAAGAAGTAATTCATGCTTGATTAAGTTATAATAAGTAACTAGTGCAGTAATTAATGATCTGTTGTGTATTTACTTACATATTTCATAGTTTGTAATCCATTGCAGTATTATCACCCATCAACAAAATGTCAATCCTCAGAATGGAAATGAACTAAAGGTACGTCCCTAACATATAAAAACTGTAGGGCTATTTTATAGGAGCCACATTAAGATCAATTTCTTTATAAGCAAATTGAGAAAAATAACTACAACTAGCATTCATAATGAGTTGTTAAAATAAGAGAGGGCAGCCTTTACATTAATACATTTGTTTTTGTATGTACTAATGTAAAATGCATAATGTTTTCTTTTATTTTTTAATTTTCCGACAAATACTTTTAATTATCTTTTAAAATAACCTTCTTATAACAACCAAGTTACAAAGTTAGACGGCTATATTTATCTTCCTTTGCTCTTTAATCGAGAACATTCTGCTCTGGGATCAAAGTGATCACTCTCTAGTCATTAAAGAAGCCCACGGCACTGTTTTCAATTCGAAAAGTCGAACACAATTGTCAAATCCATTGAAAGCATTGATCTGGAAGTTTAAAAGCAAATACAATATGGTGATGAAAGATATCTTAACGTTAGCCATAGACACCAATTCAAATAAACAGCGAATATTAATATTGATTTTAATACTATTTACTGCAGCTACAATTTATTGAAGCTGCAGTAAATTTAATTTTCTTTTCATCTGTTTCAAATATAATTTAGTTATCATTCAGTAACTCACTATTGATATCCATTTTTATTTCTTTATTGCAAAATTATTTAAAGTAATTTAAAATGTTTGTAAGCTTTTCAATAACATTTTAACATGTTGTTTATGTCTTAAGATGTAGAAGGCCAAAGGCCTCACAAACTAAATTATTTTAGTGGATTATTTGACAGTGTTTAAATAATGTATGCCTTAAACTTACTATTGTTTAAGGTTGTTATTCGTGGAATTATTGTTATGCTTTCTAACAATGAGCTCACTGTGCTCCTAACCAGACCCATTGTTAATGATGTTCAAGATTTTGTACATGTTTGCTTCGGGAATTTAAATTGTTTATCCAATAAATAATTGGCCATAGAAATTATAAATGTTTTATTTCAAAAATCACCTTGTACGAAAGTTTATACATGTTATAATTATTTTATTCTGTCAAATTTCTAACAACTATTTACGTAAAAGTACTTCGTTAATGTTAATGACAATTAGTTTTGTAGTTTAAGTAGATGAATAATTATTGTTTGAGTATTCTACAATAATACAAGAATCATAATAAATAACAAATGCATACCTAAGGTCATATAATTGTGTGTGTGTTTTTTTTTTTTTTTTTTTTTTTTATAACAAGAAAAATTACATTCGCAATGTAGGAAAGCTGCTGAATTAAAATTTTTTTAGGTGGCCACACACTTCCTATCTACACATCACACTCATTCACCCCTCATATTAGCCCATATCTCTACGATCGGTGTCTTAACAGTGAATAATGAATTAATTATATTTTTAGACTTTGGTGGATGTGTACGATAAATTTCCTTAAAAAAAATACTTTTAATCAAACGAATTTATGTTTTTTATGGAGATAAATTGATCTTTACACAATTAACTAGATGCATAAACACAATAAAAATACTTGTCGTCAGTTTTCCTAACTTTGCTATAAAACAGGATTTATCTAAACAGACAGTTTCAACTAATTAATTAACATATAAACTAATGTAAAGCTAATTACAGTTGTACTCAACCACAGGGTCGACCCCATCATTAATGACTGAACATAAATAATTAATTTGTGGAAGGAGTAAATTTGGCTTTCGTCCGGTTGCAAATGTGCTATTTTATTCATTGTAAATTGATTTCCTCGGTCCGCTAGTGTACAAAATTCTCATGTTATTGTAGAAGGCTCCAATTCTACAGGATAAAGATTAATATGATAATAATTAATGTGATAAAAAGTAATGTTTATGTACATTTCCTGATGGCTATGATATTTATAGTGTACCGTAAGTATATCACAGATATGTCATGAATACGTAATTATCAATATATTTTAACTCCTGAAATTTGGTATATGAATTATTTTGTATGAATAGTTACATTTTTAAAGAATGTGAGTATTGATATCGAAGCATTTCCTGATCCGTAATGATACAACTTATAAATAGACGAAATGGAAACTTTGACTTCATAATACAATGTATGGAAAAACATATTTTACCCAAAAAATTAAAGCACATGAGTAGTGTAGAAATGGGCATTGAAGCACAACCTTGAACTTTAGACTGTTGATCACGTGATCACCACGTGATCACCACGTGCTCATCACGTGATCACCACGTGCTCATCACGTGATCACCACGTGCTCATCACGTGCTCACCACGTGCTCATCACGTGCTCACCACTTGCTCACCACGTGATCACCACCACGTGTTGACCTTGAGGTCAAGTTTACTATTGTTTACTACTGTTATCAGCCACGTGGTGACCTTGAAGGTCAAGTTTACTACGAGCACGTAGACCCCCCGCGACGACGTTGTCCTAGGTCAGTGTTGTTTTGGTGTGACGTCACGCCGTTTTCGCGCTCTTTCTTCTGACGACGTCACGGCGTATTTATTAAATTAATTGTGTATTTATTTAATGCTGTGTGGCAAAAAGTGTCGGTGGCCAGTGCCGGGATCGATCTGAGAACCTTCCGTTTGTGAGACGGAGTCAAATCCACTGAGGCACAGTGACACACCCGAGAGGTTAACGTAAGTAGCGGCAGAAGAACGTGTGTGGCTTCGTTCGCTTCGCTCAATGAGCCACGTTATACTATATGAAATGTATTTTTAATTCGTATTTAATCTAGTATTAATTTTTTCAGATGTGAAAAAAAGTCTGTTGGTTTGTCGTCTGCTCATGTAGCGACATATGAAATGTACCAACTGTTTTTTCGCAGTGTTACCAACTCGCACGATTAATTGCAAAAAAATATATCTCAGTGCTGCCAACTCACACGATTTATTACATTATACTATAATAAATACATATATGATTATTAAATTATACTATATTAAATACAAACGCATTTTTTCGGTGTTACAGTAATATTAATTTAAATTCGTTATCCTTTTACGTTAAAACTATAATAAATACATATACGATTATTAAATTATACTATATTAAATACAAACGCGTTAATACATACGTTAAAACTGGTCGTTAAGTATTAGGAGAACAGAACTTGGTAAGAACTCTGAACTCGACCATTGACGCAATAATTTGTATTTAATATAGTATTAATTGGTTCTGACCATTTAAACCAGATAAAAGAATCTGTTGGTTTGTCGTCTGCTAGTACCAGCTGATGTGGTTCGCTTCGCTTACGCCGAGCCAGATGCATTAGTACTATATAAAATGTATTTTTCTAATAATTCGTATTTAATATATTATTAGTTTGTTCAAACAAAATCGGTTTTTCTTTATATTATATAAAATGTACCAACTGTTTTTTCACAGTGTTGCTAACTCACACGATTATTTGCATAATACTATATAAAATACATATATGATTATTAAATTATACTATAATAAATATAAAGTGTATACCAGTATTTTTTCTTGTTGTCAGTGTAGACAACTTATGCTTTCATTCGTAGTATACTATAATAAATCCGTGTACTATAATAAGTGCATCAATATTTATTCTTTGTCACGTTATAATATAATAATTGTTATGGCTGTAAATTTAAACAGATTAAAAAGGATTCTGGTTTTTCTGTTTGCATATTTTATTTCAATATTGCATGTATTTATACTATATGAAGTACATTGTTCATACTAAATCATTATTTTCGTTGTACTATAATAAATGTAATTAATTTTTATATACAAATCAGTTAGAATATTTTTGAAACAGCTTACACAGGTAGTTTTAAAGTAATATTCAATAAATTTCTGCAAAGAGCGGCAACTTCATTTGTACATGCATGTATCTCAACAACAACAACCAAAGTTGAATCAATTGGTAAATATTTGTAAGAATGTTTATTTTTTAATATATGTGGTAGTGAGGCAGATATAAAAATTCATATAGTTTAATAAAAATCTGCAAAGAGCGGCAACTTCATCTGTACATGCATGTATCTCAACAACAACAACCAAATTGGTAAATATTTGTAAGAATGTTTATTTTTTAATATATGTGGTAGTGAGGCAGATATAAAAATTCATATAGTTTAATAAAAATCTGCAAAGAGTGGCAACTTCATCTGTACATGCATGTATCTCAACAACAACAACCAAAGTTAAATCAATTAGTAAATATTTGTAAGAATGTTTATTTTTTAATATATGTGGTAGTGAGGCAGATATAAAAATTCATATAGTTTAATAAAAATCTGCAAAGAGCGGCAACTTCATCTGTACATGCATGTATCTCAACAACAACAACCAAAGTTAAATCAATTGGTAAATATTTGTAAGAATGTTTATTTTTTAATATATGTGGTAGTGAGGCAGATATAAAAATTCATATAGTTTAATAAAAATCTGCAAAGAGCGGCAACTTCATCTGTACATGCATGTATCTCATCAACAACAACCAAAGTTAAATCAATTGGTAAATATTTGTAAGAATGTTTATTTTTTAATATATGTGGTAGTGAGGCAGATATAAAAATTCATATAGTTTAATAAAAATCTGCAAAAATGGCAACTTCATCTGTACATGCATGTATCTCAACAACAACAACCAAAGTTAAATCAATTGGTAAATATTTGTAAGAATGTTTATTTTTTAATATATGTGGTAGTGAGGCAGATATAAAAATTCATATAGTTTAATAAAAATCTGCAAAGAGCGGCAACTTCATCTGTACATGCATGTATCTCAACAACAACAACCAAAGTTAAATCAATTGGTAAATATTTGTAAGAATGTTTTTTTTTTAATATATGTGGTAGTGAGGCAGATATAAAAATTCATATAGTTTAATAAAAATCTGCAAAGAGCGGCAACTTCATCTGTACATGCATGTATCTCAACAACAACAACCAAAGTTAAATCAATTGGTAAAAATTTGTAAGAATGTTTATTTTTTAATATATGTGGTAGTGAGGCAGATATAAAAATTCATATAGTTTAATAAAAATCTGCAAAGAGCGGCAACTTCATCTGTACATGCATGTATCTCAACAACAACAACAAAAGTTAAATCAATTGGTAAATATTTGTAAAAATGTTTATTTTTTAATATATGTGGTAGTGAGGCAGATATAAAAATTCATATAGTTTAATAAAAATCTGCAAAGAGCGGCAACTTCATCTGTACATGCATGTATCTCAACAACAACAACCAAAGTTAAATCAATTGGTAAATATTTGTAAGAATGTTTATTTTTTAATATATGTGGTAGTGAGGCAGATATAAAAATTCATATAGTTTAATACAAATCTGCAAAGAGCGGCAACATCATCTTTACATGCATGTATCTCAACAACAACAACCAAATTGGTAAATATTTGTAAGAATGTTTATTTTTTAATATATGTGGTAGTGAGGCAGATATAAAAATTCATATAGTTTAATAAAAATCTGCAAAGAGCGGCAACTTCATCTGTACATGCATGTATCTTAACAACAACAACCAAATTAGTAAATATTTGTAAGAATGTTTATTTTTTAATATATGTGGTAGTGAGGCAGATATAAAAATTCATATAGTTTAATAAAAATCTGCAAAGAGCGGCAACTTCATCTGTACATGCATGTATCTCAACAACAACAACCAAAGTTAAATCAATTGGTAAATATTTGTAAGAATGTTTATTTTTTAATATATGTGGTAGTGAGGCAGATATAAAAATTCATATAGTTTAATAAAAATCTGCAAAGAGCGGCAACTTCATCTGTACATGCATGTATCTCAACAACAACAACCAAAGTTAAATCAATTGGTAAAAATTTGTAAGAATGTTTATTTTTTAATATATGTGGTAGTGAGGCAGATATAAAAATTCATATAGTTTAATAAAAATCTGCAAAGAGCGGCAACTTCATCTGTACATGAATGTATCTCAACAACAACAACCAAAGTTAAATCAATTGGTAAATATTTGTAAGAATGTTTATTTTTTAATATATGTGGTAGTGAGGCAGATATACAAATTCATATAGTTTAATAAAAATCTGCAAAGAGCGGCAACTTCATCTGTACATGCATGTATCTCAACAACAACAACCAAAGTTAAATCAATTGGTAAATATTTGTAAGAATGTTTTTTTTTTTAATATATGTGGTAGTGAGGCAGATATAAAAATTCATATAGTTTAATAAAAATCTGCAAAGAGCGGCAACTTCATCTGTACATGCATGTATCTCAACAACAACAACCAAAGTTAAATCAATTGGTAAATATTTGTAAGAATGTTTATTTTTTAATATATGTGGTAGTGAGGCAGATATAAAAATTCATATAGTTTAATAAAAATCTGCAAAGAGCGGCAACTTCATCTGTACATGCATGTATCTCAACAACAACAACCAAAGTTAAATCAATTGGTAAAAATTAGTAAGAATGTTTATTTTTTAATATATGTGGTAGTGAGGCAGATATAAAAATTCATATAGTTTAATAAAAATCTGCAAAGAGCGGCAACTTCATCTGTACATGCATGTATCTCAACAACAACAGCAAAAGTTAAATCAATTGGTAAATATTTGTAAGAATGTTTATTTTTTAATATATGTTGTAGTGAGGCAGATATAAAAATTCATATAGTTTAATAAAAATATGCAAAGAGCGGCAACTTCATCTGTACATGCATGTATCTCAACAACAACAACCAAAGTTAAATCAATTGGTATATATTTGTAAGAATGTTTATTTTTTAATATATGTATTAGTGAGGCAGATATAAAAATTCATATAGTTTAATAAAAATCTGCAAAGAGCGGCAACTTCAACTGTACATGCATGTATCTCAACAACAACAACCAAAGCTAAATCAATTGGTAAATATTTGTAAGAATGTTTATTTTTTAATATATGTGGTAGTGAGGCAGATATAAAAATTCATATAGTTTAATAAAAATCTGCAAAGAGCGGCAACTTCATCTGTACATGCATGTATCTCATCAACAACAACCAAAGTTAAATCAATTGGTAAATATTTGTAAGAATGTTTATTTTTTAATATATGTGGTAGTGAGGCAGATATAAAAATTCATATAGCTTAATAAAAATCTGCAAAGAGCGGCAACTTCATCTGTACATGCATGTATCTCAACAACAACAACCAAAGTTAAATCAATTGGTAAATATTTGTAAGAATGTTTATTTTTTAATATATGTGGTAGTGAGGCAGATATAAAAATTCATATAGTTTAATAAAAATCTGCAAAGAGCGGCAACTTCATCTGTACATGCATGTATCTCAACAACAACAACCAAAGTTAAATCAATTGGTAAATATTTGTAAGAATGTTTATTTTTTAATATATGTGGTAGTGAGGCAGATATAAAAATTCATATAGTTTAATAAAAATCTGCAAAGAGCGGCAACTTCATCTGTACATGCATGTATCTCAACAACAACAACCAAAGTTAAATCAATTGGTAAATATTTGTAAGAATGTTTATTTTTTAATATATGTGGTAGTGAGGCAGATATAAAAATTCATATAGTTTAATAAAAATCTGCAAAGAGCGGCAACTTCATCTGTACATGCATGTATCTCAACAACAACAACCAAAGTTAAATCAATTGGTAAATATTTGTAAGAATGTTTATTTTTTAATATATGTGGTAGTGAGGCAGATATAAAAATTCATATAGTTTAATAAAAATCTGCAAAGAGCGGCAACTTCATCTGTACATGCATGTATCTCAACAACAACAACCAAAGTTAAATCAATTGGTAAATATTTGTAAGAATGTTTATTTTTTAATATATGTGGTAGTGAGGCAGATATAAAAATTCATATAGTTTAATAATCTGCAAAGAGCGGCAACTTCATCTGTACATGCATGTATCTCAACAACAACAACCAAAAGTTAAATCAATTGGTAAATATTTGTAAGAATGTTTATTTTTTAATATATGTGGTAGTGAGGCAGATATAAAAATTCATATAGTTTAATAAAAATCTGCAAAGAGCGGCAACATCATCTGTACATGCATGTATCTCAACAACAACAACCAAATTGGTAAATATTTGTAAGAATGTTTATTTTTTAATATATGTGGTAGTGAGGCAGATATAAAAATTCATATAGTTTAATAAAAATCTGCAAAGAGCGGCAACTTCATCTGTACATGCATGTATCTCAACAACAACAACCAAAGTTAAATCAATTGGTAAATATTTGTAAGAATGTTTATTTTTTAATATATGTGGTAGTGAGGCAGATATAAAAATTCATATAGTTTAATAAAAATCTGCAAAGAGCGGCAACTTCATCTGTACATGCATGTATCTCAACAACAACAACCAAAGTTAAATCAATTGGTAAATATTTGTAAGAATGTTTATTTTTTAATATATGTGGTAGTGAGGCAGATATAAAAATTCATATAGTTTAATAAAAATCTGCAAAGAGCGGCAACTTCATCTGTACATGCATGTATCTCAACAACAACAACCAAAGTTAAATCAATTGGTAAATATTTGTAAGAATGTTTATTTTTTAATATATGTGGTAGTGAGGCAGATATAAAAATTCATATAGTTTAATAAAAATCTGCAAAGAGCGGCAACTTCATCTGTACATGCATGTATCTCAACAACAACAACCAAAGTTAAATCAATTGGTAAATATTTGTAAGAATGTTTATTTTTTAATATATGTGGTAGTGAGGCAGATATAAAAATTCATATAGTTTAATAAAAATCTGCAAAGAGCGGCAACTTCATCTGTACATGCATGTATCTCAACAACAACAACCAAAGTTAAATCAATTGGTAAATATTTGTAAGAATGTTTATTTTTTAATATATGTGGTAGTGAGGCAGATATAAAAATTCATATAGTTTAATAAAAATCTGCAAAGAGCGGCAACTTCATCTGTACATGCATGTATCTCAACAACAACAACCAAAGTTAAATCAATTGGTAAATATTTGTAAGAATGTTTATTTTTTAATATATGTGGTAGTGAGGCAGATATAAAAATTCATATAGTTTAATAAAAATCTGCAAAGAGCGGCAACTTCATCTGTACATGCATGTATCTCAACAACAACAACCAAAGTTAAATCAATTGGTAAATATTTGTAAGAATGTTTATTTTTTAATATATGTGGTAGTGAGGCAGATATAAAAATTCATATAGTTTAATAAAAATCTGCAAAGAGCGGCAACTTCATCTGTACATGCATGTATCTCAACAACAACAACCAAAGTTAAATCAATTGGTAAATATTTGTAAGAATGTTTATTTTTTAATATATGTGGTAGTGAGGCAGATATAAAAATTCATATAGTTTAATAAAAATCTGCAAAGAGCGGCAACTTCATCTGTACATGCATGTATCTCAACAACAACAACCAAATTGGTAAATATTTGTAAGAATGTTTATTTTTTAATATATGTGGTAGTGAGGCAGATATAAAAATTCATATAGTTTAATAAAAATCTGCAAAGAGCGGCAACTTCATCTGTACATGCATGTATCTCAACAACAACAACCAAATTGGTAAATATTTGTAAGAATGTTTATTTTTTAATATATGTGGTAGTGAGGCAGATATAAAAATTCATATAGTTTAATAAAAATCTGCAAAGGGCGGCAACTTCATCTGTACATGCATGTATCTCAACAACAACAACCAAAGTTAAATCAATTGGTAAATATTTGTAAGAATGTTTATTTTTTAATATATGTGGTAGTGAGGCAGATATAAAAATTCATATAGTTTAATAAAAATCTGCAAAGAGCGGCAACTTCATCTGTACATGCATGTATCTCAACAACAACAACCAAAGTTAAATCAATTGGTAAATATTTGTAAGAATGTTTATTTTTTAATATATGTGGTAGTGAGGCAGATATAAAAATTCATATAGTTTAATAAAAATCTGCAAAGAGCGGCAACTTCATCTGTACATGCATGTATCTCAACAACAACAACAAAGTTAAATCAATTGGTAAATATTTGTAAGAATGTTTATTTTTTAATATATGTTGTAGTGAGGCAGATATAAAAATTCATATAGTTTAATAAAAATCTGCAAAGAGCGGCAACTTCATCTGTACATGCATGTATCTCAACAACAACAACCAAAGTTAAATCAATTGGTAAATATTTGTAAGAATGTTTATTTTTTAATATATGTGTAGTGAGGCAGATATAAAAATTCATATAGTTTAATAAAAATCTGCAAAGAGCGGCAACTTCATCTGTACATGCATGTATCTCAACAACAACAACCAAAGCTAAATCAATTGGTAAATATTTGTAAGAATGTTTATTTTTTAATATATGTGGTAGTGAGGCAGATATAAAAATTCATATAGTTTAATAAAAATCTGCAAAGAGCGGCAACTTCATCTGTACATGCATGTATCTCATCAACAACAACCAAAGTTAAATCAATTGGTAAATATTTGTAAGAATGTTTATTTTTTAATATATGTGGTAGTGAGGCAGATATAAAAATTCATATAGTTTAATAAAAATCTGCAAAAAGCGGCAACTTCATCTGTACATGCATGTATCTCAACAACAACAACCAAAGTTAAATCAATTGGTAAATATTTGTAAGAATGTTTATTTTTTAATATATGTGGTAGTGAGGCAGATATAAAAATTCATATAGTTTAATAAAAATCTGCAAAGAGCGGCAACTTCATCTGTACATGCATGTATCTCAACAACAACAACCAAAGTTAAATCAATTGGTAAATATTTGTAAGAATGTTTATTTTTTAATATATGTGGTAGTGAGGCAGATATAAAAATTCATATAGTTTAATAAAAATCTGCAAAGAGCGGCAACTTCATCTGTACATGCATGTATCTCAACAACAACAACCAAAGTTAAATCAATTGGTAAAAATTTGTAAGAATGTTTATTTTTTAATATATGTGGTAGTGAGGCAGATATAAAAATTCATATAGTTTAATAAAAATCTGCAAAGAGCGGCAACTTCATCTGTACATGCATGTATCTCAACAACAACAACAAAAGTTAAATCAATTGGTAAATATTTGTAAGAATGTTTATTTTTTAATATATGTGGTAGTGAGGCAGATATAAAAATTCATATAGTTTAATAAAAATCTGCAAAGAGCGGCAACTTCATCTGTACATGCATGTATCTCAACAACAACAACCAAAGTTAAATCAATTGGTAAATATTTGTAAGAATGTTTATTTTTTAATATATGTGGTAGTGAGGCAGATATAAAAATTCATATAGTTTAATAAAAATCTGCAAAGAGCGGCAACATCATCTGTACATGCATGTATCTCAACAACAACAACCAAATTGGTAAATATTTGTAAGAATGTTTATTTTTTAATATATGTGGTAGTGAGGCAGATATAAAAATTCATATAGTTTAATAAAAATCTGCAAAGAGCGGCAACTTCATCTGTACATGCATGTATTTCAACAACAACAACCAAATTGGTAAATATTTGTAAGAATGTTTATTTTTTAATATATGTGTTAGTGAGGCAGATATAAAAATTCATATAGTTTAATAAAAATCTGCAAAGAGCGGCAACATCATCTGTACATGCATGTATCTCAACAACAACAACCAAATTGGTAAATATTTGTAAGAATGTTTATTTTTTAATATATGTGGTAGTGAGGCAGATATAAAAATTCATATAGTTTAATAAAAATCTGCAAAGAGCGGCAACTTCAACTGTACATGCATGTATCTCAACAACAACAACCAAAGCTAAATCAATTGGTAAATATTTGTAAGAATGTTTATTTTTTAATATATGTGGTAGTGAGGCAGATATAAAAATTCATATAGTTTAATAAAAATCTGCAAAGAGCGGCAACTTCATCTGTACATGCATGTATCTCATCAACAACAACCAAAGTTAAATCAATTGGTAAATATTTGTAAGAATGTTTATTTTTTAATATATGTGGTAGTGAGGCAGATATAAAAATTCATATAGTTTAATAAAAATCTGCAAAAGAGCGGCAACTTCATCTGTACATGCATGTATCTCAACAACAACAACCAAAGTTAAATCAATTGGTAAATATTTGTAAGAATGTTTATTTTTTAATATATGTGGTAGTGAGGCAGATATAAAAATTCATATAGTTTAATAAAAATCTGCAAAGAGCGGCAACTTCATCTGTACATGCATGTATCTCAACAACAACAACCAAAGTTAAATCAATTGGTAAATATTTGTAAGAATGTTTATTTTTTAATATATGTGGTAGTGAGGCAGATATAAAAATTCATATAGTTTAATAAAAATCTGCAAAGAGCGGCAACTTCATCTGTACATGCATGTATCTCAACAACAACAACCAAAGTTAAATCAATTGGTAAATATTTGTAAGAATGTTTATTTTTTAATATATGTGGTAGTGAGGCAGATATAAAAATTCATATAGTTTAATAAAAATCTGCAAAGAGCGGCAACTTCATCTGTACATGCATGTATCTCAACAACAACAACCAAAGTTAAATCAATTGGTAAATATTTGTAAGAATGTTTATTTTTTAATATATGTGGTAGTGAGGCAGATATAAAAATTCATATAGTTTAATAAAAATCTGCAAAGAGCGGCAACTTCATCTGTACATGCATGTATCTCAACAACAACAACCAAAGTTAAATCAATTGGTAAATATTTGTAAGAATGTTTATTTTTTAATATATGTGGTAGTGAGGCAGATATAAAAATTCATATAGTTTAATAAAAATCTGCAAAGAGCGGCAACATCATCTGTACATGCATGTATCTCAACAACAACAACCAAATTGGTAAATATTTGTAAGAATGTTTATTTTTTAATATATGTGGTAGTGAGGCAGATATAAAAATTCATATAGTTTAATAAAAATCTGCAAAGAGCGGCAACTTCATCTGTACATGCATGTATCTCAACAACAACAACCAAATTGGTAAATATTTGTAAGAATGTTTATTTTTTAATATATGTGTTAGTGAGGCAGATATAAAAATTCATATAGTTTAATAAAAATCTGCAAAGAGCGGCAACATCATCTGTACATGCATGTATCTCAACAACAACAACCAAATTGGTAAATATTTGTAAGAATGTTTATTTTTTAATATATGTGGTAGTGAGGCAGATATAAAAATTCATATAGTTTAATAAAAATCTGCAAAGAGCGGCAACTTCATCTGTACATGCATGTATCTCAACAACAACAACCAAAGTTAAATCAATTGGTAAATATTTGTAAGAATGTTTATTTTTTAATATATGTGGTAGTGAGGCAGATATAAAAATTCATATAGTTTAATAAAAATCTGCAAAGAGCGGCAACTTCATCTGTACATGCATGTATCTCAACAACAACAACCAAAGTTAAATCATTGGTAAATATTTGTAAGAATGTTTATTTTTTAATATATGTGGTAGTGAGGCAGATATAAAAATTCATATAGTTTAATAAAAATCTGCAAAGAGCGGCAACTTCATCTGTACATGCATGTATCTCAACAACAACAACCAAAGTTAAATCAATTGGTAAATATTTGTAAGAATGTTTATTTTTTAATATATGTGGTAGTGAGGCAGATATAAAAATTCATATAGTTTAATAAAAATCTGCAAAGAGCGGCAACTTCATCTGTACATGCATGTATCTCAACAACAACAACCAAAGTTAAATCAATTGGTAAATATTTGTAAGAATGTTTATTTTTTAATATATGTGGTAGTGAGGCAGATATAAAAATTCATATAGTTTAATAAAAATCTGCAAAGAGCGGCAACTTCATCTGTACATGCATGTATCTCAACAACAACAACCAAAGTTAAATCAATTGGTAAATATTTGTAAGAATGTTTATTTTTTAATATATGTGGTAGTGAGGCAGATATAAAAATTCATATAGTTTAATAAAAATCTGCAAAGAGCGGCAACTTCATCTGTACATGCATGTATCTCAACAACAACAACCAAAGTTAAATCAATTGGTAAATATTTGTAAGAATGTTTTTTTTTTTAATATATGTAGTAGTGAGGCAGATATAAAAATTCATATAGTTTAATAAAAATCTGCAAAGAGCGGCAACTTCATCTGTACATGCATGTATCTCAACAACAACAACCAAAGTTAAATCAATTGGTAAATATTTGTAAGAATGTTTATTTTTTAATATATGTGGTAGTGAGGCAGATATAAAAATTCATATAGTTTAATAAAAATCTGCAAAGAGCGGCAACTTCATCTGTACATGCATGTATCTCAACAACAACAACCAAAGTTAAATCAATTGGTAAATATTTGTAAGAATGTTTTTTTTTTTTTTAATATATGCGGTAGTGAGGCAGATATAAAAATTCATATAGTTTAATGAAAATCTGCAAAGAGCGGCAAATTCATCTGTACATGCATGTATCTCAACAACAACAACCAAAGTTAAATCAATTGGTAAATATTTGTAAGAATGTTTATTTTTTAATATATGTGGTAGTGAGGCAGATATAAAAATTCATATAGTTTAATAAAAATCTGCAAAGAGCGGCAACTTCATCTGTACATGCATGTATCTCAACAACAACAACCAAATTGGTAAATATTTGTAAGAATGTTTATTTTTTAATATATGTGGTAGTGAGGCAGATATAAAAATTCATATAGTTTAATAAAAATCTGCAAAGAGCGGCAACTTCATCTGAGATATAAAAATTCATATAGTTTAATAAAAATCTGCAAAGAGCGGCAACTTCATCTGTACATGCATGTATCTCAACAACAACAACCAAAGTTAAATGAATTGGTAAATATTTGTAAGAATGTTTATTTTTTAATATATGTGGTAGTGAGGCAGAAATAAAAATTCATATAGTTTAATAAAAATCTGCAAAGAGCGGCAACTTCATCTGTACATGCATGTATCGCAACAACAACAACCAAAGTTAAATCAATTGGTAAGTATTTGTAAGAATGTTTATTTTTTAATATATGTGGTAGTGAGGCAGATATAAAAATGCATATAGTTTAATAAAAATATGCAAAGAGCGGCGACTTCATCTGTACATGCATGTATCTCAACAACAACAACCAAAGTTAAATCAATTGGTAAATATTTGTAAGAATGTTTATTTTTTAATATATGTGGTAGTGAGGCAGATATAAAAATTTATATAGTTTAATAAAAATCTGCAAAGAGCGGCAACTTCATCTGTACATGCATGTATCTCAACAACAACAACCAAAGTTAAATCAATTGGTAAATATTTGTAAGAATGTTTATTTTTTAATATATGTGGTAGTGAGGCAGATATAAAAATTCATATAGTTTAATAAAAATCTGCAAAGAGCGGCAACTTCATCTGTACATGCATGTATCTCAACAACAACAACCAAAGTTAAATCAATTGGTAAATATTTGTAAGAATGTTTATTTTTTAATATATGTGGTAGTGAGGCAGATATAAAAATTCATATAGTTTAATAAAAATCTGCAAAGAGCGGCAACTTCATCTGTACATGCATGTATCTCAACAACAACAACCAAAGTTAAATCAATTGGTAAATATTTGTAAGAATGTTTATTTTTTAATATATGTGGTAGTGAGGCAGATATAAAAATTCATATAGTTTAATAAAAATCTGCAAAGAGCGGAAACTTCATCTCTACATGCATGTATCTCAACAACAACAACCAAAGTTAAATCAATTGGTAAATATTTGTAAGAATGTTTATTTTTAATAAATACTCTATATGTAGGGAGCGTCTTCTGCTAAAAGATAGATGTGTCTGAAATTTTTTAGTAAATTTGATATTTAGTTGATATTGGTAATGATTTAAATTATGAGTCAGGTAGTTTTATTATTATTCCCTCAGCTTGCAGTTCTATAAATATTAAATGGATAAAAATGTTTAATTTCTCCAAGAATCATACCAATAATACGTGTTTTTTATTCAACTTAAAGCTGTATGTTACCTAGTTTTACTGGTTGCTAGACTTTTTATAATACAGTCAATCAGCCTACTTATGTAATCATTCGTATTCATTATTCTCTCAGTAGTTTACTTATCAAATGAAAATATAAACTTTACATTAAAAGATGTATAAAAGATGCACACTGTGACCCTATAATAAAAAACCATTTAGTGGGAAACCGAAACTGATTCACCAAGAGTAGTTACTTTTTAGAACTCTCTAAAACCTAGTGTCATAACTATGATCCACCTTTTTGATCACTATGTTGATAGCAAATAATTAATACGGGAATATATGTATAACAATAAGTCTAAACTAAATATATCAGTTGTATTAACTGTGAAACATAAGTAAATCGGTTAAAAAATCATATATGAGTAACTCAATTAATAAAATGTATATTTTTAGTTACGTTCATTCTAATTTAGAGGATTAAAATTTTAGTTTTTTCCATGAACAATTTCTTTGTGACAAACAGCCAATAAATAACTAAAACACCATTTTTAATCAAGCGGCAACTTCATCTGTACATACATGTTTTCTCAACAACAATCAAAGTTCAAGTGACCTTTTGTAAGAATGATTATTTTTAATATATACATATGGGCTAGTGAGACAAATATAAAAATTCATATAATTAAATAAAAATCTGCAAAGAGCGGAAACTTCAAACGCTCTATCATATCGTTGACCTTAATGTCAGACGGCGTTTGCAAAGATTCATATAATTAAATAAAAATCTGCAAAGAGCGGCAACTTCAAACGCTCTATCATATCGTTTAACCTTTATGTCAGACCGAGTTGTTAGTCGTTCGTTATATTTTAATCATGGAACAACGCGCTCCTGCTGAGGCTCAACAAAACAATACTGAACGTCCGAATCCAATAATATCAGCCTATCGCACGTAATATGAAAGATTATTTAGGGAAGGTGTAAATCCCGAACAGAGCAATTTCATTTCATCTAGCACGTGGACACCTGGTGACACTAGCTGGTATAGAAGTCAAACTAATTCTAGAAGTCGAACTAATACCAGACATGGAGGCGATCAAGATCCTAACGTATCGTCATCGTCAAATATTTTTAAGAATGTTTATGATATGATTTAATTATGAAAATTATTTCTTACTTCATCAATCCGATTACACTTTTAGGTATAATTTAAATAAAAACATTTCGAATAAAATACGTATAACTTAATTAAAATATTTAATAACAAATCTTATTAAGTTTTATTAATTTCTGGAAAATAACGAGATTATTAAATTTTTGATTAACAAATAAGTTGACTAAGTGATACTACGTTAGTTACTTTCTTCATTTGTGAATTAATCGATTTATTTTATTTACTAACTAAATTAGTTTGGGCTAGAAAATGAAGGTACTATATAGATGATACACTTCTGGTCTAATGTACTTGTCATACGTATTCAACTACTTTATTAAAACTTAGTGAAACGATTTAAATGTGAATGACACTCAGTGTTAAGCAGGATTTTTTTATTATTTTGTAAAGATAGTTGGACAAGTATGCTACCAGTTCATAAAACGGTCTTTTGTTTATGACTGATTTCAAGTGTAGAATTTATTTGGGTAAACATGATAAAACAAACACACATGACAAAACTAGACAGAAAATGTACAAAACAAACAAAACAGATACGGCCGACTTAGTTACATTAAACTGGTGTCAGTCTATTTAAAAAATATACACCTACGTAAATGTTGTTTTTTGTGTGATCCTTATTGATTGACTTCTTTTAAATTATAAAATAAAAACGACTTAGTAGACTAGAATATACAAGCTTGTAAATATAATACACTTATGAGATATCCATTATGAGCTTTAACTTACTTTATAGTGCTTTTTAAACATGTAAAATGGGTAAATAAAACATTATACGAGATTGTGCAAGAAGGATATTCTTATTAATTATTAATTTAGAAATTTTTCACATATTTATTTACAAATGATGTCCTTGCTCAGAATCTTTGAACTTGTGATTCTTCAACTCCTTTAAGCTCGGCCATTAGTCTGTTGTAGAGTTCTTCCCCACACTCTTTAGGACCGATGCTTTCAAACAATTTAATAAAGGAGTATTCGTAATTTCTAACTTTGTCGCAAACACAACAATCAGGACCACAAGCAGCTGTCTCTGTACGGTCTCTCTTAAATTTTATATTTTCTACATCCTCAACCAGTTCAGCCATTCTTTGAAGTTTTTCTTCAGCTTCTGGACTCCAGCTAGGTTTTGCAAATCTCAGCTCAAACATAACCATCAACAAGTTTGCACACATTGTATCTGCGGGTGATAGTGTCTGAACAATACCTTTATATAACCCTGTATTGAAAAAGTGGTGGAGGATAGTAATAGATTTATATAAAATGTTGTCAAAATCAAACGGTTATGCTTAAATAGGATCCAGAAGTTGTTATTTTATCTTAAAGATACTGTTTTATACAGTTTACTCTTATCAATTGTGATAATATTTATAAGTCACATATGTTTACAATAGTACAGACAATTTTCAATAAATTAATAATAGTGGTTTTTGAAGCTATTATTAAAACGAAACTCAGCCATATTACAGTTGTATTATTTTTTTTTCTTTAGTTTTAACATACATTTTTGCTAAATTTAAAAAGAAAAAACTGTGTACCTAACTCTCAAGTTGATTATAGATTGTTAATTTCTTTTGGATTAATTTTAAAAATAATTTTCTTCATTATTTAAAATTAGAATCTACTATATTATATAATCTTATTGGTAACTAATTTTCGTATTTTTAACAGAGGAAGAATACCAGCTAGTGTCACCAGGATGTTTGATAAGCTGATATTGTTGGATCGGTTTGAATATCTTATATTTCAATGAATTGAGACATCAAACCAAAGAAGTGAGTAACCTATTATTTAAAACCCCTTCATCTCGAAATATTAAAATTGTATGCATTCTTTGTAAAAAAATATTTTTGAACTAAACTGAAGTATTTTAGATGAGAAATAGCTTGCTTTGATTTTGTTTTTGTAGATATGCTACCCAATCATAGATCAGGCTTATTAGTTAAAAAAATCTTTCAAGAACAGTAACAGGTTAATAAAAAATAAATATGTCAGTCAGTTTTTATCTGTATAGTAGGAAATAATTTCAAGATAGTTTTAAATTTGAGCTCATGAAAACTAAATGCAAAATTTAAAAAGAAAAAACTGTGTATCTAACTCTCAAGTTGATTATAGATTGTTAATTTCTTTTGGATTAATTTTAAAAATAATTTTCTTCATTATTTAAAATTAGAATCTACTATATTATATAATCTTATTGAATACTAATTTTTGTATTTTAAACACAAAAAGAGTATGTTGACGAAGTTATGCCTGTCTTAATGATCCAGTCAATCTCAACTGTGACTGAAGCTCAGAACCACAGTTCTCGTGTGAATTATGTTCTTACAAAGCTAACCGGAAAACCTCACTAATTCCCATATTGTATTCGGCAAGAACCGTTATCACTTGACCCTATTGTCAGACGGCTTTATCAGCTCAAACATAAAATTGTATTATTGTTTGATGTTATTTATTTTATTTAAATTTTGTAAATATTATCCTTTTTAATTTAGGTTTTAAAAGGTTGTAAGGTAAACGTTTAATTAATGTATTATACATTAAATTATTCTCTTCAGGGTTGTTTTAATTTTATTTTAAATGCTAGTTGGTTAATAGTTAAATATTTATTCTAATTCTGTCCTTTCACGTACACTTAGAAAGGATTTGTCTATAAATGTTTATGTTTTTAGTTTTAAATGCTATGTCTTGAATTTCATTTGTAGTATGTTTAATATAAGTGCTTTCTACCCAAATATTAAATTTTATTGCAATCAAAATATTTACTTGCTGTTAAATGACTTGAATAAATTTATCTTTAACTGAAGATGAAGAATTTTTCTGTTTTTAGTTTTTTAAATGCTATGTCTTGAATTTCATTTGTAGTATGTTTAATATAAGTGATTTCTACCCAATTTTTGAGAAAAAACGTCTTTAAATTTCCACGAAATTGCTGATTCTATTTCTACAAATGTATGTAATACTGATGTTGCATTAAGATGATTAGTTTTACCCTTAGGATTTCTCACTGATACGTTAAAATTCGTTTAACTGCTCAGTCATAACTCATTGAAATCTTAGTCCAGTACCTGTCTTATGTAACTGTACATTAACTTTTTTTTAAGTTACTAGTTGTTAAATTTAAAGGTTTCTTGTTAGAAATCTGTATCTCTAATTTCTCAAAGTTCTAACCTGACTTGTTTTAACTTATACAATTTTGCATTACTTTATGCACGATAGAGTCAAATTTAATTTGATAAAAATAATTTACCAAAAAATTCTTTTACTTTCATAGAACTTTCATCCAGTATTATATATTTCTCTGTGTATTTATGGTCATAAATTGTTTATGTATATATTATTAAAATTACCTAATTCCATTTATTGTTGTTTGTTTGATAATTATAATTTTATTTTTTAATACATTTTTCGCCCTGTTATATTTTCTTAAAATTTCAGCTTTTTTTTTTTTTTTGTAATAATTATATATTGTAACATTACTAACAAGGTTAATAATGCATAAAATAACAAATAGTATTTAATAGAACATAAATGTTGAATTATAATTGAACTTATTCTATAATAATAAATTTTTTAAACAAACTACTATATATTGTTGAATATTTAAAATAAATACGTTTGATAATCTAATAATGTATTTGTAATTATTTATCCGTTTATGTAAATTTTAATAATAATAATATTTATTTATTAATTTGCCACATTTGCTCAGATTGCATAAGTTTTTAAATTTTTGAAAAGGAGGAATTACAAACTTTTTTAAGAAACAAGAGGTAACAGTTTTGTATAAAGCACCATTAATGAATATATGAATATTAAATAAACATTCAAGATCTAACAGCTGATTTTTTTTTCAAGATTTGTGTGACTTTGGGTGGGAACCTAATGTTCAATTTGTAATACTATTACATTTTTCTTATACAGCAAACACTGAACCAAGATTTATTACTAAATAACCCATAAATAAAAGTTTACAAATAAATGTGCTTAGTCAGTTAATTAAAAGGTGAAGCTAAAGAATTTGTTAATAAAATTATTAAACAAGAGACAAATAGTAAGTTTTACATTTAAAACTTTAAAAATATACTCTGTGATTCCCTATGTTCTGATGCAGTCTCAACTATCTACGGAGAGGGCTCCGGGTCACGCAGATTCGATAATGACACTTTGTATGCTGCGCGATAACTTTTTATTGCCGTAAACGTTTCATATATCACCAATCCAGATATATAGAACTGCAAGCTCTAATGTTTACCATTTCTTTAAAAAAAAAAATGTATCGAATACTAATAAAAGTAAGTATTATTCTTAGATATGAAAAGGCGGCAAAAAAAAATTTAACGTAATCTAAGGTGAATACGAATGATTACATAAGTAGGCTGATTGACTGTATTATAAAAAGTCTAGCAACAGTAAAACTAGGTAACATACAGCTTTACGTTGAATAAAAAACACGTATTATTGGTATGATTCTTGGAGAAATTAAACATTTTTATCCATTTAATATTTATAGAACTGCAACCTGAGGGAATAATAATTGAACTACCTGACTCATAATTTAAATCATTACCAATATCAACTAAATATCAAATTTACTAACAAATTTCAGACACATCTATCCTTTAGCAGAAGACGCTCCCTACATATAGAGTATTTATTAAAAATAAACATTCTTACAAATATTTACCAATTGATTTAACTTTGGTTGTTGTTGTTGAGATACATGCATGTACAGATGAAGTTGGCGCTCTTTGCAGATTTTTATTGAATTTTTATATCTGCCTCACTACCACATATATTAAAAAATAAACATTCTTACAAATATTTACCAATTGATTTAACTTTGGTTGTTGTTGTTGAGATACATGCATGTACAGATGAAGTTGCCGCTCTTTGCAGATTTTTATTGAATATTACTTTAAAAATACCTGTGTAAGCTGTTTCAAAGATATTCTAACTGATTTGTATAAAAAAATTAATTACATTTATTATAGTACAACGAAAATAATGATTTAGTATGAACAATGTACTTCAAATAGTATAAATACATGCAATATTGAAATAAAATATGCAAACAGAAAAACCAGAATCCTTTTTAATCTGTTTAAATTTACAGCCATAACAATTATTATATTATAACGTGACAAAGATTAAATATCGATGCACTTATTATAGTACACGGATTTATTATAGTATACTACGAATGAAAGCATAAGTTGTCTACACTGACAACAAGAAAAAATACTGGTATACACTTTATATTTATTATAGTATAATTTAATAATCATATATGTATTTTATATAGTATTATGCAAATAATCGTGTGAGTTAGCAACACTGTGAAAAAACAGTTGGTACATTTGATATAATATAAAGAAAAACCGATTTTGTTTGAACAAGCTAATAATATATTAAATACGAATTATTAGAAAAATACATTTTATATAGTACTAATGCATCTGGCTCGGCGTAAGCGAAGCGAACCACATCAGCTGGTACTAGCAGACGACAAACCAACAGATTCTTTTATCTGGTTTAAATGGTCAGAACCAATTAATACTATATTAAATACAAATTATTGCGTCAATGGTCGAGTTCAGAGTTCTTACCAAGTTCTGTTCTCCTAATACTTAACGACCAGTTTTAACGTATGTATTAACGCGTTTGTATTTAACATAGTATAATTTAATAATCGTATATGTATTTATTATAGTTTTAACGTAAAAGGATAACGAATTTAAATTAATATTACTGTAACACCGAAAAAATGCGTTTGTATTTAATATAGTATAATTTAATAATCATATATGTATTTACTATAGTATAATGTAATAAATCGTGTGAGTTGGCAGCACTGAGATATATTTTTTTTGCAATTAATCGTGCGAGTTGGTAACACTGCGAAAAAACAGTTGGTACATTTCATATGGCGCTACATCAGCTGAGCAGACGACAAACCAACAGACTTTTTTTCACATCTGAACAAATTAATACTATATTAAATACGAATTAAAAATACATTTCATATAGTATAACGTGGCTCGTCGAGCGAAGTGAACGAAGCCACACACGTTCTTCTGCCGCTACTTACGTTAACCTCTCGGGTGTGTCACTGTGCCTCAGTGGATTCGACTCCGTCTCACAAACGGAAGGTTCTCAGATCGATCCCGGCACCGGCCATCGACACTTTTTGCCACAGCATTAAATAAATACACAATTAATTTAATAAATACGCCGTGACGTCGTCAGAAGAAAGAGCGCGAAAACGGCGTGACGTCACACCAAAACAACACTGACCTAGGACAACGTCGTCGCGGGGGGTCCACGTGCTCGTAGTACACTTGACCTTCAAGGTCACCACGTGGCTGATAACAGTAGTAAACAATAGTAAACTTGACCTCAAGTTCAACACGTGGTGGTGATCACATGGTGATCACGTGATGAGCACGTGGTGATAATGTGATGAGCACGTGGTGATCACGTGATGAGCACGTGGTGATCACGTGTTGATCACGTGATCAACAGTCCAAAGTTCAAGGTTGTGCTTCAATGCCCATTTCTACACTACTCACATGGCCCACAGGTCATTTTATTGTTCTTGAACGTCATATAAAATTAATGCATATGGCCCACAGGTTAGTGCTTGATCGTTTTATTGTTCTTGAACGTCATATAACATTAAGGCACAAGGCCCACAGGTTAGTGCTTGATCGTTTTATTGTTCTTCAACGTCATATAAAATTAATGCACACGACCTGGATGTATGTGTTTGATATTTCTACTGTTCTTGAACGTCAGAACAAGTTAATGCTCATGAAACCTTATATGCACCTACATATAAGCAAATAATCGTTACATAATGTAAAGAGGTGGTATTTATAAAATAAATAAAACATTTTTGACCCATGGTACCTTCTTCGGAATAGGCTGCACTTAACAGTTATTGATGTGATTAACTTAACAAGAATATGCAGATATTATTGGTCTACAACTAAATATTTGGGGACATACTAAAAACTGAAAGAATATATAGGTACTTTATTTACACATAATCAAGATTTATAGGATCGTGTAAATTGTTAGCTAATCCTATTCTATTAAACATCTTTAAGTCCGATTTTATTTGATCAACAGGCAACCTACACATAAATGTCTTATTCAGTGGTGTTCACATAAAACACACCGAGTTTCCGAGAATATTTTAGAATAATATATGTCTTAAAAACACTCTCCGAGAAGAGAAGGAAGATCCAGATAAAGAACCAATTTTTTGTAGTTAACTTGTTTAACCAACCTAGGAAACCAACATCTGTGTAAAAAAAAGGCGATGATGGCTACGAGGGATTCTTCGTTGCAACATGTCTTGTGCCTTATGTCGAGGACATAAGGCGAATATGGCTACGAGGGATTCATCATTGTAACATATCTACTGCCTTATGCATGGACATAAGGCGAAGATGGCTACGAGGGATTCTTCGTTGCAGCATGTCTACTGCCTTATGCATGGACATAAGAAGAAGATGGCTACGTGGGATTCTTCGTTGCAACATATCTACTGCCTTATGCATGGACATAATGCGTAGTTGGCTACAATGGATTCTTCGTTGCAGCATGTCTACTGCCTTATGTCGTGGATATAAGGCGAAGATGGCTACGAGGGATTCTTCGTTGCAGCATATCTACTGCCTTATGCATGGACATAAGGTGAAGATGGCTACGAGGGATTCTTCGTTGCAACATATCTACTGCCTTATGCATGGACATAAGGCGAAGATGGCTACGAGGAATTCTTCGTTGCAGCATGTCTACTGCCTTATGTCATGTATTTTTCATGGCTACGAGGGATTCTTCGTTGAAAAAGTTCTACTTCTAAGTGTTGTTATATGTTCTGAAATACGAATTTAAAATATTAAAAATATACTTAATTTATATTTAATAGTACACGTTCGTTTTATCGTTCATGTTCAGTTATGTAAACAAAAAAAATTTGAAATGTTTTTAGTTAAAATAAATTTAAAAGTAAAAAAAAAATAAATAAATAAATAAAACCTATCTTGATCCTTCAAATTGTAGCTTATCCAAAAATCAATCACTTGTCGTAATCAATCTATTGACTCTATTGTACGTCCAAATTGACTGTAGTTATAGACATAAAGCAGCCCTTTGGTTGCGGTGGGATGTATTAGGGAAGACCACATATTCACTGTGATACGTCAAAGTCAATATTGAGTTAGTGGCCCGTGTGCGTTGTTAATGGCCATATTGACTTGTTAGTGTTGTTTCCTTCCATTACAACAGTCCAATAATGAAACATACAAATCGTCTTAAAGTGAAACTGCATAGAAGTAAAACTATACTAATGCCGAAAATACGATAAAAATAGTTTGTAAAACAAATAATGTGAGAATTTTAAAATTCTTTAAATTAGCTATTATTACCATTCAATCAATGTACATTAAGCATTATATAGCATTATAGCAATTTATAGCATTATCTAATGGACTGTTACATCATTAACATATTTTTATTAATATGTTTTCATAAAATTATTAGAAAGAGAGAATAATAAATAAACCCTGATTACACACATTTTCTTGCAATATATTTCACAAAGATCCGTATTGTAACAGTAAAAAATATTAAACTTTATGACATAATAATATCAACCTTTAAGGTATCAAACCACTTATATTCTAATAATTTTGTTAGCTTTCTACGTATGCGTTTCAATAACAACTAACGGTTACCAGTTAAATGGCAACTCTACAGTTTTCCAAATGAGGATTTGTTTCACTTAAATTTATTTTTAAATAAAAAGACAGCTCTTTTTTAATGCATTAGATAAATAAATAAACATTTGGATAGTAAACATTAATTTTAAAAGATAAACATACGTTTGGTGAAGTAAACACATTTATATCGCTGGAAGACAATTTATTATCTGGCACAGTTTCAGAACGGAAGGCACTGTAACCTTGACGTTCCTGTCTGCGTGATAAACTTGGACATTTTCTTCAGAACAAATTAAAATCCGCACATAAGTAATTTATTCTAAATTTACATAGATTTAAAAAATTACATTTGCTTTCTTAAACATAGTAAGCTTAGTAACGTTTATGCTTTAAACATATTGTAAGAGAATGTCAATTACATAACTCAGATATAATAATACAGCTGTGGCAACTATTTTTATAACAATAAGCTCCTAAGTAGGCCTATACTTAAAGAGCAATATGAATAGCAATATTTTGATGTGTTATTGCCATGAAATGTATTGTTTTCTAGCTGAAGTGTCTTTTACTTCATGTAATTTCTTTAAAAAAGTGCATTTTAGTGATATATATTACATTTTAGCATCATACGATCTTTGAATAATGTAATATTAAACTACATGAATTGAGCTCATACGATTCCTAATGTTAGTAAATACTAACTTAACATAATAATTATAAAACTTTAAATTCACAATGATACTAAAACTATTAAGGAACTCTAAATAGCATCAGGAAACAACGTGGATACAACAGATTCAAATTAGTATGATTCCCAACAGAAAAGGAAATACTTGCCAAAAAAACGTACACTTCATTATTTTGAGTTCAGTTTTTGGATTGTTCTAAGTTAATTTATAAGAAAATTGTTTATATTGTGGTTTTTATCATTGCATTGCAAAATAATGTTATTAAAGATACATTTTTATTTGTAAATTAGTTAGCTTTCTCAACATTTCTTTTACAATTGCACTTTTTTATTAATAACAATGAATTGTTTAATAACTTTACAAATTTGTATTTTAGTAGATATCTGATATGCCTCGTATGTTTTGTAATTTAAAGAGCTGTTAGGCTGCTAGCCATAAAATTTGGCATCCATCATATACCTCAAACGTTAATCCATGATAAAAATATTAATAATAAAAAATATAACACACTTAAAATAAACATAAGTTGTACTGCAATTAAACAATATAAGAAAAGAAACACTTTACTAAAAATGTTATTTATTTAAAATTGTAGAAGTGATAAATATAGATTATATTTTGTAATATGTTCTATGCTTTGTTATTATTGGCTAAAGCTAAAGTTGTCAGAGTACATATTGAATGAGACACAAATTTAACTAAGAAAATGACAGATTATAAGTCTTGAAACTCCAGTTTTGGCTGTCACGTATTAAATGAGAAATGAGATTTACCTTAAAAACCTTATTAAAATAAATTACCGAAAATTGGCTACATATTACTTACTGCAAAGTCTCACATCACATCTTTACATATTTGTACATACTTTTTTATATTCTTTTTAGGAGTGTACTGTTCTTGCACTAAAAGAAACGGAAAGTAAAAAAAAGCATACACTTCAATTTCACTGATAACTGTTGTTTTTGTTCAAAACAAGGCTTTCAGGAGCAATTATTTTTAAAAAGTAGATTCTTTGGCGTTATATCAAAGACTTGATGATATCAGATAATCTAACATATAAAATATAGAAAATTATTTATTCAAAACGTTTTTGGAGAAATATTATAGATTTTGATATTCACATGTGCATTAAGGAAATGGGGTTTAAAAAACTTTAGGGAAATGAGAATGATACGAATATCCAGTAATATGTGACGTCACAATGACGATTTCTTTGTAAACATTTTACTCTGTACAGTTATAAAAGTATATAAGTGACCTAGTACTACATAAATGAAATAACAAATGAAAAATCTTAATTTAAAAAACTATATCAGTAGTGCACCAAATTCAATAATTAATTATTTAGAATTTAAAGTATAAAAAAATGAAAGTAAACTACTCACTCCAAAAGCTACAGTAGAACATTTTTATTTTTTTTACGAAGCTTTGCATAGATTTTTATTGTTATCACAACTATTTATCTATTATTTAACTATTTTCACGTTAATTATGTAGTATGTACAGTGTCATTTATGATATTGTTTCTAAACTCTGTTATAAATGAGCTATGTATTAAGGCAGAAGTGTTAAAATTTTAATATAATTAGAC
The DNA here is from genome assembly GCA_035578905.1 of Stictocephala bisonia. Lineage (NCBI taxonomy): Eukaryota > Metazoa > Arthropoda > Insecta > Hemiptera > Membracidae > Stictocephala > Stictocephala bisonia. The sequence goes on along the minus strand of JAQJVL010000002.1, from coordinate 111,779 downwards.
GTATATATTAACTATATTTATATTTATTTGAGGCAGAATTTTACTTATTCATGTTATAAAAATTCCATAAAATGTGCGGTAAATATTTTATAACTAAAACAATACACAAAAGGAAACTGGAAAAATTATATCTAATTATTTTAGATACGTATATTTAAATTAATTCTAATGTGACTTTAAGGTTTACACTTTGAATTTAAATACCTCCATAATTCAATAATGTTATTTTTTAAGTACAAAAAAAATTGATTGTGACCATTTTAATCTATAACATTTTACATTTAGTCTGAAGCGTAGCCCATAAATAATGAAGCTACTAAATTGATCTTTCTACCTCTGTGTAGACCTACATAAGAATACATTAATGTAAATAGTTCTTGACGTAGGGTGCAATGGCTTCAACCATTTGTCCATATCAAAGGAATATAATACAATTCTCAAAGGAAGTCATTTGTCATATTACTTACATTGTATTTATGACAGGCCCACCTTCTTTACGTTAATCGTAGCTAATATTACCAATTCATCACACATGTGCTACATTTATAAGGAGGTTTTCAAGGTTAACAAACTGAAAAGATATTTTGTTATAGTTTTTTAATTAGCATAATACATGTTGAGATGTTTTTTATCTCAACAACACTCCTTTGTCTATTAAGTATCTATATGATGATTTAACTAACAAATTTACGTAAAATCAAGTATCACAGGTATTAAACCTCATTTTCATGTTCATATTTTTAGTTTTGTTTCTTTAAATATGAAAAAAATCAACCCGTTTATCCTCAAACAGTTTTCTACAATCGACACAAAGAGATAATATGTTTTCCTTGTTTAGAACGTTTTTTAGATTCACCCTCACTGTACGTATAAATTGGCTGACGCTGTCACTGTCTCATATATTCCACTAAATGCACGTCACTCAGGCCTGTCACACGGGACTAAAGTGACACCTCTCTCTTTTCAGATAATGCACTTCGTACAAATAAATATCTCGGAATATAATTCCATAACTTTACAGCCAATTTATTACCAGTACTGACTACATCAATGTAGTATTAGTATTAATAAGCCACTACTTATATATGGAGATTGGCATCTCCTGTGGTACAGGTAAGAGTTATAAAAAAAAAAAAAAAAAAAAAAAAAAAAAAAAAAACACTGAAGTAATCTGAAAATGTGTTATAATACTAATAAGATAACGTTATTAATTTAGTAATGAATAATGCCATTGTGTTTTGTAAAATATTTAGTGTTATTTTCTATATATTAATCATTCTTAATATAGGACTATTCTTAGCTATGATTTTTAGCTTTTTTAACGTTTGTTTTATTACTTACAAAGTAATATTTCACTTTGACAGTTTAGATATGAATTATTCTCAATAGATACAATCTTTCAAAGAGACTCATGTTAAATGAAATTCAATTTATGTATGTTAAGCATCTATGGATTCCTTATACACTTATTAAGTTCACTAACACAGTACAAGTACGGGTGGGTGGGTGGGTCAACTCAACAATATACCATTGTACCTGGCATAATATTGGCATAATAATACCACTTATATACTTTGTATATATAGTTGTCTACACCCTTATATAGAAAGTTGAGAAACGAATATTTCCCCCATCGTTAAACATTTAAAAAGGATACACTACTAATATGGTTAAATGTCAAAATATAACAGTTGTTTTTGTGTGGTTAAGATTCTGACTAATATTATAGTAACTTTAAATAATCTTTGTAGTAACTATATAACAAGTTTGTTGTAGTAACTATATAACAAACTTGTAATTTAGTTATATGCTTTATATTTTACAAGATGGCTCAACTAAATATGTTTTGTCTTATTTCTAAACAAGTATTGAGACTATCAATGGTAAATTCGTATCCAATGGATTCCTGTATCGAATGTTTTGTATTCTGTATTGGATATTCTGCTACAGGAATATCAATTATATTCCACAAATCATATATGTTATACGCTTCAAATGCATTTCTTCAAACGAAATTCTTCAAATGAACGATGTTTTCTATCGATATTGATTAGTGTAATTTAAATTTGAACATTGTATTTTTTACTCTTTTTGTTAGTTAAATTAAATTTCCCCTTCCATCATAACGCATGTAAAAGAATAAATTGTTACATTGTTTAAGTTTATTACCTTCATGCAAGTTTATTAAGCATTGATGCCTACTAAAAGAAAAACTGTTTTTAAATTGGATATTTTGATACTTATCAGCTGTTGTTATTACTCTCTGAGTTATTTGACTGAACATAGAGCACATTGCCTAGAGTCTCTACAAAATTTTGTCCCAAGTAGCTGGTTAAAATGTTAAAAAAAATTAAATATCTAAGTACAATAAATAATTGTTATTTACTGTATGTTTTTAAATATACTGCCTTGCCTATATCATCTATAAACCATATATCAATAAAGAAATTTACTTGTGTAATTTGGAGTTATTAGTTGTTGGCAAATACGTTTTTAGAATAATGAATATTTGATTAAATGAGTTTAGGATGAGTTAAATGAGTATTTGGTTCTGACGTTTGCGGAATTCGTTTTCTTCAAGTTTTTGTCAGAAAGTCTACTAGTTATTAAGTCTTTTAATATTTGATAATAAGTTTGAAGCTTCATTGACAAAATAATTATCACCTCGTATAATGACTTTTGTATATGTAGAATATAAATTATTTTATAGGATAAATAATTTTTTTTTATTATTATTAGAATGACAAAATTTAAGCACTATTAAGTTACATTTCATTCTTTATTTGAGGAAATAAAACTAAGCATTGAAAAATATTTCTTAAAAGATGATCCAATTTCACTTAAAGTTGTTATGATTATATTTCTTTAATCAACATTATAATTAATAAAATAAAAGATGAATTAAACACGAGAATTATTCAAGTTATTAACCTAAAGCAAGAAGTATACTTAATGCTTTACATTATTTAAAAATTAGACAGGACATTGTAAAAAAATAAATAACGTATATTCAATAAATAAGACGTTCTTTATATCTTTAAATTTAGGTTTCTTTATATATTAAGTGTAATTTTATGTAATATTACTAAGCACATAAAAAGAACAATACAATTGTTTAAATAAAGCTTAAGTCATCACAAGGTAAGCCCTGACAGTTACCCTGTCAGTTCCAATACGCTTCCAACAACTCTGACGTAATCAAGGTAATTAATATCACTTTGTAAGTGTTACACTGACATCCCTCAACACCTTCACAACTAAAGTATATGGTGAAGTCATCATAGAGCTAGATGTCCTGACGGTCAGCTTCCATCATACATCATACATAAAAACCTGCATACATCAACTCTGACGTAATCGAGGTAATTAATATCACTTTTTAATTGTTACACCGATACCCTTCAACACCTTAATACCTAAAGTATGTGGTGAAGTCATCATAGAGCTAAGTGTCGTGACAGTTACCTTCTATCAACTCTGACCTAATCAAGATAATTCTATTTTCTAAAAGTAGACGGAATTTAGTAGCTTTTGGCTATCTTGTTATACAAACATTCTCTAATTGTAAAGGTTTTATTTAAACAAAATCGAATATAAGGCCTAATGGTTATGATCAGCGTAAAAAATACATTAAACATTTTTTGCTCCTTTACACTACCGGAGAATTCAAGGATACACATGCTTTAAAATTTAGGGATACAATAATCATGCTTGAAAGTTAGCTGAAACCAGGCCAATGGTGGTTAGAATTCCTCTATAAGCAAGCTGTAGCCTTAATAGCCAAGGCTCTTTTTAATGAACAGTCAACCCTAGACCACAAACTGTTATATACTCTCGTAAAACCCAATGGTGACCCATATGTGACCATTAGGATTATGATAATTCTATATAATGCTGTTATCATTAAATTATGAAATATATTAAATACTTTTATATTTACATTTTACAGGAATAAAAATATCATATAAATTGTAAGTGGTATAACCTCATTTTAAAGGTAATTGTTTGTATAGTACAAAAGTGCAAACTCGAGGTCAAAAGGATGACCCTTTCACAAAATACAGCGATTCAAAAAATGTAACGTCATATTAATAATTCTTCTCAGTTATACGGCTATTTATTTAACATTTTACCTCCCTGTTGCTGAGAATGTTGTTATAAATATGCTATATGTTATATATATGCTATTTATAAATATGTTATATATATATGCTATTTAACTAAGATAAAAATAAGAAAAATGTATTAAAAACATTTTTGACAGTAGGTTTACCTAAAATCTGTTTAAGAAAATTATTATAATAGTTTTTCACTTATTTTTGTGATATTTAATTTCTCATATTCAGTTAGATAAATTATAGCTCTACGCAGCAATACATAATAACCATCTTGCCTTAGTCTTCAGCAGTGTTAGTTATATGACATTAAATTCTTTGAGAGGCTGTATTTTCTGACTGGGTCATCCTTTTTACCTCAGATTTGCACTCTTATGTTTTATAAAAAGAGACCTTTAAAATGAGGTACAACTACCTCAAGTCATCACAGGCTTACTGTTAAAATGTTTAAGACTTCCTTCATGGGCCATCGCCTGGATGTGCAAAAAACATGTAAAATATATCCATGTGTTTGGTATAGGGACATTTGCATGACTAAAAAGTTTCACTACTTTTTTTTAATAGTTTTAAAATTGATAAATACATTGCAGACTTTTGCCCAACCCTTACATTAAATTCTTTGACTGGCTGTATTTTCTGACTGGGTTATCATTTTGACCTCTGGTTTGAACTCTTGTGTTTTACGAACAGCGACCTTTAAAATGAAGTATAACTCAAGGTAGCATTACATTTAAAGTTTTTAAGACTTCCTTCATGGCCCATCTGCTAGCTATACGAAAAACAACTAAAATAAATCTAAATGTTTGGTATAGGGACGTGTGCATAAATGCAAATTTTCATTACATTTCTTTCAATGGTTTTTAAATTAATAAATATATTCTAAACTTTTGCCCAACCCTGTATAACCTGTTTAGGCTGATTTTTTTATATTTTTTATCGTTCGTTTCATATTTATATATTTATACATCATATAACTAATTAAGATCAATTAAGAAGACTTAATGTACCTGGATGAAAATGAATCACTATGAATTTTAAAATATGTGTACTCTACTGTTCAATTCGATATAATATGTTTTATAGTATTGTGTGTATTTATACATTTTGTCTCTAAAGTGTGGGTACGGCTTTTTATTTAATAAACTATAGCATTTAGCATCCATAAACTTTACACGGTGTTATATGGCTAAGTAAACAATGCTTGTACTTGTATTGCCATGAAATGCCTACCATGTGGGGACGACCAACGAGGAAGTCATACAAATCTGAAATGTAAGAATGGGTCGAGTGATACCTCATTTCAAATAGCTCAGTTACTTCGACGAACCAGTCACAAACGCCAGTGCCTAATGTACAGTACCTGATAATCTGTTCATAATACACACCGTCGTTTATGATTGGATAATCCTTTGGAGATGCGGCTTGCGGCGTTCAAATCTACTAAATGAGCTCTTTAAAATGAGGTATCACTCGACCCATGCTTACATTTAAGGTTTGTATGACTTCCTCGTGGGCTGTCCCCTATGGTAAGCAGGTCATAGTAATAGCAAGTAAACATTGTTTACATGCACATACTGCATAACGCAGTGCAAGGTGTATAGACGTTATATGCCATAGTTTGTTAAGTATTGGGCCGTTCACACAATTTATAGACACCATGTTACAATATACTAAACGACATGTTATTTCCCTTTAACTTGGTAAATTACTATTTTTGTATTAGTTAAGCCCTTTGGGAACTGAATGACTATATTTCATCATTTACATTTTTCACTTAAAGCCCGAATGACGATATCCCGTCATTCGAAGTTTGTTAAATATTACAACCAATTTATCACTTACGATAACTTGTACGTCTTTGGGATGATACGCAGACGTTCGATAGTGTTTTTTTTTATTTATTTATTTATTTTTTTTTTTTTACGTCAGGAGCCAGCTGTTGTAATATAACGTAAATGAAAAGAACTGACAATAATAAACAGAGAGTTAGTTAAACAGACGAATTAGAGTATTAACAAAATATTTCGTATTATTTTTAATCTAATTGTTGTAATTTTTTCTATGTTTATATGTGATTAAGTTTAGACTTTTATAACACAGTTTACCACGTTAAAGTATGTTTTGTTTACGAGCTGTAAACGTACAAAGAAACAAATAGTGTTTTAAAACAAAAAAGGTTTTATTGACAATGTATAAATGTTTAAAAATTATGAGATGAATTGTTGGACATTTATTCTGATAAAGTACTCAATTACAATAATTCTGGCCAAATAATTAACTTTGTATATATGAATTAGAACAGATTTTAAAAATACATCTATAAAGACTTGCGTATCTACAAATTGTCAACTTAAATATTTTACACTTCTCATTTAAACAGCAAGGAAAATTTAAAAAAGTTGAACTTTTTGTTCTAAAAGGTTTCGAAATTACAATACCGACATAAACGTCGTTATCACTTGATTTAAAGAAAGGTACGATTGATGCAGTTGAGTGATAATGACATATTTTTAAAATTAATGAGTACAGGAAATGCAAATTTCAAGCGTCTCCCGGAAACCAGTCTCTATTCACAGCTCTGTAAGCACATTATTATTATGCCTACTGAATATTTAAACACAATACTGAGCATTCTGCTGCTAGTGCTTATGCTGAAGAGAATTAACTAAGCTGCATGAAAGAGCATTAGTTGAGCTAAGTTATAACAGCTCTCACACTGGTACTCAAGTATCATAAACCCTTGTTGTGTAAGCAAAATGCTGAGAACTGTTTTGAGCGATTTATTAGTTGTGTACTTAGTTCTTCATTACTAAATTTCTTACATATTCGGTGTACAGAAATTGTTTATATTTCAATAATAAATAAATGATAATACATTCAAATAAAAAATGCTATAACAGAAAGAAAATATATTAAGAACAAGAATACATTCCTAATATGCTTTTTATTATGGAAATAACACTTCTAAAGTGGAATTGGCTATTTTAAATCTTGTCTTTGATCCGAAATATAAAATTTGAGACAGGTGGGAGACAAAATATAAAAATATAACTTCCTTGTACACGTATTTAAAAATAACAGAATCGATATATTTCCTTCATATATTTAGACATAATAAGATTTGGGTTTTGAAATGATATAATTTTTAATACATGCCTGATCTAATTACTATATTTTTATTTGTATAAATATGAAGACATTGTATGTTTCTTAATAAAGTAAAACAAATATAACTTAAAAATAACACTAAAAGAAATTAATTGATAAAAACGTGTTTTATAATGTAAATACCATAGAAAATGTATTTTTTTAAATTATGTGTCCTCAAATATCCATAGGCTAGAGGGATAAATAAGAAAAGACTTCTCGTAGAATATTTGTTGAACAAAAAAATAATCAAAGAATTTGAATTCGAAAAAAAACTTTTCGTTGGAGATATTATTATTCTTAACATTTTAATTGTACTTTACGTACGAGTCTGTGAGTCATTCCCCTCTCTACTAAAATAAATTAATAAAACGCTAACTCTTTGGAAAAGTTCAAAATAATTTTAAGAAAAATATTCCCTTTGATAAATGGATCGTAATGCAATTAGGCTAATTGTAAATCAATTATTATAAATTTAAATATATGATTTATTTTTCTAATCAATAATGACTATAACATAAATACATTTGTTTGGTTCGGAAAATGACTGGCCATTTTTCCAGTAATATGGCCAGTTTTATATGTATAACATATTATAAACTTATAATATATTTGAGTCTAGCATTATAATATTAAATAAAAAGAAAAAATCACCTATTGTGGAATGTATGATAATCGTGCAATTTACTTTTAAAACAAAAAGGAATATTCATTTATAATAAAAAAACAATAACAATTATATAATGCAATATTGAGAAGAAGCTTTAATTACTAGAAATATTATGACTAATGATTTCAATAATAGAAAGGGTTAATTATATTAAATGTAACTACTGTATATGTCAGATGATAAGTTATTGAATAATTTTACTATGAATTACTATTGTAAACTATTGTAAGATGTTATTTAAAAAATATCAGGACTCTGTAAACATAAAAGCCAAGCAGTAGTGTTTTACAAAATCGTTTTATGTTATTGGCATTGTTTTATATCTACAGGTAATTGGTTGTAGTAGTAAAAAGAATGGCGGAAAATTGACCAATTAACTTTAGGTAGGTGAAATTGATGGTTGATACTAAAGCAATTATGATAACTAAACTAGTTGAGACATTTCCACTCCTAATGAAAATAACCTTAAAAATAAAAAGATGTTGAATTGGTACATTTTTTTAATATAAGAAAAGAACCCTCTCGATTAATCTTCCTTAGTATTTTACGTAAAAAATAATTCTGTTTAATTCTGAGTTTTTCCATACAAAATTTATAAGTTCCTCCCCAACAAGTTTCACCATACTGTGATCTAGATTTAATTAGTTCAAAATATAAAGATATCAACAACGATGTACTGTAGAAGTTTCTTTTTAAAATTTTCGTGTAACTAATTTAAGTCAATAGAGTATGCATGATGGTAAATTATTCTTAATACACTCAGCATTAACATTTTATCAATATATTTTTACCAAAACAATGTTTAAATTAATTGATCGGAGCTGATTTTCTTTTGTGTGTAAGCGCATACATACAGCTACTGGTTAATGATATTTATTGTTTTATTTAATTACTTATTGGTGTCTTATAGTACCATTACGTATAGTTGCTACTGTGTATAAGTATTAATACTAATATATACTGTATATATTAGTTTTAATATATTATAATATGTATAATATATTAAAACTAATATATACAAATATATATATATATATATATATAATATATATAATATATATATAATAATTATTATACTGTATATGTATATATTAATATATTAGTATATAGGTATAATATATACTAATATATTAATAATAATAATACATTATATATTATTAATAATAATATATATTAATCAAACATAATATATACAGTATTATATATACACATGATTTATAAAATATACGTTTATATGAGGTTATAAATATGGCCATGTCAATAGAAATAACATATAATTAACAAGTTTAATCTCTTGATGATTGATTCTATTATTAGAATTGTATAAATTATGATACTTTAGAATATTGCAATGAATATGGTCTATTAAAGCTAGACTATATTAAATTATAATATAAGCATGATTTATACAATACAAAATATTATTTATACCATTATACTGGAGAGTTTATATTTATACTCGTATAAGCGAATGTACAAAACATCACAGCAATAATATTCTAGTAGCAAATCTTAAAATTTGTATTCAAGATGAGTTCAAGACAGTTTAGGAAGAAAAAGGTTGATTGAAAATGAAAGTTTAGCAAGGCTTTTACGTTGAGTAACTGCAAAATAATTACTTCTTAAATTATTATACTAAAACAATTGTTTAATACAATATTAGATAAAGAAATGACATTTTTAGCTACAGAATTACTTTTATCATTTACGGATATAGATGTACGTAATAAAAAAATAGTTACATATTTCACAATTTGTGTATTAAATCAATCCGTAGGTCCATTTTGTTGTTTTCGCAATCAATTAAAATTGAAACTTAACGACTTAATTTTAGTAAACTAGTTACTTTCACTCCATAAATTTACAGTATCACATTTTCCTACTTTAAGTTTGCATATAAAATAAATATTGACACTATATCTATACTGGGAAAGTAAAAGCCACAAACAATTATAAAAAAACACATAATAAACTTTGTAGATCGAGGTATACAAAGTGCTTAATGCAGTGACAAAAACAACCAAAACCCTAAAAAGGATTTTAAATCCTCTGGGGCACTGATAGCCCAAATGAGGAACTCAGCTGTTGTATATATATGTATTACAAGTTAATATAAGTAATTTATATTCTAAGTAATGCTTAATCTATCAAATAACATAACATGTAGAATACTTTTTTGTATTGTTGGATTGCAGGACTTGACTGAAAGAACAAGTCTAATGAAAGTCCTAGCAAGCCACTCTCTTAAATAGATTTTATGCTTGGCCGTAATGATGATAAGGTAGGGGAGTCACTTTTACAGCCCTGTTAGTTTTCCCTTTTCACTCCAAAACAGTTGCTTTGCTAAGAGTTAGGCACATTATAACAGTCATGTTTAAACACGTACACTTCTATAAAATTGTCACTCACATTCCACATTTGTCTTTAATTGGTTTCCCATATCCCTTTAAATATATCTTAGTAAACAAAATAGTTATAGACAACATTCCTGTTGAAACACGTAAGAGGTAGGCCATGATTGTAAATAAACGACCCTCGCGTTTAACAGTTACACTTTATTGGTGTCCCATCTCACAAGTAAACGAGTCTCGGTAAACAAGAGAGTTTTAGCCAACATTCCTGATCAAACACGTACAAGTCATGTCATGATTGAAGATAAATGTCACTCACGTTTCAAAGAATCGTTTTATTGCTGTACCATCTCACAATTATTCATGCCTTAATAAACAAGATAGTTCTAGAAAACATGTCTGTTGATACACGTACAATACAGGTTATGATTGAAGCAAAATGTCACTTGCGTTTCACAGTTACATTTCATTGATGTCCCATTTCATGAGTAAACAATTCTTGGTAAACAAGATAGTTTCAGCCAACATTCCTGTTGAAACACGTACAAGTAAGGTCACGATTGATGAAAAATGTCCCTTACGTTTTATAGTTACACTTTATTGGTGTCCCATCTTACAAGTAAACAAGTCTTGTTAACCAAGATAGTCTTAGCCAACATTCCTGTTGAAACACTACGAGCTAATTCACGGTTGATGAAAAATTTCCCTTACGTTTTACAGTTACATATTATTGGTGTCCCATCTCACAAGTAAACAAGTCTTGGTAACCAAGATAGTTTCAGCCAACATTCCTGTTGAAACACTACGAGCTAATTCACGATTGATGAAAAATGTCCCTTACGTTTTACAGTTACATATTATTGGTGTCCCATCTCACAAGTAAACAAGTCTTGTTAACCAAGATAGTCTTAGCCAACATTCCTGTTGAGACACGTACAAGTCAATATTCATCAGTAAAGGCAACTGTCACTCACACTTTTTATTGCTATTCATCGCACAGTAAAACATGCCTTAGTAGCTTAAACAAGATTCATGCAACATCTTTAAAAACACAAATACACTTATTTACTTAATGTAAAAATTAGCTGTTACTAATGTTGTAGCAAATATTACTGTGCTATTTTTTAGTGCGAGATTACCTAATAAACAAGTTAACTTTGGACACAGGGTATCTCTCTTAAATCATGAGCCTGTGGTACAATACTCAAAGCCATAAATATATGATACGAATGTGTTAAATTATATATATGTATGTATACATACATTTTTTTAAATAAAACTTCACTCGCCAAAATAGTATAAAAGTAAAAAACCAACAACTATAAAAGAATAAATATTTAAAACTTTTAAGACCTTCAGTCATCCCATGCAAATCACTCAAATCAAATATTTATTTACTGTCTTTTATTCCTTAATTTTCTTTAAGAGAAGCCTCGAAGTTTTATTACACTTCAAAAATATTTACCTTTATTATTTTAAGATCGGTTGCTAAGTGATATTTTATAGCCTAATGGATTAGGTAGTACTGCAAACATTTGAATTCTATCATGAAATCCAATTTATTTTATAGTAAATTTTATGTTTAAGTAATCAAATATTCTGTTCGTGATTTAATAATTTTATTGATGTTACTAATAATAATATATCATCTTTGGAACTATATACTATTATAATATGAATTGTTAACTCATTAAATCGATAAATAATTATTCTAAAAAACTGCTTGTTCTTCCACTTTATGGATAGGCTTTATCTTCCTGTTCAGAACTCATACCATCTTTTGCCTACTCAGATTTCTTCTTCTTGCCAGTTTTTATTCTAATATTAGTCTTGTGACTTTATCTTATTGAAGTTTTCTGACATGTTCCGTTTCCTTATTTTTATACCCTGGATTATTCCAGGCTGGTATACCAAAATACGTTCAATCTAATATTCGGCTTCTTTGGTGGACTTCTCTTAATTATAAATCTGTTGACCACATATATAAATACATGATGTGGTAGAGTAAACAAAGCTAAAATTACCTTTTTATTATATCGTCATTTTTATTTCTATACTTACGTGTTTCATTATACAGATAAAGACCGTAATCAACATCAATAAAATACAGACATATAGTTATGTATTACTGGTATTTTCATATTGCTAAGAAACCAGTTACAGTTCTATCTCCTACATATTTTAGCATATAAACTACATGTCCATAAATAAAGGTTACCTTTATTTGTTTATTTTGTGAAACATTATACAGATTTAAAGAGATATACACTACGTAGTCCCTCTGGAACTAGACTAATCCTCTATAGTAACGTTCTGACTGGTTTAAACTAAGCTGCTTAGTGTGGGATATTGTCCTTGTTCCTAGATCTGGTTAATTTGAAAGCCAAAGCAATCTTCAAAGTAATGCACCATCACGTAACTCAATTTCCTGTAGTGGAACGTTGGCCACAAAGCCTTGAAGCCAAAACACACTCTGAAATTGTCTATTGTCACATAACTCAATTTCCTGTAGTGTAAAGTTGACCGCAATACCTAGTTCCTAGATTTGGTAAGTTTAGAAGCCAAAGCTCTCCCAAAACAATGCACCGTCACATAACTCAATTTCCTGTAGTGTAACGTTGGTTCAATGTCTTGTTCCTTGAGTTGGTACATTTGAAAGTCAGAGCTTTACCCAAAACAATGCATTGTTACGTAACTCGATTTCCTGAAGTGTCAGTTGGCTGTAATATCTCCTTGCTATGTTGGTACACTTGAAAGCAAAAACACTCCTCGAAACAATGTATCGTCACATAACTCAATTTACTGTAGTGTAAAGTTGGTCATAATTTCTTATTTCTAGAGTTGATAAGTTTGAAACCAAGGCCATCCCTTAAATCATGTATCGTCACGTAGCTCGATTTCCTGATCGTCACGTAGCTCGATTTCCTGAAGTGTCAGTTGGGTTGTATTGTCTTCTTCGTAAGTTGGTACATTTAAAAGCCAAAGCACTCTCTGAAACAATGCAATATCACGTAAATCAATTTCCTGTGGTATACCTTTTCCACAATGCCTTAATCTGACCTACGGTTGGTATATTTATGTACATTTAAGTATATTTTCATTATTTCTATATTGTCATTCCCTAAGGCTATTGGAACCGTTATCTTTCACATATATACGTATACATTCACACTTTAGTAATTGGAATAGTGATAAATGTATTGCAGTCTTAATTTGGATCGTGGATCAAAAACTATTTAACCATCTTCGAATAGTTAAAAACATTAGTTTGATGTAATGTGGTATATTTGGCTGGTAAACAGAAATCTCAGCACTTGCATACTGTATATATATATTTGGAATTATACAGTAGTTCCCTATTTCGTTATTCATATACAAATGCCCGTTTAGTTTTTTCTTAAAATATATTACCAGTGAAAGGAGAATCACGTGTAAATATATATAAATGCAAGTCTATTACTGCACTTATTTAAATAATATCTGAAGTTTACATAATGTTTTCTGAAAAAATACCTTTTTATGTTTTTTTATGACTTATTTAGAATTATATTTACGTGAACATTTAAATGAAATACACGTGTCTAGGTTACTCATAACTAATGTTGTATTTGAATGCTATTAAATTCAGGAATAAATATATTATTATTCTTTATTGATATAATTTAAGTTGAAAAGTAATTTAATCCTAAATAAATCAATTAACCCGGCTTAAATAAAATGTCTAAAACATTACTGTTCTATTTATTTCATGACTCGCAGAATAACATCACAAGCACGTCAGTATATCCTTTGTGGGATCGATAGTATTATATCCCAGTGTTGCAGATATTGTGTGAGATCACAGAATATAAATTAGCTTGGAGCATTTTTAAATTAACGTTTATACCAAAAATCTACATTAAGCCGGTTTGTTTATTTTTAAATATTCAGATACGTTCCAACAGTTTCAATCACTAAAAAATACACCATTTGTCGTCCTGCAATAGCTAGCCTTATAACTCAATTTAAAATGCAACCTATTAATAAATTAGTTTCATACGCTATTGATGTGCATTCTCTCACCTTATATATTCTTTATCTATTTAAATTATCTCTACACGTACAGTAGTACTGACATACCCACCCAACCCTACACGATCAGTGGTACTGACCCACTCACCCACCCCTACATGTTCAGTGGTACTGACCCACCCAAAAACCCTTCACGATCAGAAGTATTGACCCACCCATCCATCCATACACGTTCAGTGGTATTGACCCAAAAATCCCTACACGTTCAATGGTACCCACCCACTCGCCTACTCCTACACGATCAGGGGTATTGATCCACACACATCTACACGATCAGTGGTACTGACCCACTCGCCCACCCCTACATGTTCAGTGGTACTGACCCACCTACCCACCCCTTCACGAAAACGTACACTTTCACCAGTAGATCAATATAAAGGATATTACGGATATTTAAATTGCAAGTAAATAGTTTCTTAAATTGTGTAATTTTAAAAAGGTAAGTGTTATTTGTTGGATTCGTTAAAAAAACTTAAAGAAATTAAAATCGAAACATGATAAAAATATTATTAGAATTAACTGTCTTCTTTCAATTTTAACTTGTAGTTTTATTAATAGGCTATATTTATATTCTTTGAGTCAGTAATTATCTTTTATTAAAATAAATTTTTCCAGGTAAAGCGTGATTTTCAGGAAGATTCACAATTTAAATCCTATTATATGTGTTATTTACGTAGGTTAAAATAATAAAGCTGAAGCTAGTTACGTAGAGTTTGGATAATGTGTATTAAAAATTCACAAATAAATTTAATTAAAATATTCACGCATATTTACAAAGCACAGTACTTAATTTTGATCTTGTAGCAAAACATTTCACAGAATTATAGTAGATCTATTCAATTAGCTGAATGTTTATTTCCTATTTCAGTAATTATCCTGAAATTAGTCCAAGTTAATTACAACTAATTAAAGTTGGTGTTGTAACGTAATATATTTTATTCTTGATAAAAGTAAATAAATAATTTTAAAAAAATCATGCAAAAAGGTTTTGTAGTTACTACTTTATACTCATAATGACAAAAAATAAATATTTAAAATTGTAATAATAGTTGATTTCCAGGAACTTTTCTTACAATGTAAGGGAGAGCTAGTTTGTCCTGGATCTTTTCTTACAACGTAAGAGAGTGTTAGTTAATCCATAATCTTTGCTTTCAATGTAAGAGAGAGCTCCTTTGTCCAGTATCTTCGATTACAATTTAAAGGAAAACTAGCTTGTCCTGGATCTTGTGTTACAATGTTAGGGAAAGCTAATTTGTCCTGGAGCATTGCTCACAATGTAAGGGAGAGCTACTTTGTTCTGTATCTTTTCTTACAATGAAGGGAAAGCTAGTTTATCCTGCATTTTTGCTTACAATGTAAGGGAGAGCTAGTTTGTCCAGTGTCTTCGTTTACAATTTAAAGGAAAACTAGCTTGTCCAGGATCTTGTGTTACAATGTTAGGGAAAGCTAATTTGTCCTGGAGCATTGCTCACAATGTAAGGGAGAGCTACTTTATTCTGTATCTTTTCTTACAATGAAGGGAGAGCTAGTTTATCCTGCATTTTTGCTTACAATGTAAGGGAGAGCTACTTTGTCCTGGATCTTCGCTTACAATTTAAGGAAGATATAGTTCTTTTGAGGTCCTTTTTTACAATTTAAGGGAGAGCTAGTTTGTCCTGGATCTACGCTTATAATGTAATTGAGAGCTAGTTTCTTTTAGAAAAATATCTATAATGTAAGGGAGCAGATATTTTATTTTAGATCGATGCTTATAATGTGATATAATGTTGAAAGTTAAGGTTAAAGATTGTCTTATTTTACCAGGCGAAGTTAGGGCTAAGGAGCCCTCTCTAACACTTAACCTGGGGACCAACGGATTTACGTGACTTCCGAACCACGGGAGCGGCAGGGCAAAATCTATTAATGGTCTCATCGGGAATCGAACCCGGACCGGCAGCGTGGCCAGCCAGCGCCTTAGCCCCTTATCTACGGCCGCTCATGTTCTACATCTACGATTAAAATATAATAGAAGAAAAGTTTCTCTTCAATCGATTTTTATTATTTACCTTATGGATATTTGGTTTATAGGCTCTAATTATAAAGTAATTAAAAATAAGTCAAGTATAACTTGTCATTCTTAATCCATTTGTATAATATACGATGGGAAAATGTTATATTATACCTAATCATTTAACGTACCTCCAATCTAAGATATGAAGTATATATAGTTTATCTGAGACAACTCCCTTTTAATAACTCCATTAAATTTAGTGGGCCATTTTAAACAGAATATATTCGGTCTCAATAATCGTAATATACTCAATTTATCAAACAGTATTCCCAAATTACTTATGTAATTATTTAATTAATAAATTATGTCATTTTGGGGTAATATTTACACTTGAAGGCTGAATAAAATGGATTTACAGCATATCTGTGTATTTACTTACAACCAACGCTGAAATCAAATTAAACATTCCGAAAGAAACATAGAACATATATAAAGCTCTTTAGGTCTGTAAATATCATCATACATTAAGTGACGATAGCAAAATGACGTTAGAAACGCTGAAATGTTACTTAAAGTGCTCTAATGGTTCCTATTGTACATTAAAATTTCCTAACCCCTGTTGAGAACGGGGAAGCTCAGACCTTTGAGTGTGACAAGTAATGAAAAGTGAAAAGTGATAAAACAGTGAAATTAAATGTTATTATGTTTCTTATCAATAACGTACAAAAGTTAAATCAATTTTTTACATTCTTATGTTTTATTTTAGGAAAATAAGTTGTATAGGAAGGTAATGCAGTATTTATTAAAGAGCAGACTTCTAGAGACAAGTTGAAATGAAAACTAATTAGATCCTTATTTGAGTTTGTGAGGACTTTTCGAACCACCAAACGTAAATGCAAATTCAATTACACCAAGAGAGGCTTCTTTGTTCTCTCTATAGACAAGTTGCAAGTTTCCCTTAAAAAAATTGTCCTCAACATTAGAAGTGTTTCAATTATTTTAAATATAAAATTGAAAATGTTGCTATGGTATTTTTATAATAATTGTAAGGTATAGAAAAAATAAGTAACTTTTTACCCTGTAATCAATTATAAATAAACTTATTAGCTAGCTGTGTATTTTTCTATAAAATAAGATTTGCTGATTCAATATTTTTTTTCTATATCAATACTCTATTGATTATAATTTTATTATAATTTAAATTTTTGTTATTTATTATAATTTTATTATAATATGTAAAATTATGATATTATAATTTTACATATTATTTTTGTTTACCTAAGCTACTATTATATCTAACGTACATAAATAAATATTAATAAAGAAGCGACTTTTAATATTGTCAAATTAAATTTCAGAAACATATATTATAACTCAGAATCGTAAGAGAATAAGTTAAAATATTGTTTTATTGTATATTAAATATTATACGACTAAAAATAAATAAAATTTTTTAAAATACACAGCATAGTAACTTGATGAAAAATAGTTTAGAAAAAGAGATTACTTGTAGTTACTTAAACCAATACATTAGTATTAGATATAACTATTCAGATACTTTATTTGTTAATTACTAATAACTGGACCTATTTTTAGCTTAAGGGTGTACGACCGAAAATTTATTTTTCAAATTTGTTTGAATAAAATTGATGATCTTGTTACAAGTAATCAATCTCTTGTAATTGTGTACAAGGGAAAAAATTCAAACAAATATTTGGCGTTTCTTGGTTTCTAACTCATTAACAAACTGTGCGGTATATTTAACTGAAATTTTAAGAACATAATGGAAAAATGGTACCAACTAACTTAGATCAAATTAAAACTAATAATAAAAAGAATATTTTTTAAGTGTAACTAATTATTATTTTATAAATGACGCTCGTACGAACGTTGAGTTCAAATTTGTACAATTATCTTTGGCCAAAAAGGTAGATTAT
Organism: Stictocephala bisonia; assembly: GCA_035578905.1. NCBI lineage: Eukaryota > Metazoa > Arthropoda > Insecta > Hemiptera > Membracidae > Stictocephala > Stictocephala bisonia. The sequence goes on along the minus strand of JAQJVL010000002.1, from coordinate 93,498 downwards.
TAATACATAAAAGATGTATTTATAAAGTTTACAGTAAATTAGGGAGTTATTCCCGTTTGTTCTACGGACATGCAGCAAGAGTGCTGTTACTCTCTCATGCCCCCAGTAAGCCATTCAGTTTGCTACTCGTGGCGACAGTGGCGGCGAAACGTTGAACTAAACTCCATCCAGCGTCAGACTGAGCCGGTCGGACGAACAACCTTAAATAATGTATAAGGGCTCAATAAACGTATTTTATAATTAAGTAAATCATATTTATATATAACAAAGTTTATGCACTTGTGACTTAACTACTTAGTAGACGGCTCACAAACATACAAATTTAATATAGATTTTCTAATTAAAATACGTCACCTTAACACTAACCTCTCAAAATATTAAATAATAGATCTGGTAAATGTCTGTAAACATATTAAAGTTTGATCAAACATATTTTATAAGCACATGTCTCTTCATGAACAAGCACTTTTTTTACTCTGTAATCCCCTTTCTTACAATTTGGTATCTCGTATCGAAAGCCGTACGTACGGGGTTGGGCAGAAGTACGGAATTTGTTTATTAATTGTTTAAACTGATGAAAGAAATGTAAGAAATAATTTAGTTATGTACATGTACATAAACCAAACATGTATACATGTTTTCTCGTTTTCCAGTTTTCGTCAAAAACTGGGTCAAGATTTTTACCTCAGGTTTACACTTTTGTATTTTACAAAGGCCTATATAATAAAGTATAAGTCTAGGCAGGCTTACATTTAAAACTGTTATAACATACTTCATGGGCCATCCCCTGGATATGCGAAAAACAGTAAAATATTTCTAAGTGTTTTGATAGAAGCACAAGCTTTACTAAAAAGTTACATTTCATTTTTTTAAATAGCTTAAAAATTAATGAATATATTACAGACTTTTTCCCAACCCTGATATTAAATTATTTTATCGCCTATATTTTGTGACTGGATCATCTTTTTGACATCAGGTTTGCACTTGTGTGTTGTACACACAAAGACCTCTAAAATAAGTTATAACTCAAGATAGACTTACATTTTAAAATAGAATAGAATCATATTGTACTCCACAAAATAACAAAAATACAATATTTATACAACGGAGTTATAGCCATCTCAATAAGTAAATGTAAATAATGATCAAGTAAATGATTTTTTTAGCCATCTAGCACAAAAAATATAACTTTAAAACAATATTTAAATACAGTCAGTTAATAAAAAACCAGGTAAAGCAGACAGCTCTCTGTAGAGTGGTTAATCCTAAAATGTCATCTTTTTATTAGTTTGAATGTTATTTATGCTGTACTAAAACTAATATACTATAACTATACCGATCCTATAATAATTAAAATGCCAATCAAATACCATAGAACAACCAATCAAGCTCTTCTGTTTCATGAGCCTACAAAAATAAACTCCTAAAACATTAATTAGTAATGGACAATAAATATGTAAATAAAATTATTTGGTTCATTTTTTTTAGATTAATGTTTCAAACTAAAAGTTTACTTGATCTTTAGTAAGACTTTTTTTAAGTCTAAGAAAGTTTTTAAGACGTCTTTCATGGACCGTCCCATAGCTATGTGAAAAACAAGTAAAATATGTCTAAATGTTTGGTATACAGACATGTGCACAACTAAAAAGTTTCGATACGTTTCTATCAATAAAGTAAAAATTAATATATATATTCAAAATCCGACTGTGGAGTTTTTTTTTCTGCAGATTAAAACTAGTTATCAATAAATACAATACAAACAGTAAAAAATAAATAATTAAAAATAAAGTAACCTGTTATCTGATAACAAATCGGTGTGAAATGTTATTTTAAACTCCTAAAGGGCATCATATCATTTGAAAAATTACAGATATTTGTATGATCAGTTTTAAATTATTATGTAGTATTGAAGTACCGGCGCCCTTTATATTATAATAACAATTGTTACCTAGAAAGTCGTATGATTAATTTTTAAAAGAAGAAGAACATTTTTAAATATATGAATTTATTGCATGGTGGATCAAGGCTATTATTACTTCTTGTTTTATAAGGAGGCTTAGCTTATACATTATTTATATTTTCATTTTACACCATATAGGAATATTAAGTCATTTTTTTATACTTTTATCTAACCTAGTATGGTATAAAATAAACTGGTTCAGTGTTTGTCCAAAAACCCTTATGTTTCCTGATTACTTTGGCTATATTATCCTTTTACTAGTACCAGAGAGTAAATGTTTATTCGTGGCACAACAATTTCAGGCCAGGTACTCGTGACGTCATATCCGCCAAGCTTCCACCGTTCAGGAAGTTCATTCACTATGATAATGCTGGAATAAATACGTTCATGCACATTACTGAAAATAAAAATAACATGCATAATGAGTTTTATTTTTAGTGTAAATCTGCAACTATCTGTTATATTTTTGTCCTTATTTTTAAACATTTTATATCAATTTTAAAAACTAACAGGAAATTTTAGTTTTATTTAGTAAAAAAGAAGAGAAATGGCGATAGAGTAGTGATGACAAACGAAAATGGAAACGAGATAAGTGATAAACAAGAATTAAAAGAGGAGTAGAAAACTATTTACAGAAATTTCTAAATCAGAATGGTGAAATATGAAACAGAGAGGAAAGGTAAGGTTCAAGGGATATGGATATTGACGAGGATCAGTAAATTACATGGTTAGAATTTGAGGAAGCTGTGAAGAAAATGAGTACAGGAAAGGCAGCGGGGATGGATAAGTTTCGAATTGAGCTAGTGAAGGGCGCAGGTACAATGGGCATGCAATGGCTGTATAGAGTGTTTAAAGTAGTGTGGAAATAGAAGAAGACGCCAGATTATTGGAAAAATGCAGCAATAATATCAGTTTTCAAAAAAGGAGACAGAAAATATTTCAGGAATTACAGAGGGATAGCTTTAATGAGCCACTTTGCAAAGTTACATGAAAAAATACTGGAAAAGAGAATAAGAAAAATAGTGAAGGGAAATATGAGAGAATAACAGCATGGATTTAGACCTGGATGATCAACAACAGATTTAGTTTTTGCAGCATGACAGTTAGAAGAGAAAAAGTATGAGCATGGAGAATTCCTGGTAATGGCTTTCCTGTTCATGGAAAAAGCATATGGCAGTGTTAGAAGAAAGAAAGGCCTGGAGGTACTGATAAGAAAAGGAATAAATGACAACATATTAGAAAGGGTGAAGTAGGTGACTGAAGACAGTGAGAGCTGTATGAATGTGAGAGGTGAACAGACGGAATGGTTTAACCAGACGAGTGGACTAAGACAAGGTAGCACCCTATCACCATTACTGTTTATCGTAGTGTTGTATGAGATTATGAAAGGAGTAGAAAGGACAGTTGGAGAGGAATATATGAGGTCGATGGATTTTTCTGATGATATAATGGTTTGGGGGGAGTACTATAGAGAGGTACAGATACAGTTGGATGCATGGCAGGAGGAGATAAGTGAGTATGGGTTGAAGTTCAATGTGGAAAAAAGTGAGTACATGATAACAACAAGAAAGAAAGGGATACCAATGGACAGGTTGTTGTTGTGTGGAAAAGGCTCAAAGAAGGTAGAGAATTTTAAATACTCGAGTAGTATACTGGAGGAAAATGGAGGAAACGAGAAAGACACAAATGAAAGAGCAATACAAGCTGGAAATGTTAATAGAGCAGCTGGAGGATTGACACACAGCAAGGATGTACCCCAAAGAAGCCAAAAAAATTATTTATAAAATGTACTATGTACCAATTTTAACTTATGGAGCGGAATCATGGACAATGAAGAAGAGAGAAAAAAGCAAGATTCAAGCATGTGAAATGAGATTTTTTACGGTGAGAACCGGAGTTACCAAGAGAGATAGAATAAGAAACGAGACAAGAAGAGATAGCTTAGGAGAAGACCCACTGCAAGAAAGGGTAGAAAGAGGAAGCTTGAGATGGTTCGGGCATGTAAACAGGATGGACGGAAAACTGATATCGAATAAATTGTTGGATTATGAAATTAAGGGAAAGAGACCGAGAAGAATACCAAGAGACAGATGGAGAGATGGAGTGAAATAGAGTGTATTGAAGAGAGGAGAAGTGTGGGAAGACATCATGGAAGAGATAAGATGGGAATACAAAAAATTGTGGAGAAGTTTTGTACCAGGCAGACCCGGTGACGACTGGAAACTGGAGACGATGATGATGATGAAGAACAGGAAATGTGAGAATACTACGTATAAAATATCAGGTCAAACAATAATCTTTGTCAGCAAGTCCACGAACATACCTCCCTTAAGCATAAAAGCTAACACATATATCTTATCACATTCATAAATTTGATAATTCTTTTTTATTAAGCATATGTTGTTTATACGTTATCGTCAACCAATCACCCTTGAACTAAATAGGTAATTAGTAACATTATGTTTACTAAAAAAGTGGAATATATGTTTAACTTTTATATGTTAATGATTAAATCACTGATTGTTGAGATAAATGTATTTGCATGGACTAGTAGCAACGATTTGTAACCGATCATATTATTAGTACCTCAATAACCAGACAATAAAACGAACCTGCAGTGTAGTATTGGTCATGTTTTCAAAACTAATATGCCTGATGCTCGATTCTGTCTCATGGACAATAACCGAACTCTGGTTACCAACCAAAATGGGTAGCCTAGGCCACCGGACTAGAGACGACTACGTTGATTGTACCGTTATCCGGGGACTACTTGTCGATATCAAAAGGACTGCTGAAAAGAAGCTATCGAGTACAATCACCACAAACATTTACTCCGAGATATCAAAATAAATGTTACGATCCTGCAAAAATTAATCGTAAATTGTTAATAATACACATATCTTTGTTTTTCTGTGAATCTTTAGTAATATAGTGTTTGTAAATGTTAACAAATGTATATAAGTTGGATAGCTGTGAAGTATACGGTGGCAGATACTCACATAATGTAATTAAGGTTAGAACTGTCCAGTTCTAACCTCACCTTAAAAATAAAGTCGTTTTTCATTTCATTTCATAATCAGTAAATAATAAAAATGTATCAAACTCAGAAAATTATCCACAGCAACTACTACTGATGTATACATTCTGTTGCCAGATATAAAACTCCATCTTTTCACTCTACTAATAAATCAAAACTCCTCATTTCACTTATGCCTAGTACACTGCCAATCCCCATGTAATCCGTACTACAACCCCCACTCCACAACTCCCCATGATGTAATTAGCGGATGCGCTTCCTCTTTCGGCTTAAATGTTGATTAATTGGTCAGTCATTTCACAAAACAACGTAAAGCCAACTCTGTAATGGAATATCGTTGGCTGATTCCTCCAAAGGTATGTTATTGAATAGAAAAGGTTTTATCTACTTTATTGTCAATGTTGTTATTTTAAATGATGTCGTAAAAATATATTTCCTTTCCAACAATATGAAATGTTACACAGAAGGTTCTTATGTATAAGTATTTTTTATGTTTATGGAATTCAAAATAAATAGGATCCTTTGTATATTTCAGAAATAACCAAATAATTAACTTTTTATAAAAATATGTATTATGTATTACTCACTGTTTTTGTGGTTGAAGTAAAACTGTCAATAGACTAGTAATTCTTAAAAATAATGTCTTCAGACGTTTTGTTTATTCTTGGTAGTAAAATAGTGCATTGGTAATATTTAATATTACGAAAATATTTTATAAGTAAAACAATATTTGCTAAAAATCTAAATGTAAAAAGGACGAATACCTCCGATGTATAAACCCAAATTTGAGAAAGTCAAAATACATCATGAGCATTGTAAGACATAAAAAAAGTTAAACAAACGTCTGTTTTTAGTAACATTTAAATAAAATTGCTATAAGTCTTAACAGATTATCTGACTTTACAATAATTTCAAATAGTTTAAAAACGTGTTGCAAGAGCTATCAGTGAAAAGTAGATAAGCTAGTTATTAAATAAAATACAAAAGAATTAATTATTTTTTTTAAAGCTAAGTCCAATCTATTGAGCCATTTGATACCTGCCTCACTGATTATGTTTATGTTGGCTAATCCCTCCGTAAAACAGCACAGGGGCACTCTGTAACTATGTGATCAATTGTTTGGATAGACTCTCCACAATCACATGACTGATCTAGTGTCAATTCCCATTTATATTTCCAGTAATAGCATCTGGCAACGCCAGTTAGAAACTGATTCAAGATGTCCACTTACTAACGAGGGAGGTTCACCCCACCTACAGGTATTGACGGATCGTTAATAATAATTATAATCGTTAATAGGTGAAGTGAAGAGTATTAATGAAATTAATTTAAGCTAATTTTGTATTAAACTACAGTATATAATTTTCTTACATCGTACACATAATTATTCATTGACTAATTCACTAAATGGAGAAATGAGTGTTATTATACGGCAAGGGGCTAAGTTGATAACTAAATTAAACTAACATAATATTGTTCAAGCTGTAATGTGAGTTAAATTAAGTGATTATTAAAAGGGAACTGTTTTAGTCACAGACATGTGACATGATACAATCTAATTAAACGTTAAGTAACTACATGGATATTAGTTACTCTATAAGTTTGGTAGGTCAACACTGTTGTAAATAAACAAAGTGTAATACTGTATAATAACACTCTACAGCTTTATTAATTTCTTGTGTTTGTTAATGTTTATTTTCAGTATTATTTGCAGAATGTTTTATGTACTGCAATATGTTTAAAAGGAACTCCAAACTCTAGTTTAGAAGTATACTAGCTGAACCCGGCGGACGTTGTCTTGCCTTTCATTTTTTATTGACATACCAAAATAAAGCAATAAAAAGAATTATAGAAAAAAACCATTATTTATTAAATGAGTGCAAACGGGTAGTCAATATTTTTGGTCTTTTTATTTGGTGTATAAATGTAAAGGTTTTTTAGCTGAAAGAATTAGAGCATTTTCGCTTCTTCTACCAATATTAGAATTTTTAGGAGGCATATCATAAAAAGTAAACTGCAAAACAAATAATTATTTATTTTTTATTTTCACGTTTCACCACATGTTTTAATTACCGAGGAAAAAAGGTTAATACCAAATACAGATCACCTGATCAAGTAAAAGTAGTATGTGCTACACTCTCAAGGTGAAATGTAGAACTACAATAAATCAAAACATATACATTACTGTTGTTATGAGAACTTCAATCTGCATTCAAACTACATTAAACCACACAGTCATATATTTTTTGTAAACAATTCAGATTTTCCATTTGAATAACATGGGATATTTAGGAGCCCGTGGGGCAGGACCCTGTGGACGGATCTGGATCAAACCTCACAGAAACCATCTTAGTAGTATACAAGACAACATCCTAAAGTTTCATGGCGATCGGTTGGATGGTTTGGCAGCGCATAAACTTCAAACATATACAGAGTGAGTTTTATGTCCTGGCACACCTGGATATAATTTAAACGGCCCGAGATATCTATGTGAAACCCTGACCTTACCTATTATAACATATTTTCTTAATTTTTCAAGTTGTTGAAAAATTTTCCCCCCTTTTCTAAAGGGGGGTAAAGGGGGGCAACTAAACATTTTCAAATACAAACCCCTATCATGTGACCCCTCATTTTAAAGGGAATAAAAAAAGAAATCCAATAATGCAAACTAGATGTCTATACGTTTATTTTAACAGATTTTATGACAAATTTATAATAATAAAATCAGTAACTGTTGTCCTTTTTTTATGTCCTGGCTCACCTGGATATAATTTAAACGGCCCGAGATATCTATGATGAAATGCAAGTGAGTAGTAAAGAGAAAGTCAACAGTAGATTGTTGCAACCGGTAAGATAAGAACAAGGGAAATTCCAATGCACGTTGACTCATGTTACGATAAACAGGACAAGACAGTTATTGATTTTATTACTATAAATTTGTCATAAAATCTGTTAAAATAAACGTAGAGACCTCTAGTTTGCATTATTGGATTTCATTTTTTATTCTCTTTACAATGAGGGGTCACATGATAGGGCTTTGTATTTGAAAATGTTTAGTTGCCCCCTTTACCCCCCTTTAGAAAAGGGGGGTAAAATTTTCAACAACTTGAAAAATTAAGAAAATATGTTATAATAGGTAGGGTGAAGGTTTCACATAGATATCTCGGGCCGTTTAAATTATATCCAGGTGTGCCAGGACATAAAAAAGGACAAGACAGTTACTGATTTTATTATAAATTTGTCATAAAATCTGTTAAAATAAACGTATAGACCTCTAGTTTGCATTATTGGATTTCTTTTTTTATTCCCTTAAAAATGAGGGGTCACATGATAGGGGTTTGTATTTTAAAATGTTTAGTTGCCCCCCTTTACCCCCCTTTAGAAAAGGAGGGCAAAATTTTCAACAACTTGAAAAATTAAGAAAATATGTTATAATAGGTAGGGTCAAGGTTTCACATAGATTTCTCGGGCCGTTTAAATTATATCCAGGTGTGCCAGGACATAAAACTCACTCTGTATATATATATATATATATATATATATATATCCTTATATTTATATATATATACAAACATCTTCTTTTATAAATATAGATTTATCGTTTTTGTAATGATTAAATTCTAATGTATATTACGTGAAGCCGTATTATATCAACGCAACTCCTTCTTTATTTCTTTATCAATGTTGACGATTAAAGTGTCTAAAAATGTTCCCTTATTCAAAGTTGAGCAATAAGGTTTCAATTTTGAAATAGTTTTACCCTGAATAGCACAGAAAGCCCCTAAAGTACGTTTTCATCCAAAAGAATAACATGGGGAGAGTTTTAAATTGGTAAAAAAGTAACAGCTGTTGGAATGTAAATAATGATATTTACGAAATTTTAAAAGAAGTTAGCATGTAAATAACGATGTTTTTAATATTGATGAGGTTATAGATATTTTTTTAAATTTAGTAAATTAATAATTACAATTGGTATAGTTTGCAATGAGTAGCTACTACAAATAAGTTTACATATTATATTTCACGTAATACAGTTTAACCACTAATATTCGTCAAAGTCACATGCCTAGCCCGAAGTCCGATATTTGCGAGCACAGCGAGAGACAGGGTTGGCACCGAAGCGTGCAGGGGTGTCCACTAGTATATAATATGCTCTGTGTTAAACTTCTTTGCTCTAGATCCAATATACGTGAGTTTACAGTCAGCCTTTTATGCCCAATTATGTACTTCGTTTCGAAGTGTCAAAGACTGTAACAACATAAAATAGTAATAAACATGGTAACAATTAATTAATATCACATATTACGTGTAATAATAAATCAATTAAGATCATGACTTTACTTATATTTTCAAATTCAACAGTATGGGTCTAACAGCAATAGTGTAATTTATTCTGGTTTTTTCATTTATTATTATAATAAACTGATAAAGTTAGACTTTTTAAGACCTATAGATAATGTAGTTTCTTAGTATTTTATATGAGATATATTAGTATATAACTGACAGGAGTTTTATTATTTAATAAAAATTAAAATGAAATGATTTGAGATGGAAACAGAAAATAAGTGACGGCTGTTATTCTATGGTGGAGAAAGTAGTGCTAACTCTATAAAAAAAGAAACTAAAGCACAATATCACTTAGGTGTGTTTCTTTAAATATTCAACTTATTTATATATTTTAAATATATTTATAGGAACAACTATAGTAAACTATTTTTTAATACTTAATCAATATAGTTAAACAACCCTATTTAATGTCTAATTTTTTCGATTATAAGTTTTCCCCATATAAATGTAAGCTTATGAATGGTCAAAATTATTCATTAATATTTGTTACATAATGTAAAAACTACACTATCCCAAAGGGAGACTTTCTGGTCTATATATAACAGGTCTGGAAAGTTCCTAGTCTGCTTTCCCTAAGTGATATTAATTGCCCAAGTGACAGCCAGCCGCGGGTGTGAGTGATGGTAGTTCCACTTTAGGCCACCAGGTGGAGTTAAGATTTACACAACGAATTCATATTTAAATTCACCTTACCAAACGAAATTTATGTTACAAGTTTACATAATCGTTATGTATACCAGCATTTTAATAAGATGAAACTTCAATCTGTGGTAATTATTGTGGGGATAATTTAAGGTGTGTGATATTATATTAAATGTTAAACACTACCCATATGTGCTGAACATGATATGATACATAAAATATCATTTGAGTTGTTCTACAAGTGTGTTGTATATTTAGTTGTCAACAATCATCTAGTTGTTTTTGGAATATTATTGTTTGTGTTGTCATGGTGGCAATTTTGTAAATAAGTGAGAATGATTAAAAACTATGAAAAAATGTTGTTCGAATTCAGTTAGTATTTAATAATTTGGCGACGAGGATAATCAGGTAATTAGTTTTCTTTCAAGTTTTAGAACGTGTTTGTTGTTTTTTTTTTTTTCATTTATAACTTTTGGTAGGTAAATTCGCCTACTTCAATAAAAATCAAAGTTACCTTGGTACTGGTATATTCAACTAGGTAGGTGCATTACATTTCTTATATGGCAGATCAAAACGTTACAGCTTTGACGCACGCAATTTCTTTATTAATTAGTAAATTCGAGGCTGCGACAACAGGACAAATAAACAGAGCAGAAATAAATGAGCCTACATTAGGTGTAATAAGTTTCGATACTTTTGATGAGTCTAAGGAGACGTTTAGATGCTATAGGGAAAGACTGGAAAACTTTTTTGCTCTCAAGCTTGGTTCAATCGATGAGAATAAAGAACTGAAGGCCCGCATTTTGATTAACAGTATTGGGATCAAATATTATCAACTTCTGTCGAGTCTTACAGCTCCCGATATACCTTCTTCTAAGCCTTGTGACAACTTGGTTGCCTTGTTGGAGAATCATCTTTGCCCAGGCCCTAATGTTCATACGGAACAACATAAATTTCTCTGCCACGTTCAGTTACCCGAAGAATCTATTGCTGAATTTATTGCAGCTCTACGAAAATTAACTATAACATGCCAATTTACCTGTGAAAACAAAGATTGTGGAAAATCTATAGCAGATCAGTTTCTACGAGCGCAATTCATAAGAGGATTATACGATACATCAATCAGGGAAAAACTGTTACATGAAAAGTCTTTGACATTTGACAAGGCCTGTGAAATCGCTCTTGCTCTGGAAGCGTCAAAGTTATGTCTCGAGGCTCAAAATTTAATGAATCCGTTAATAAAGTGTTTTCAAATGCTGGAGGCTCAGCCAGGAGAGAAGGAAAGCCGTCTACGAGAGGGAGCAGCTCAATGCCTGCGAATGATGTAACTAGAATTAGAAAGTTTGATTTTAAAACTCTGGGAATCGATAATCTGTGTTTCAGATGTGGATATGGAAACCACATTGCTAAGAATTGTAAGCGAGAAAAGTCAACATTAAAATGCCAACTTTGCAATCGGTTCGGTCATGTTTCTAAAGTGTGCATTCAATCATTATCTGGAAACGTTAATATGAGGCAGCAGAATGTACGAGAAATAGGTGAATCTGAACGTGGTTTTGAAGCAGAAACAGATCTTACAGATCAATTTGATGTCAACAAACTAATTGAAATTAATAACACCAAGAAAGTGTTGCTAGATGATTCAAAGTTTATAGTGCCCATTACAATAAGCGGCAATAAAGTAGTTGAGTTTGAAGTTGATTCTGGCAGTCCAGTTAGTATTATGAATAGAAAAGAATTCAAGAATTTACAGATAGACCATGCTTTGAAGAAGACTGATGCTCGTTTCAGGACTTATACAGGTGAAAGTTTCTCTCCTTTAGGAGTTGCACGAGTCCTGGTAGAATATGATGGACGAAAATCCGTAGAGGATTTATATGTTGTGGAAACATCTTCTGCAGCAATATTAGGGCGTACATGGCTCCGACGCTTATACATAAGCATCAATAAAGTAGAATCGAGTACACCTGCTGAATATGATTAGGATCAATAAAGCAAGAAATCGTAGCATCCTACAGTGATGTGTTTGAAAAGAAGATTGGAAAAATACCCAATTACAAATGCTCTATTAAGACAAAACCTAACATCAAGCCTGTGTTTTTAAAACATAGACCTGTTCCTTACGCACTTCAAGAAAAGGTTGAAAAAGAACTTGAAGAACTAGAAAATCAAGGAATCATCACAAAAACTGAGTATTCAGACTGGGGTTCACCATTAGTAATAGTCCCGAAGCCTAATGGAGATGTCCGCCTTTGCATAGATTACAAAATGACTCTTAACCCCCAGTTAATGGATGCAAGATATCCTATACCTCTAATAGAAGATATATTCCATAAAATGAAAGGGGGAAAGTACTTTTGTACCCTCGACATTCACAAGGCATATCACCATTTGGAAGTTGATGATGAAGCTAAAGTATTACAGACTATTTCTACCCACAAAGGTACGTTTTTAATGAATCGGCTGGCGTTTGGAATTAAAACAGCGCCCAATGAATTTCAGAGAGTTGTCGATAATGCAATACGTGACCTGGAAGGTACAGTTTCCTATTTTGATGATATTGTCATTCAGGGAACAAGTGTTTTAGAATGTAGGGAGCGTCTAGAGAAATGTTTGACCAGAATGAGAAAATTGAACCTCCACATCAATCTTGATAAATGCCAATTTTTCAAAAAGGAAATAAAATACTTAGGTCATGTAATTGGGGTCGATGGCTTAAAGAAATGCCCTGAAAAAGTTAAAGCAATAGTTGAATCAGTTCGGCCTACGAACACAGAAGAACTTAGGAGTTTCCTTGGACTCACTGCCTATTACTCAAAGTTTATTCCAAGATCGTCTGAAATACTTCAGCCTTTAAACCAGTTGTTGCATAAGAATGTCAAATTCTGTTGGTCACGTGATTGTGAAAATGCTTTTGTAGAAATTAAAAATGAGATCATCAGTGACAGAGTGCTAGTTCCATTTGATTCAAGTCTTCCATTGACACTTGCAACAGACGCAGGACCGAAAGGAATTTCAGGAGTATTATCTCATATCATAAATGGAGAAGAACACCCTATTGCTTTCATATCAAGATCTTTGACACCTGCTGAAAAAGGTTATTCACAGTTGGACAAGGAAGCACTGGCAGTGTTTTGGTCATTCAATAGATTTTACCAATATTTATTTGGCAGGAAGTTTACTCTAATAATTGTCGACAACAAACCTTTACAAACTATTTTCCATCCCAACAAGGCTTTACCTACTACATCAGCTACTCGACTTCTTCGGTATGCCGCATTTTTGAGTAATTTCAATTATCATGTGCAGCACCGGAAATCAGAGCAACATGCAAACGCCGATTACTTATCAAGAACTCCACTTCATACGATAATCGAAAGTGTATCAGAAGATGATCAAATGTTGGAACATACGATTAATTCTGTGTCATCTAGGACCGTGACTCATTCTGTAATTGTAGAAGAGACTAATAAGGATCCAGACTTGGCAAGGCTTAAACGGGACTTAATCAGTGGCAAAGATAGTTCGACAGACTTTCATTTATACAAAGGTATAATATTCCGAGGGCAACGAGTAGTAATACCTAAACAAATCCAGCACGAAGTGTTACAAGAGTTGCATGATACACATATTGGCATTGTTAAGATGAAAGCATTAGCAAGAAGATTTTGTTACTGGAAAAATATTGATGTTGACATAGAGCATACAGTGAGAAACTGTAAGGCCTGTTGTGATATCAAGAATAACCCCGAAAAGGCTCCTCTTCATGTTTGGGAAGTTCCAGAGAAAAACTGGCAGCGTGTTCATTTGGATTATGCCGGGCCCTTTAAGGGGCATCATTTTTTAGTTTTGGTGGATGCTAAATCTAAGTGGCCGGAAATTAAAATGATCAACAGCTCTCCTTCCACTGTATCTACAATAACGATGCTACGAGAAATATTTTCTCGGAATGGCCTTCCAGAGATTTTGGTGAGTGACAACGCTTTAATATTTACTTCTGGAGAGTTTATAGATTTTTGTATCAGAAATGGCATTAAGCAAAGATTTATAGCTCCTGGCCACCCGGCGACGAATGGGCAAGCGGAGCGGTATGTTCAGATCCTAAAACAAAGGTTAAAGTCGTTGGAGGAAGAAAAGGAATCATTGAGTCTGAAACTACATTCAATATTGTTTAGGTTCCGGGCAACACCTTTAGCTTGCGGAGCAACTCCTGCTGAAAAGTTTATGGGTTGGAATATTCGCACCAAGCTAAACCTTATCTTTCCCCCTTCCTCAGATAAGAACAAGGTTCAACAACCAGCATGTAAATCATTAAGGATTGGTGAGAGAGTACAAGTAAGAAATTATTCAGCTTCAAATTTCTGGCTATATGGAACTGTTGTTGAGAAACTAGGCAAAATCCATTATTTAATTGAATTAGATAAAGGGTACATAGTAAAACGTCATCTTGATCAAATTAGGAAATGTGAAGTAGATATTGAACTTAGGAAATCACAGGAAAACCTACTTCATTTCCAAAATTTTGCCAGGAGAGAACAGCCTGACTTCAAAAGTAACTTCATGCCTAACGAAATTACAAGCAATTCATCCAAGAATACGTCTCAAGAAGTTAATGTTAAAGATGAAGTACCAAAAGAAGTGGATTGTCATGATCACCTGGAGCCGGATGAACGCCAAGTTTTCCAATCACCAGAAAGAAACCCTCCACAAGCTCCCCAACTGAGGCGGTCAGATAGGCCTAGACGCCCAGTTATAAAATTGGACTTATAGAGAAAATAATATGTGTGGGAGAATTGTTGTATATATACTGTCTACCTCTCACTTGATTGCGTGCAAGGGGACACAGGGGTGAGGGGGAAGGTTAACCCCACCAGTGCGCCAAACCGGTTGTTGCCTAGCAACCCGCCGTATTACTCATACTGACTTTGTACGCCGCAGCTCTCGTGACCAGCTGTGCAGTCAACGCCAGTATATCGAACTAAGATCACCTGTCGACGTATGTGTTTTACTGTCATTTTTAACTGTCATTTTACAGATGTAACAAAGTTAACCGTATAATTTATTCTGAAATTTTAATGTAATAGTGGCAATAAATACTAATTTAATATAGGGCTTTTATTAACCTCGTTGATGATGTTATTTTTATGTTTGACTTGAGTTGTTTTGATAATAAATAAATACATTATTTATTTATTATCAATCATGATGATAACTGTGGAAGAAACTAATACATTTGTTCATTTGGTAAATGGTGGTGGTAATTTGGTCATGAGTGAGTGTGGTCTTGCAGATGTTTTCAGTATGGCTCATAGAATGGTATGAGTTGTTTGAGGGGAAGCGCTCAACCAATGGCAGACGCATTCCTCTCACACGCATTCAAGTCGGAGGTAGACAGTAGTTGTCAACAATCATCTGGTTGTTTTTGGAATATTATTGTTTGTGTTGTCATGGTGGCAATTTTGTAAATAAGTGAGAATGATTAAAAACTATGAAAAAATGTCGTTCGAATTCAGTTAGAATAAATATTAAATACATTTAAATAAATATTAATTATTTAGAATAAATAAATAAATACACATTTATGTCTTATTTATTTAAACTATCTTGTAAACCTTTAAAACTTTGTAATAAGGGGATAATAACAACAAAAATTAGTAATTTTCATAATATTGGGCATTCTTATTTCGTTCCAATTCGTAGGATTAAGTGGTACGTGTCTTCACTACATATAATGATTGTTTTACGTCGATGCGTAGGTCAACAGCACTGTAAGTGAACTGGTGGGTAGTTTATTACCATTTTAGACAAAATAATTACAATGAGTGCATGTTTCAGCAGATATGTAGTGAACTTTTCAGAGATATTGTTTCACTTAGCGTGTCCATGTATGTTGAGCCAAGCCACAAATACGTTTAGATTTAGAGATTTGATTTTTTATGTAAAATGTTTTGAAATTAATGATGAGCAACTAATTTGTAATGTATGTTTCAAGTATTTTGATTTATAATAATATACTTCTATTCTTACTGTTGTTCTTTGTATCTATCAAATTATAAAGTGGAGTAAATAACACTGTCTAGATTTTAAATGGCATATTTTTATGCACAATATATATATATATATATATATATATATATATATATATATATATATATATATATATATATATATAAAAGAAAATAACAAACCATTTATACTTTCAATTTAGTTCTTAACATTTTATTAACTGTTTTCTTCTTCTTCACATTCAATCTAAATCATCAAATTCGGGTAGCTTGTACCCCTGTAAAGTTATTGCACGATAACACACGTAATTATTTACGAGTGCTTTACGTTTACGACACAACTTCCACCTCCAGTAAACACAAAATAACAGTTCCTCAAGGTTTATGGGGAGTAGACAGCTAAACTTAACTCATTCAAAAATGTACGACAGATACTTTATTCGTACTAAAACGAAATTCTTAAATTATTGTAATTCAAATTACCATACCTCAGTCAAAATTTAACAATATCCTAGGTTTTATAGAACTTGAAGGAATAAAAATGTTGTCATTGTGGATCTAGTAACTATAGATCTAGGACTTGTGGTTCTAAAACTTTTGGTTCAAGGGCTTGTGGTTCTAATAATTGTGGTTCTAGGGCTTGTGGTTCTAAGAATTTTGGTTCTAGGGCTTGTGGGTCTAAGAATTTTGGTTATAGGGCTTGTGGTTCTAAGAATTTTGGTTCTAGGGCTTGTGGTTCTAAGAATTTTGGTTCTAGGACTTGTGGTTCTAATGATTGTGGTTCTAGGGCTTGTGGTTCTAAGAATTTCGGTTCTAGGGCTTGTGGTTCTAAGAATGTTAGTTCTAGGGCTTGTGGTTCTAAGAATGTTAGTTCTAGGGCTTGTGGTTCTAGGAATTTTGCTTCTAGGGCTTGTGGTTCTAGGGCTTGTGATTCTAAGAATTTTGGTTCTAGGGCTTGTGGTTCTAAGAATGTTGGTTCTAGGGCTTGTGGTTCTAAGAATTTTGATTCTAGGGCTTGTGGTTCTAGGACATTTGGTTCTAAGCAAAGGTTTTGTTTACCCGTTCAACCACAGTTCAAGAATAATATTAACTGAGTCCACTTAAAATCAGCTAAACAAGAACATTAGATGAAGCAACTATCGAGATTGTATTCAATAATTTCATACATTTACAAGTGGAATAGAGTGTTATGTTAGGCAGCATTGGTGAATTTGATATCAATAGTGGAGTGTGGGACTCCTACGTTGAACGATTGGAGGTTGGCTCATAATGAAACATAATAGAAAAGGTAAATATTTACTGTGCAAATTTAATGTCCATAGAATACCTATTGATTAAATAGAATAAATAGAATCAATATAAAAAGTACTACACAAAGTTGGCCAGTTTTGGTAATACAGTAAAAACTTAAAAAAATAATTTGGGTAGATAAGTATTATGCTAAATCCTGCTGGAGGGGCACGGGAATTCCAAATCGGACATTTAAAAGATGGAAGTATCTCCCAGAACCCTGTTCTTTTAAGAAAAGAATTATTTTAATTAAATTTTAAAAACGTATCTTTACAAAAAGCCTGTCTTCATTTTTAAATCCCTACCTCCTTCTCTGCACAGAAACGTTCCACCAACCGACACTGATAAGAAAGAGAAGATCTTGGAGGTAGGCAAACAATTAGTTAGTGGTCACCTGCTACGATGCTGTGGACGAAATGAGGAGGAAGCATAGAGTGACAGCTCTCCATCTTAGACTGACAATATGACAGAGCGCCAGCCCTGAGATCCCCTAAACCTCAATATATCTTCATATTTACAAAAAGATAAATATTACGAAGTGTATGAGCCAAAAACTGAGAAAATTCTCCATAAAAGAAATAGTGTAATTTCCATTAAAATAGAACAATCATGTGGGTTATCAAACTACAGGTTTGTTTAGCATTTAGTAATGTTCAATTGGTTATTATTCTTTGTTAATCAATATGTATATTACTTTTTACACTTGATAGAGCAGAGAGGGAGTGGCACTGCGAGTTCCCAATTTTAAGTTCAGATTACCCCATAAATCACGTGATATGACGTAGTGAACGTTCATTGGTTTAGCAATGTCATACGATTCTAGCCTGGAACACGCACCCCTCTTAGCTTGAGGAATAAAGACACTGTCATGGCACCTCGTGTACTTAAGACCTCATCGTTGAAGTCTTAGCCCTAATTTTAAATGTTCTACACCCCTTTATATTTTAGTTTATTTAATCTAAATTATTGGTATTTTTTTAATTCTCCCCTAATTATTTAATTGTATTTTTAAGTCGCTTCAAGAACTTCATTTGTGCGTGGTGACGGAACGTTCTCTGACCGGCTTCCACGTCAATTCAAGCAGACTCTTCTTTGCGATCATCAAGATAGAGAGTGACTGTGTGGGTGACTAGAATCCAGTACATTTAGGACTACAAATCTTGGACCAACTTTGAGGCTACTGACTTCAATTACTTGTGGTGACCTTTGGTTCGCTCTCTGACCATGGGTAAGTCATAAATACTCAATCTCTCTTTTGTCCTAATATAAAAATATTAGGTGGTCCTCCCAACTAATTAATTAATTCACCTCCCCACCATACAAATGTATCTACTAAATTTGAATATACAGCTAAATTTTAGAAGATTTAATCTGCCATACCACCAGCCGGAAAACATTAAAATTCCCTAGAGAAAAAACAAATCAGCTATGGTAAACTATCACACCCAAGTTAGGTATCCGGTTAAAGTTATTCTTATCATAGTTTCTAGTACTTTATACCATCAGATTTTTTATGAGACTATGTTTATAAAAAACACAGCTCCGATAGCTAAAACTTATTTTGATACAGGCCGTTTTTCAGTTACGCCATAGGCCGAAGTTCCCAAGGAGACCGCTGGCCGTGTCCACTATGGGACGGTAGCAGAGTCTTGGCGAGGCTGTAGGCATAGCTCTCTCACGAGGCCGCAGGCCGAGTTTTATGAAGGGTCCAAAGACAGATTTTATAGGTGAGGCTGTAGGCCAAGCTTCCCTCACCTAGGAACTCTGTATTTGGACCCATCGTAAAACTCGGCCTGTGGCTTCGTGGTAGAGCTATGCCTACAGCATCACCATTAAAGTAGGTTGACACGTGAAGCGTACAGGGGTGTCAACTAGCTTGCTACATAACTAAAATTCGTATCACAACCAACCAAACTGGCCAAATTATTGACTTTTATTTACCACGTGGTTATGTCCAAATAAGCTTTTAAATAACCATTGTCAATAATTATTTTAACATAATAATAGTTTTTACCAAATTACAAGTATTTGTCGTCACAAAAACTTAGCAGAACTTACATATAATGACCTGCTAAGTTTATTTTGGCAAGGCCACTGGTATTGGGTCTCTAAAACAAATTTTAAACAAAGCAATGTTTAATCACACTGCAAGTCCTTTGACAGATGCTACAAGATCTCTAGTATCAAAGGACTTCCTCAAGGGCATAGAATGCATTGCAAATGAGATCATTGTATTGAAAGGGAGTTTTTACACTATATTAGGGTACAAAGTGCAAAGTTTGAGTTTAACTTTCCTTTTTGTCTTAAAAGTTGGTTTATTTAATATTGTCTGGGAACTAAACCATTTAACTATATAACTTTAACCAATCACTAGCCACGGCCTCATCCTCTCCTACAATCATGTAATATAATTTAATAATGTCCTTTAAGATTATGTTTCAACTGTACAGCTTGTTTTAACGACATTTATTTTTAACATTTTTATTCATTGTGTTATTGTTCTTATTTATTACTATTGGAATACTAAATATCGATTTAATTGAATTGTTCTAAGCTTAATTCGTTAGTACTAATCAAACCAACTACTGGTCACTGCTGCTAATGACGTAATGGGTGGAACTCGTTACTACACTATTACGTAACTACCGTGGCCTACATTCTTCGTAGTTGCCATGACAGCATTAATGGAATGGCAAAGTGGAGGAAGAGATTTTACTACTCACTCAGTCCATTTCTCTCGCACCCTTCCTTTCAGAAGGTAAATTTATAACCTACCTATCTATAACCATACAGTCACAAACAAAAATAGACTCTTCAAATAAATGTCCAAATACGGCTCTGAACATTTTACTTCTAAATTTTGAAAATGGTTCTTTTGGAAATTTACTTTATACTCAACTTTTGATTTTAAAGTAGTTCCTATACAATTGTTCGTCAAGTTAAATTGAGTTTGCTAAACGTGACACCAGTCTCACTCAATACGCAAATTTGCTGAATTAACTCCACAATCGAATTTTGTGTCAGTCTGTTTAGGCAATTTGTATGCCAATGTTTCAACGCCTGTATCGTATTAAACAACTGTTTTTATGGTTTAGATGATCAAATCAAATTTCGTAGACACTCCTAGTACTATATTATAAGAATGATAATATAAGAATCTGATTTAAAAATACAGTACATAAATAATGTTTACATGATAAAAACATTATAAATAACTTAATTTATGTAATAAAAACTATCCTGCTATCATTGAATATGTGCAATTGTAGACATTAATTGAGCTAGCATTGTGTCTTTATGGTGGTGCAATCGATTTTCGGTAAGTTAATTATTTCCAAATTTTGTAATAAAAATTAGGTAATGTACATTCCCTTGAGACAGGAAAAATACATACCGTTTTTTTTAACCACTTCATTAGGACTTGTAGCCTTTTGAAGAGGCAAATTTAGTTGATTTTAAATCAGCATTAAGACAAAACTGTTCTAAGTACACATTTAATTTTTTTATAACCACGTTTTACACACACAACTGAAGGGATTAAGATGTTTAAAATTTTTTTAAATGTACATATATTTATTTATACCGGTAATTTTAAAGATAAAGATTTATCCGGTTTGGGTCAATTAATTTCTCTTGAACAGACCTTTCATTTTATACCAAACTAGGCTTACGCTGAAAACTTTCGTTCAACTCCTCGTGAACTGTTGCTAATGGCGTCAAAAAGTGTGTTCTTTGTTGTCATGATGATGTGCAACATTTCATTTTTACAAGTGAAGTCATACAAAAGTTGTGAAAGCGTATCCGTATTTTTCCATCTTGTATATTTTGTAATTTTTTTGCTTTTTTCATTAATATATTTTACTAAAAAATTTATTTCTAATTTTTTACCTTATGATTAAATAAAAAATGCTCAACACATTGTGTATTAATATTAAGTCTTGGAATCAACTCTTTTTCCAACTCAATGTGTATTATTCGATTAGTAATTTGCAATGTACTCTTTGTAACAATTGTTAATTGTCTCATTATAATGATTTTAGAGAATTGTGTCTAGAAAATGTTAAATATTGTAAGAACTGAGAGAGTTAGGTGTTTGGTTCTTCTACCAAAAGTTTTCAATATAAATTCTCCAAGTTTTGAGAAAAATTCAGAATCTTCCCCTTTCAAATAAAAAAGTAGTTTTTTCCCATTTAAATTAGCTAAATAACCAGTATATTCACGTTGTTAATTTCCTGTCAATTTCATGCGACATGTTTTCTGAAGTCAACATGTTTGGTGAGCCTTACCTGTTCGGTTGTCCTGGTTTAGAGGGTTCTTATTGGTTGATTTAGCTTCTAGAGTAAGGAGGGGGTAAGTCCGTTGGTGGAAGGTTTGCGGGCGTTCGAGCAGTTTTAAGTAATCTTTTGGCGAGTGACCACGTTTGTTCTTCACGGCGATTTTAACCGTTCGGAGTCTTGTTTTCCGGATCGGCAATTTTTTCCTTGTCGCTAGTGAGTGTGTGAGCGTATGTCGCGCTTTGTTTGTGGTCACGTTTTGGGTTGAAACCTCCAGGACAGCTACGTAAGTAATTTTTACAAGTTTTCTCTAGTTAGGTTTTTCAGTAGGGTTTTAGTAGATAGGGTAAGATCCACCAAGCATGCGCGGTTAAAACTTGCTCTTGTTTGTAGTCACTCTTCTAGTGACAGTTCTTGGAGTGCTTTGTTTTCTGTTTAAAAATTTTGTAGAAAGGAAAATGTTTCAAGTCACTAAAAGCTGGTTATTTATTTTTTTTCAGATCTCCCGGAGGCAATTTCAATTTTTCAGCCTTCAAAATTTCAATTTTTCAAATTAAGAATTTTGAGGCAATTTTGCAATATTTGTCAATTTAAGGAAAATCTTCAATTTAAGTAAATTTTTGAAATTGAGAATTTAAAGAGATTTATTGATACAGTTGGCCTAATAAAAAGGTTCTGGTCTGAAGATATTTGATTTAATTTATTTTAATTTATTTGTGTTCCTTTAATCTACTAAAGAAAGATACTTTATTTTCGTTTTTATTATTATTTATATAAGAAATCCAATTTTATTTTGTTGCAGTTAATGAAAAAAAATAAAGAAACTTTTTATCATTGAAGAATTTTTATTTTAATCTCTCATTTAAGTTGTTCAACATATCAAAAATAAATAGTAGCTTAACTAAGGCTACATTAAGTGCGCAACTCTGCTAGTTGAACAACAGAGAGACGTTTAAAAATAGAAGTGTGTGCTTATAACCAATTATCTCAGACCAGATTTTAAAAGAAAATTTAATATTAAATAAATTGAGAAGATGGCACTCAAGGTAGACTTTCTACTGAAGAAAGAACTTATGTATGAAGCACGTTTAAGAGGAATAGAAGTAGAAGACAGCATACTAGTGGGTGATTTAAGAAAGAAACTTAGAGAGCTTGTCAAGTTAGGTGTTAGGCCTAATATAGGTTACCTGTCCGGCCATGTAGTAGGTGGAGAGGAATATGAGTTCATTAAAGTAAACTTGGAAAATCTGAAAGAAAGAATTGAGGGTGTGGTGGAAAGTAGATGTTTAAGTGATATAATCCGTATTGAAGCTAAGTTAGCTCATTACGAATTAAGATTAAAGGGTCTAAAAGGGTTGTTTGTAAGTAATGAAGCCGCTTTAGCTAAAGTGTCATCCCTCGAGGAAAATTTAAATTCCTTGAAGGAAATGGTAGGGAAAATTAACATTGATTTAGCAGAGAAGGACAACATAGAGCAGGAGATAACTAGAAACGGCGAAATTGAAGACGAGTTTGAACAAAGCTTAGTAAGGGGAGTGCAGAAACCGGTTCTAATGAGCCAATCGATAAGCGCACCCTTGAACGGAGTCGCATCTCCAGAAATGGCAGATAATTTCAACTGTCAACGAAATGTTACGTTGAATTATTCTCGCCTACCTAATCCACTAGAGCGGTATCTAAATATATTTGAGGTAACAGATGGGTTAAACGCTAGCTTGTTGATCAAATTCATTAAAAACATGTTAGCTTTGAAAAATGAAACAAAGTTAAAAGATAGTGAGATTTTAGAGATTATCTTGGGATATGCTAACGGTCCTTTGTATAGTAAAATATTAAAGTGTAAAGAAGAGAGGGACACTGTAAGTGAAACTCATCTTATTATACTAAAACAATTCGTTCCAATGGGGCTGAGAGAAAACTTAAAGAAAACAATGGTAAACCGTCCACAGAAGTCTGGGGAACCATTAGAAGTATATATAAATGAATTGAAAATCTATAGTGAGGTACTTAATACTAGATACACCGAAGAAGAAGTAGTAGACATTGTCAAATTAGGATTAAATCCAGAAACTAGAGCTAAATTAGTATTTGTGGGCAATCCTACCAGCTATGCAGACCTAGATAGCATGTGTATTCAAGTACAAAATGTATGTTACAACGATGTACAACGTAGAGAGGTAAGAGGATACCTACCACCTAAGCATAGCGCTAGCCGTAATGTAAACAATGTAGAAGATCGAAAAACATGTTTTATATGTAATAAATATGGACACATAGCGAGGGATTGCTATCAAAATAGAAACACACAGAAGCACACACAGCAGTACAACAAAGTTTTCACATCACCCAATAAACAATACAACCCAGTAAAATACAATAGACCCGGAACAAGTTTTACACAGAAGGAGATTACAACACAGAAGCCAAAAAACTAGACTATGGGAGGGAGTTGGCCAAATTCGGATCTCGTGTCGATCCCCTCCCAGAAATCCAGCAAAATGTAAACAAAAACAAACCCATACACAACAACACAGCAGACGACAAGATGACTCACTCAAGTGTAAACAATAACACTGATAATATGGAACACAGTCTAAACATTTTACCAACTATGGAAGTTATAGTAAACAACA
Source organism: Stictocephala bisonia (assembly GCA_035578905.1). Classification (NCBI taxonomy): domain Eukaryota; kingdom Metazoa; phylum Arthropoda; class Insecta; order Hemiptera; family Membracidae; genus Stictocephala; species Stictocephala bisonia. The sequence goes on along the minus strand of JAQJVL010000002.1, from coordinate 69,310 downwards.
AAGTGAAACAGGAAGCATTAATTGATACTGGAAGTTCAATTAATGTAATTAGTGAAGATTTGTTTAACAAATTAAAAGCATGTTGTCCTAAGTTACAGTTGAATAGGTCAAATATTAAGTGTCGTACAGCGAGTCAAAGTGAAATGAAGATACTGGGGCAGTGTAATTTAAAAATAAAAATAAATGAATTTACTTGGAAAATACTTGTCCAAGTAAGTAAACAATTAAGTTATGCTATGATAATTGGGAGTCAATTTATTAAACAAAGTGAGTTGGTAGTAGACTTGAAAAGTAACCAGTGTTATTTTAACTTCAAGCCTAATGTAAAAATCGAATTCATTCACAGTTTAGCTAACATAAGAATTAATGTAAACAATGTTAGTAAACAAGTAAATATTGGCTGTAGTGAAGTCAAGGAAGAAATAGTTGATTTAATAGAAAAATATCCAAATGTTTACACTAATAAAATAGGCAGTGGAATAGATTATGAATATACAATTAAGTTGAATGATACTACTCCTGTCAATATTAGACCATATCCAGTTAATCCTGCTAAGATGAAAATTTTGAAAAATATATTAGATGACTTACTCAAACAAAATATTATTAGGCCTAGTCAATCACCATACAATAGCCCTGCATTCTTAGTACCGAAGGGTGAAGACAAATATAGGCTAGTTATTAATTATTCAGAAGTAAACAAGAAAATAGAGAAAGTAAACACACCGCTGGGTGACTTGCATGATATTCACCATTTCCTAGAAGGAGCAAAATATTTTACAGTCTTAGATTTATGTAGCAGTTTTCACCAAATTAGATTATCGGAAGAAAGTAAAAGAATAACAAGTTTTAGTACACCATTTGAAAGCTTTGAATTCAATCGCATTCCATTTGGTCTTCATTTAGGCTCATCTTTGTTATCCAGTTATTTAAATAGAGTACTGGAGGGACTGAAATTCAAGTGTGTTATTAATTATGTGGACGATTTAATAATTTATTCCAAGACATTAAATGAACATTTACAACATATTAAAGAAGTTACTGAAAGACTCAATAAATGGAACCTCACTGTTAACCCAGAAAAAGTAAAATTTGTATTTAAAGAAATAAAGTTTTTAGGATATCTAATCAGCCATAATCAAGTTACAATAGATCCTGAGCGCACCAGTTCAATTTTAAGTGCCAAACCCCCTACCAATAGCAAAGCTGTAAGTCGATTTATAGGAATGTCCAGTTATTTTGCTAAATTTATTCCAAATTATGCTGAACTTGCAGCTCCTTTAAATGAATTAAGGAAGAAAAATGTTAAATTTGAATGGAATTCCAAGTGTCAGGAAAGTTTTGATAAAATAAAAACAATAATTAGCAATCCACCAGTATTAAAAATACCTAATTATGAGCAAGAGTTTATTCTACACACTGATGCCAGTAACAATGCAGTTGGAGCATGTTTATTACAGTATGAGGGAGCCGATCTTAAGCCAGTAGCTTTTTATTCTAAAAAACTAAATCAAAGTGAAAAAGTAATGAGTATTTACCATAAGGAATGCTTAGCTGTAACAGCCTCAATACAGAAATTTTATAGTTATTTGGAAGTAAAGCCATTCACTTTGAGGTGTGACAATAGTGCCTTAGCTTGGATTCTAACACATTGTAGAAAATTAGGAAAACTAGCAAGATGGTGTGAAATAATTCTGAGTTTACCATTTAAAGTAGAAATAATTAAGGGTAAAGATAATGTATTAGCAGACTATCTAAGTAGAATATTTAGCAATAATGAAGAGGAAGTTCCAAGTGAGGACATTTTAGTTCATTGTTATGATCAGTCGGTAGTGCAAACAATGGATGTAGATAGGGAAGAGAGTAGCGATGTTTCACCCACTGTAGAACCTGTTATTGTCAACTCCAGCTCCAATAGACTGTTTATAACTAACATAACAGACTTTCCTATGTCATGTGTACAGTTATCTGAATATCAGAATAAGGATCCGGAAATTATAAAAATTATATGTAGTATAAGAAACAAAACTAACAATGAAAAATATTTTTTGAAAAATGGTGTTTTAATGTATAAATATAACAACCGAAGTAAGGATAGGGTTTATTTACCCGAAGAATTAATAAACATGGTGTTTGAGTATTATCACACGTCAACCTATGGTGGACATCCTGGAATAGCTAACACTTTTAGAAAAATAAACCAGTACTTTTATAGGCCTAATTTACATGAAGATATAAAAAAGTTAGTGCAAAAGTGTGAATTGTGTAAAAAATGTAAAAGTACAAATAAATATTTAAAAGGACCTGTAGTATCAAGTTACTCGAAGCAGCCTATGGAAAAGTTATACATGGATATATTTGGACCATTAACTAGGAGTAGTAAACAAAACAAGTACTTGCTTATTGTTGTGGATGATTTCACAAAATTTAATTGGTTATTCCCCATGAAAGAAATTAAATCCAATAAAATTCAAGAATTGTTAAATGATCGAATTTTCAGCTTGTTCTCACTGCCTAAAATAATAGTGTCAGATAACGCGTCTTACTTTCAAGCTCATGAATTAAGACAATTTTTCTTTAAAAAAGGAATAATTCATAAAACGACTATACCTTATCAGCCCCAGGGTAACAAAAGTGAAAGGTTTTTACGCAATTTGAAAGCCATATTAAAAATCTATGCACATAACAAACAAAATAAATGGGACAAAGAAATCAGTGAATTGAATTTAGCCATAAACAACAACACATGTGAGAGTACTGGATTTAGTGGATTTGAATTAATGTTTAACCACGCCAAAAACGATCCGTTAACCAACAAGTGGAGTTTGAACGACCTGGTGGAGAGGAATCTCAGTGAAGAAGATCGACTAAAGCAGTTAGAGAAAGCAGTGGACAACCTTCGAAGGATGAGAGATCGCAACAAACACAAGGCGGATGGACAACATGGGAACCCACTTCGCATCGGAGAGCAGGTCTACATCAGATCACGGGTGCAGTCCGACCAAAGCCGAGGATTCCAGGAGAAGCTGCATTGCATCTATGAGGGTCCGTACCAGGTGCTAGCCCAGCTGAGTCCAGTGAGCATATTGGTGCAGAGGCTGTCCAATCCCAAAGAAGTGCGAAGAGTGCACATAAAAGATGTCAAGGTCTAAAGAAGTGAATAAGATTATTCTTGAAGGTGGTAAATATGAGTTGGTAATGTATGAAGGGTTATGAACTTTAATTAATTATGTATGTTTTCAGCAATTAATAATTTTCAGGTTATAAAAAAAAAAAAAATGTGTAATTAAATTGATGGTTAAACAAAGTTACTTGATATATTTGAAATTTATTTAAAATGTATTATTTGATTATTGAAGTTGATAATGAATAACTAATTTTGTTTACATGTTATATGTCTGTTTGTAAATAACGGATTACTAATGCTCATGTTGTATTTCAGTTTCAGAAAAGTGAAATTAGTATATTAATTATGTATTTTCAGCAAAAGAATGTTATGTCATGTAAATATTTGATGATTGTTAGATTAAAATTGTTAGATTAGAATTTGTTAGATTAAGACTGTCAAAGTGATTACTTTTAAAGTTTAATGAAATTATTTATGTTCGAATAAATTGCTTGGTGGATAAAAGTAAACAAAGAGTAAACAAATTTTATTTATGTAAATTATATTGAGTAGTTAATTATCCATGAATATTATGTATTTGAAATTTAATCTGTATTTGTATTCTTGTTATATTATAAGTGTGTTAAATAGTACAAGAAAGAATTTTGAGCTTCTAGAACAAAATGTAAGTTGAAAAATTATGTATTTTTTTAATTGTAATGTATTTCCAATACCAGTTTCCAGCCTGTTCCTATTGTTTGTAAATAACAACAAAACAAAACACAACACTGAAAGGAGAAGCAAATGGGAAAAATTTTCAATTTTGATTGGTTGGTGAATTGTTTTAATATGAGTGGACTTACGCACCCAACTTTTTTCCTTTCTTCTTTTGTATCCAAGCACTTATGGACTGCGAAACTTCGGGTTTTCACCAAACGGAACGACACTGAGCACTCATTTTGAAGCACTTCATTGAAAGGGGAAATAAAAAAAAAAAAAAAAAAAAAAAAAAAAACAATTCTTTTGAATAGCTCTCCTATCTATTCTACACTCACATGGAACACGCAACAGAGCGTTGTATGTCAACACTGTCTAATGCCTCTTTGGTTAACTGTTGTTTATGTGAGACACTTGCTGTGGACTGGAGGATGCAGTGTGACGACGGCCGTAGTCAACCAAAAACCGGTCTAGTTTATCGATCGGCCAAGCTGTCAGCTGTTCTGATGAGGGGACAAGCTTGCGGTCCCGTTCTACTGCCGATGGACAATGGACTGGGGACAACAATGACTGTCAACAATGGACTGGTCTTGTGCTCTTGACCCGAGTTTCAAGTGACAATGTGATAACAAATTTAAATGTTGTAGTAGTTTGTAAGATGGTAGTTTAAGAGAGAAACTTTTTGTTTGGAGATCTGAAAAAGGAAAGGGTTAGGTTAGCTTTGAAAGAAATGGTTGTTAAGGTTAGAAAATATTATGTCCTTTTAGAGATGTGATGATGATAGGGTTTCAAAAAAAAAACAAAAAACAAAATTTTATTTTTTTCTTGTGAAGGGGGAAAATAATGTAACAATTGTTAATTGTCTCATTATAATGATTTTAGAGAATTGTGTCTAGAAAATGTTAAATATTGTAAGAACTGAGAGAGTTAGGTGTTTGGTTCTTCTACCAAAAGTTTTCAATATAAATTCTCCAAGTTTTGAGAAAAATTCAGAATCTTCCCCTTTCAAATAAAAAAGTAGTTTTTTCCCATTTAAATTAGCTAAATAACCAGTATATTCACGTTGTTAATTTCCTGTCAATTTCATGCGACATGTTTTCTGAAGTCAACATGTTTGGTGAGCCTTACCTGTTCGGTTGTCCTGGTTTAGAGGGTTCTTATTGGTTGATTTAGCTTCTAGAGTAAGGAGGGGGTAAGTCCGTTGGTGGAAGGTTTGCGGGCGTTCGAGCAGTTTTAAGTAATCTTTTGGCGAGTGACCACGTTTGTTCTTCACGGCGATTTTAACCGTTCGGAGTCTTGTTTTCCGGATCGGCAATTTTTTCCTTGTCGCTAGTGAGTGTGTGAGCGTATGTCGCGCTTTGTTTGTGGTCACGTTTTGGGTTGAAACCTCCAGGACAGCTACGTAAGTAATTTTTACAAGTTTTCTCTAGTTAGGTTTTTCAGTAGGGTTTTAGTAGATAGGGTAAGATCCACCAAGCATGCGCGGTTAAAACTTGCTCTTGTTTGTAGTCACTCTTCTAGTGACAGTTCTTGGAGTGCTTTGTTTTCTGTTTAAAAATTTTGTAGAAAGGAAAATGTTTCAAGTCACTAAAAGCTGGTTATTTATTTTTTTTCAGATCTCCCGGAGGCAATTTCAATTTTTCAGCCTTCAAAATTTCAATTTTTCAAATTAAGAATTTTGAGGCAATTTTGCAATATTTGTCAATTTAAGGAAAATCTTCAATTTAAGTAAATTTTTGAAATTGAGAATTTAAAGAGATTTATTGATACAGTTGGCCTAATAAAAAGGTTCTGGTCTGAAGATATTTGATTTAATTTATTTTAATTTATTTGTGTTCCTTTAATCTACTAAAGAAAGATACTTTATTTTCGTTTTTATTATTATTTATATAAGAAATCCAATTTTATTTTGTTGCAGTTAATAAAAAAAAAAAATAAAGAAACTTTTTATCATTGAAGAATTTTTATTTTAATCTCTCATTTAAGTTGTTCAACATATCAAAAATAAATAGTAGCTTAACTAAGGCTACATTGAGCACCTTTTACTTGTTTTTTTTCTTTTTCTTTTTATTTGTGAAATTAAAGTTCTAAAATCTAATTTGTTAGGTCAATTAAATGAACATATTATATTACGTACATAAACTGCAAATAAAACATTAATTTACAAAGGGAAAATTAAAATAAATAAACTTAATTATACTAGTAAAGTAATTAAAATGAAAAACTATTTGCAACATCCTTATTAAATTTAACAGTTGTTGTGAAAATTGAGGGACCGTAGGATCTAAATAGCTTATACGAGTTGAGTATAAGTTGAATGACCTCTGGTTAATCCACAGCACATCGCATCCAATCACCCTAACGAGGTATCTCCCGGCGATTGGGCTGTAATTTCATGACACTGGAGGTAGTAATGGCTTTACCATAAGTGAATATGAAGTTACCTGGAAATTATTATTATATAGTTTTTATGAAATTATTATTATTTTCTCAATCAGCTGACTTAAATATATCATATGGATTATTGTTATTATTTTGGATGCTCAAAATTTGAAGAGAATTAGATAAAATAACCTTTTAATTCAAAATTCCATTTGACTTATTAAAATACATGTAAAGCAATGCAATCAATTTAGACTATGCCTCAATTTAATTTTAAAAAGTACTAATAATAGAAATAAATTCTTCTTTTAAGGACAAAAACCTAAACAACAGTAGTAATAAACATATAAATATGAATGTTACACTAATTATGAATATCTATAGGTTCATATTTCAAATATAGAGTAATGGATAGTTGTGTGGGAAATAACAAAGTGACAGAGATATCAAGTAGAGACCTTCTTGTTATAGATAACTTAAAAATAGATAACATAACGCAGTTTGTTTTTATAATTTGTATAGTGAATATATAACAGTTATAAATATTTTGTTAGATTTTAGTCGTAATATATTCATCTTAACTCGTCTCCGAAAAAGAAGGCATCACCTGTGGTCTCATTTGAAAGGTATTACAGTAATATATCGTCATTTGACCATGGCGCCTGTCTGCATGTGGAATGTCAAAAATCTCTTCCAAAGTTTCTAAAGTGTAACATCAAGACTACCTTAGCAAGTCTAAAGGTATGATTTACATTTCATTACATAAAATACTGTCACGTCTGGGCACTGATATGTTATAGGTCACTGGTGAGGTTTCCAAGGTGTCACTTCCAGTCTCTCTAAGCCGGTTATAACTTACGTTCACTCTGTACAAAACTGTCTTGTCTGCAGGTGACAAGTCATAACTCACCGCTAAGATTTCCAAGGTGCCACATCCAGTCTCCGGTCAGCAAGTTGGCAGGTATAACTTACATTCACTCTGTACAAACCTGCCTCGTCTACAGGTGACATGTCATAACTCACTGCTAAGGTTTCCAAGTTGTGACATACAGCTTGCCAAAATAAGTTGACAGGTATAACTTACATTTACTCTACAAAATACTGTCCCGTCTGCAGGTGATATACTATAACTCACTCCTATGGTTTCCAAGGTGTTACATCCAATCTCTCTATTTTATTTATTTATTTTTTTATTTATTTATTCGAAAGACGCCGATCGTCAAGATATTTGGGTGAATATGGATTTCGAATGAGTGTGATGAGTGTAGATGAGCGAATGTAGTCATTGTTACAAACTAAGGCAGACTTATTCCTTAGAAAATGTCATTAATTAATAGCCCAATGACAAATGAACAGCCGGTGATTATCAGCTGATCCTTCTCAAAATGTATTGACTCTGATTGGGATCGAACTGAGAACCTTTAGCACATGAAGCTGGGATTGAACCAACTATGCTACCGACCAATTCTAAGCCAGTTATAACTTACATTCACTCTGTACAGAACTGCCTCGTCTACATGTGACATGTCATAACTCACTGCTGAGTTTTCCAAGTTTTGACATACAGCTTGCCAAAATAAGTTGACAGGTATAACTTACATTTCCTCTATAAAATACTGTCCCGTCTGCAGGTGATAGGCCATAACTCACTCCTGTGGTTTCCAAGGTGTTACATCCAGTCTCCCTAAGCCAGTTATAACTTACATTCACTCTATACAAAACTGCATCGTCTGCAGGAGACATTTCATAACTCACTGCTGAGGTTTCCAAGGGGTGACATACATTCTCCCTTAGCAAGTTGACACGTATAACTAACATTTACTCTGTAAAATACTATCCCGTCTGTATTTTAACCCATTTTATGACGCTGCATTTTATAACCCCAGTTATGACGTCTGCAGGAGACATGTCATAACTCACTGCTGAGGTTTCCAAGGGGTGACATGAATTCTTCCTGAGCAAGTTGACAGGTATAACAATCATTTATTCGGTAAAATACTTTCTTGTCTGCAGGAGACATGTCATAACTCACTGCTAAGGTTTCCAAGAGGTGACATGCATTCTCTATGAGCAGGTTGACAGGTATAACAATCATTTATTCTGTAAAATACTTTCTTGTCTACAGGAGACATGTCATAACTCACTGCTAAGGTTTCCAAGAGGTGACATGCATTCTCTCTGAGCAGGTTGACAGGTATAACTATCATTTACTCTGTAAAATACTTTCTTGTCTGCAGGAGACATGTCATAACTCACTGCTAAGGTTTCCAAGAGGTGACATGCATTCTCTATGAGCAGGTTGACAGGTATAACAATCATTTATTCTGTAAAATACTTTCTTGTCTACAGGAGACATGTCATAACTCACTGCTAAGGTTTCCAAGAGGTGACATGCATTCTCTCTGAGCAGGTTGACAGGTATAACTATCATTTACTCTGTAAAATACTTTCTTGTCTGCAGGACACATGTCATAACTCACTGCTAAGGTTTCCAAGAGGTGACATGCATTCTCTATGAGCAGGTTGACAGGTATAACAATCATTTATTCTGTAAAATACTTTCTTGTCTGCAGGTGATATGACATAACACACTATTGGGCTTTCCAAAGTTTATAAATTGTTCTCCCATTTATGTTTCTATCTCAAATTATTGTATATGTTTTACATACTAATCTTCAACGTGCTGTAGCTTCATTTTTTCACGTTTAATTTGGATTCACTGACATAAAATGTCATTTAGTAACAGTTTAGAAAACAATCCAGCATCTTAGATATCAACAAGTAAAAAATAAATACTAACTTTTTTAACAAAACTATGACTTGATTGACATTCCAAAATAATTAAAATAATCTTATTATATTGAAAAAATATTTCAGTATATATTTATAATGCTTATTTGATTTCATCAAAATTGTATGTAAACATTTCTCTGTTAAATAAGATTTAACTTAATATAGTTGGTGAAAATAAACGATTTTACTTGCTAAACAAAGTTATTTTACTGAAAGTAAAAATTTTAATCACGTTTAAAAAATTATTTTTAGTATTTATAATTTGTTATTCTTTTTCAGGATTTATTAATAATATGAACACAAGCAGTATTAATGTTAATTACCACACCGAATTGGTAAAGCTAAAAGATTTAGGAACAGAAAATTACTCATGTAATTAAAAAATTCTCCAATTGAGCAGTGCGCAATGTTACGTCAAAGAAGTTTTGTGGTGGCGTGGTATAATGTTGGTTGTTTTAATTAAAACTGTAGGTCACAACCCCCACACAATGGTAAAATTAGACACTGTTTATATTCAGTGTATCTGGCTAAAATAAATCTAAAGTGTATACAGTTCAAACAGGACGATATTGGATCAAGTAAACATACAAATAATTGTATATGGAAAGTGTATACGTCTATAAGAATGAAAGTATATTTTCAAATTGAATTAGAGCATATACAGTAAGTATATAATAAATGTATAAATAAAAGGAAATTGGACATGGTAAAAATAACAAAAGAGTTTCCGATTCTAATATAACAAAAGTGTATAAGCTACAATTGAAAAAAATAGTTCCTGGTCAACGCAAATGACAGTTATATGGATATAAAGACACAGGTTTTATAGATGTGAGTATATAGCAATTGTGAATCGGAGCAATAAGTGAAGATTAGCAAGTGTTGTCTATGTTATTATCTTAAGTCCACAGATCCTTTGAAAGTGCCACTTATAAAAATATAGTAACAATGTAAACTAAGAGAACTATAAATTACCATGGAATCCGAGCCACATTAAATTGATCTGACTGTCTGGTTGACTGATAAGCCAAGGTCATCAGACACCATAGACCCTAAACTTCTCCAGTTGATGGAATTGTTAAACAGACACTTGTATAAGTACTGAGAACAAATATACCTAGCTCTCAGAAAGCTGAAATGAAATGAAATTAAAAATCTGTTTATTTCACTAAATGTACATAAAATATTACATTTTATAGTAATAAATGAAAAATACCTCCCTACATGGGCCATGTGTGACCTGTGCGTGGGTAATGGAGTTCCCATATAAAAGAAAAAAGAAAAATATAATAAAACTACGTTTGCATAAACATGAAAAGCAAACAGGACAACAGTTTTTTCCAACACAGGGATGCTTTTCATAATTTAAAATTGAAAATTCACAGTGAACCTAGGTATGGCTTATTCATAGTAGAAGGAAAAAAACAACAAAGATTTAATATCACAAATTGGCTGACAAAGCGACTTGGCAAGTACAAGTTCTAAGAAACTTATTTATCTGAGTAAGGTCAGGTCCGATCTCGCGGAGGCAGATAGTTATCAGCCGCTTATAGACATTTAAAGATACGCGTAGGTTCCTTATCTCAAGTGGAAGAATATTTGCTATGTAAAATGTATTTTTTTTATTTTTAGATTTAAATACGCATGGCACTTAATGCCAAAATTTTAAGAATTTCTCGTCATGTAATCATGAGTCGTGTGGGTAAAGAAACTGTCTCCGTGAGAATATGAATAAATTAATAGAGTTCTTATATACATATGCCTTACTGTTAAAATGTTAAAAGTTGAGAAAAGTTCCTCTGAAGGATATATTATATTTTTGTGGAGTCCACCTTTCAATATAGCCTTCTGAGTGACTGAGAATCGATCAATGAAAGTTTTGTATGTTCTTTCCCATTTTATCATGCCGTACTGAATTCTCAATTGTAAAAATGCATAATATATCATCTTAAGCTCATTTTCATTCGGAATACATCCCATCTCGGAAAAAGTAAAGATTATTTTTCTAAGATTATTTCTCAAGACATAAATATCAGTTTCCTATTTTAGGTTACTGTCTAGTTCCACCTCAAGATAAATGTGGTGTATGACACGTTCTATAATGTGACAAAGGTAAATAGTTCTAGCAGTGTCACCACACTTTAATTGTATATAGATCTTGGCAGGCAGTCTTAAAGACTTCTGCCCACGTACTATTCTGGAAAACCACAGCCGTGTCGTCTGCAAATCCAGTCTTTAAAACTAATCCAGGGCAATCCCTCGTATTCCGATGTCTTTAAGTTTATTAAATAATCTTTTCCTGTCAATTGAATAAAAATCCTTTGCTAAGTCTATAAAGGTAACTAAAACCTTCTTATTTTGATTGATTAAATCAGTTAATTTGTATTTATATGAAAGAGCGCATCTAATGTATTTTTACCTTTTCTAAATCCATACTGCCAGTTTGATGGTAAATTATTATTTTTAAGAGATTTTTGTAGCTGGTCCCTGACGCACATCTCTAATACCGTCACCACGACGCTTAATAATGAGATTGGCCTATAGTTAATCATTTATCTTAATTAAACTAATTAATGATTTATCTTTTAATTTGTATAATGGAAAGGCTTTGGCTGTTTTCAAACAGCTGAATAATAGTTCTTCACACACCATAGGCCCTGAACCTCTCAAGAAGTTTCCATGTTTATGGCATTATTAAGCAAACACTTGTATGAGTCCTGGAAACAAACATATTATCCTAAAAGAAACTATATTAAAAGAATAAATTAACTAAACCTAATTTATGGTATAAGTAAGTTTATTTATTACAGTGTACTATAATTTACTGACGAAACTAAGAATTATATAGTATTGTAAACGTTGTTAATTTATTTTAGTTACAATACATTCTTATAATGGTACTCTACATCAAAATTATTATTTTATTATTTGACTTGGTGCTCACCAACTTAAAACTCTGTAAGGCTTTTTGTGAACTTCCATACCCAATAGGGGCTATCATATAGTATAGTCTTATTGCTTTATGTAAATATATGGCTGGAGATACACTTTCACGACTCAAACGGAATATATAACGACTCATGTTTATGTTGGTAAGCCTACGAGCAATTTAAAAATAAATTTTTTTTAATTATGTATAGTATGCATAAAATACAATCATTTATCAGCAATTATTTAAATACAAATATTCGTATACAAACGATTGTTTGAATTGAAAAAGTCCTTCAAGACAATTTACGTATTTAAAATATTGTATATGTTTTGCAATTATTTTTCCTTTGAATAAATTTAGTTTGTTTTTCTGGTTCAAAGTCGGGCCGATATGAAATATAGTGGTTTTTGCAAGCAAATACTTCACCGGAGATTACTGTTATTGTTTGAGTTCCGTTTTCAGACAGAATTTCGAAACAAATGTGAAAACTTTGTTTTCAAACGTTATTTTTCAATTAAATGGGATAAAATGTAGAGATAAAATATAGAAATTAAATAAACAAGAAATTAAGTGTAAAGCCAATATATAATATGAACTTTATTCGTATTAATAGTAGAATTTTTGTCACATATCTAATTCGTAATGGAATACATGTGATAAAAATGATACTATATATACTGTTCGGCCGCATTGATTGCGACCTAATTAGAGAACGTGTGTGAGAGAGTCAAAGCTAGTCATTGAAAAGAAAAGAAAATAAGTCTTCTCTCACTACTGAACCGACGTGCCCCACTGTGCCACTTTAACATTACGTTGTCCGGATACGCTGTGGTAAGCTCCGCCTACTACGTCGTCGTGCTACCTGACCATTGGTGGGAAAGGCACGTGGTAGGAACATGGCATAGGGGGAAAATTCGCTGTGATTGTAGTGTAAAATCAGCTGATGTAGGGCTGTTTGTTGTCATTACCGAGTTATATTGCAATTAAATTATAATGATTTTATTTGGGATATTATTTTTTTAATGTATATTTTATTTGAAATACCAATAATGTGATTGAAATGTTCAATGACCAACATTAAAAATTAAATAATATTTATCACAACTATCATAAAAATGTTTTATTTACATATTCCTTCGTATGCAATTTTAAAAAGTGTGCTTTGCAGTTAGTATAAGTCATGATAGATCGAGCAAGAACTTAATATCCGATTTCAATATGATTTTAATGCAAAATGTAATTTAACTACAAAAGTGACAATATACAAGATTATGGCTATATTATATTGACTTTTATAATTCAACCAGTTTCATTTACTTCACTTAAGTAACCTTCACCAGCTGATTGTTTCCGTTGTCCCAACTCCCAACACTGGCCCTCACGCCAACTAGAGACGGAGTGGTGAAACACTTTCCCCCCGCTGATGTAACCTCTGCACACGCTAAATATACCGCTTTCAACCCGGCCAACTTATAGTGAGTAATTTATGTTGAGTGGAGTTCTCTTGTCTTTAATTGCATTATCAATAAAAAAAAACTTAAAATAATTATGATACTGTTATATTTGTAACGTTATAAGACATACATATTTTTCATATAAAAAATAATTAAAATTAACACTCAAAGGTATCAATGTGCTTTTTACTATTTTAAGTAATATTATGGTCTGTGATAATAGGTACTTTATTCATTTTCAGTCTATAAATTAATTCAAAGTGGTTGGCTGAGTACAATAGTCACTCAGAATTGATCACATTGTCACGGACTTGAAAAGGTTGAATTAATATGGTTCATGGGCTGAAACGTTTTAAGGGGTCAGTAATCTACAATTCTCTTTTCTGCACTGTCGTACTCAAATTAGACGTATGTTTGTAACAATATTAATATTATTGTCTTCATTCCATCACGTCACACATTTGAAAAAGTTTTTACATTGATGTATATCGTGTTTGTTTTAGATGTGTCCAAATTATTATTAATCTTTGAACTTCCTTAACATAAAGTGTTGAGTTAGTAACTTGCTGGTACTCATCTTATATTAATTAATAGAATAAAGGGAGAAAGGTTCATTCATTATTCATCTCTAAGATGCCGATCGTAGAGATATGGGTGAATATGAGGAGAGAAAGAGTGTGATGAGTGTATATGAACGAGTATAGTCATTGTTACTATCTGAGTTCGACTTAGCTCAGAAAGGACTATTTATTAATAGCCCAATAGCCAGGGCAACTATGGGACCTACAGCTTTACGTGGAATCCGAACCACGTAGTGTTGGTCTGATTTTCAGCTGACTGACAAGTCTGACATTCAGTCTTCTTCCCTACACAACATCTGAACCTTGACTACCATTCAACACGGACACTCCAGACTTCTCTAGCAGTGTCTACGTTGATGACAACCATTGAGCGGACACCATGTCATTAAGAGAACCGAGCATGGAACCTATCACCTACAAACTCCCAAACACTTTGTCTCCAAGTAGCTGGGTTACAGCATTGCTCCACCAGTGCCGACTAAGGTAGAGCTAAATAAGAGAATAAGTTGATAAGAGTATAAGGTGGTAAGAGTGTAAGGTGATGATAGTATAAGATCATAAGAGTATAAGATGATAAGAGAATAAGGTCATAAGAGTATAAGGTGATTAGAGTATAAGGTAATAAGAGTATAAGGTGATTAGAGTATAAGGTGATAAGAGTATAAGGTGATAAGAGTGTAAGGTGATAAGAGTATAAGGTCATAAGAGTATAAGGTAATAAGAGTATAAGGTGATAAGAGTATGAGGTCATAAGAGTATAAGGTGATTAGAGTATAAGGTAATAAGAGTGTAAGGTGATAAGAGTGTAAGGTGATAAGAGTGTAAGGTGATAAGAGTATAAGGTCGGCTAACATACACAAATAAGTGATGTGAAAGCCGACTGAAAATATGTACATATCGACATCTGCAAACAATATGTAATGCCTAAGCCGGAATTTTTTAAGAAACAAAGTTAAATTTCCCGGAGGGAAGTTAAGTAATTATTCACTATGTTTGGATATTACTTTGCTGTTGTAAGATTTTTTAACAAAAATTTAAATCTAGTTATTGGTTGGTTGAAGTATAATTAAAATAGGCTGAAATAGTAGAATGTTTTAAAACAAAGAAGAATGTACAGTATGTCAAGAACAGCTAGGAACGTCTCCATAATTATATGTGTCATCTTAGTTCTTTTTTTCTAGCGTGTGATTTATCCATTTACTAGTTAGAAAGGAATTTAAAGAATTTTATTAGTTACTAAAACGTATAACAACCATCAAACCAGTCTTTATTTACTATTATACCATTGTTCCTCTGATGGTATTTTAATGTTGTATCACTACATTTCAATTTCTACCCCTACTTTCTGCTTACATATGTTGTGATACTATTTAGTCTATGTAAAAATATATAATGTGTTCATAGGTATTTGATCCTAAATAAATTATTGATAATAACATAAATTCATAGTTGGGAGCCCCGAAATATGTAGACATTATTAACATTATAAACACACTGAAACTTGCTTTTTAACGAAACAATTAATTAGGAAAGTATACATTCAAACCTCCTCTTGTTTGGAAAAGATACTCAGTGAAATGTTACTAGGAACTATTCGAATCAATACAATTTTATGTTATACTCTTATGAGGTTTTTACTGTAAAATAATCAAGAATGTCATTTAAATTATCACATGCTTAGCCATAAAAAGTATAAATATACTTAGTGTTTTACAAAAACAACTTATAGTACGCTATAATAGACCTTCACTTTTCAAAAGACATTTCAAGTGTTACGATATGAATATTCTTACCAAGCTAATATTTAAAATATAAACTCATATTACTAGCGTTTTCAAGGGAAAAAAACGAGCATCTTAAATAAAAAAATTCTAATAATAATGATAAATATATGAAAAAAACACTTTCACTAGGTAGGAAAATGTATAGGTTAAGGTGTCACAGAGTTTATCATTTACTGAGTCGTTTTCCTCATTTATTTATATGTATTGTTATGGGCAAAACACTGAGCAAGTCTAAATCTATATATATATATATATATATATATATATATATATATATATATATATATATATATATATATATATACATATATATTATATATTCGTTTTTTAAATATTCTTTCTGTTCACAAAAAATTCGTTTATATTTTGATTGTAATAAGGAGTTAAATGGTTAATCGTGAGTAGAAACAGTGAAACGTCTTCTGGAATGAAAGCGATTTAATCTAGAAGTGATATAAATTGCTTTTAATTGCTAAAGTTCCCCTTAAAATACTTAATGAAACATCCCCTTTAAATTGAATGATTGTCTGGTACCTTAAAGTTTATTTGGAGCTGTTATAACACTATAGATTATACAGATCAATACATCATGTTAACATAACTAGCGTTTTAAATAATTGTCGGTGATATATGACGTCCAAAAAAATGTTCTTTTGTTTCTAAGAGGTTTTATAGAAATATTTCATAGTGTAAACATCTGTCTATACAAGCTTTTATGAGTGTAATTATCATCTTTTGCACAGTTCATCACGATCTTCTCTTAGTAAAAAAATATAATTGGAGTGGCTCAATAATGGCTCTTTATTTAATCAAAGATTCGTAGTGCAAAAACTTCTGGTCCCAAGAGTTTTTGGAATATGGGTCAATACACGTACCATAGAGTAATGGATATAGGAGTGAGGGATAAGTCCCTTATGAGGCTATTCTAAGCCAAGGATTACTCCTAGTATTTAATAATTAATTGCCAGCTTCAGTGTATTGGTTCGGATACTTCCATTTGCTAAAAACAAATATATAACCGTCCTAGCTAAAATCTTGCCAGCATTGGCAGACATCCTTTTTTAGGAGTGATTTTCCTGTTGAACCAACTTACCGAACCAAGGTAATAAGACTTAAATGTTTATTATTTCTGTAAAATGGGTTGGCAAAAAAAAAAAAAATACAAACGGGAAATATATAGCATTTTGTTAAAAATGTTTCTTTGTTATTGCTTCCTTTGGTTTTGAAAATATTTTTCTATTATAGTTAATAACAAACTGAGAAATGTTAATCTTATAATTAATTGTTCTGATTTTTAATCGGTCAAAGGAATACAACATTTTAATGTTAAAAAAGTTATATTCTGTTGTAATTAAATAAAACATTTTATAATTTTATAAATATACTCTAGGCTCAGTAAATGTTTTGAAAAGCTGAACTTAAATTTTCCCCTCAATGTGCAATAAACAGATGACGCTTTTGATTGTGTTTTCAATTCATTTACATCCATATGAAATGTCATAATCGTGTTTATGACAATAGGTGTCATGATATAATCAGATAACTGTCAATACACTAAATTTACTTCAATACAAGTGTATTTGAGTAATGGGGAAATGTTAACAGCGGATATTGGGTGCCATTGTTGACAACCCAACTCCATCAAGTGCTATTCAGTCAAGTTCACTACAATCGTCATCCACTGTTTAACTCATCGACAATTATAAATACTTGTTATAAACCAGGTTTCGGTGTACACTGAATATCAGATTTGTATAATTAAGTAAAGATTTGTCTACGAATTTAAGTAGCATATAACCAAGTAGCTTAACTTTTATAAGTGCTTGTAATCGTCACTGTGCCACGATTTATTATAAGGACCACTGTAATAATTATTGTAATTATTAGTGGTATTTATTACAAGTACCACTGCACGTGTAGGAGTGGGCGGGTGGGTCAGTACCTCTGCACGTGTAGGAGTGGGCGGGTGGGTCAGTACCACTGCACGTGTAGGAGTGGGTGGGTGAGTCAGTACTTCTGCATGTGTAGGAGTGGGCGGGTGGGTCAGTACCTCTGCACGTGTAGGAGAGGGCGGGTGGGTCAGTACCTCTGCACGTGTAGGAGTGGGCGGGTGAGTCAGTACTTCTGCATGTGTAGGAGTGGGCGGTTGGGGCATGACCACCGCACGTGTAGGAGTGGGTGGTTGGGTCATGACCACCGCACGTGTAGGAATGGGCGGGTGGGTCAGTACCTCTGCATGTGTAGGAGTGGGTGGGTGGTCAGGACCTCTGCATGTGTAGGAGTGGGCGGGAGGGTCAGTACCTGTGCACGCGTAGTGTTGATTTCAGTTTGATTGACGTTTTATTACTTTTTGGATACTTTAATAATAACTTTGGAGCGGCCGTAGATAAGGGGCTAAGGCGCTGGCTTGCCACGCTGCCGGTCCGGGTTCGATTCCCGATGTGACCACTAATAGATTTTGCCTTGCCGCTCCCGTGGTTCGGAAGTCACGTAAAGCCATTGGTCTCCAGGTTAAGTGTTAGAGAGGGCTTCTTAGCCCTAACTTCACCTGGTAAAATAAGACAATCTTTAACTTTTAACTTTAACTTTTAATAAATGTTATAGTTTTCAGACCCTAACTTTTAGTGTAGGCTTTGCTTAAATTTAATTTATAAATCTACAATAATTTACGTGGGTTTTTAGTATAATTATTACTCTTTGTTTTCTTTTAAAGCTGAGATTATATCACTGCGTGGAAAAGAAAAATAGACATCCCAAAAATTCATCCACAACAGTTAGTAAGTAAATATATAAATGGAGAGTTAGATCCTTTGGAATCTATGTTTATTATCTCTACAGGAGTATTATAGTTTGTTAAAGTCTCCTCGTGTGTATAAGAACATTGCCTGCACTCTGTACACGTAAGTAGTTATGTTAACATCGTCCGGTGAGAATTTTAGCTTTTTTAGAGTTGTCAAGAGTACAATCAATCCAGTAATATAACGATTACAAAATACCGTATGCTTTAGTAGAAAATCAGATGATTTGGTTTCAAAAATCCAACTGTATTTATAATTTTAAACCTAAATTTCAAAAAGGCAGTCACAGCCCAATAATATGAAGATGAAAAAATATAAACCAAATATTTAGGACTAATTTAAAAAATAACATTATGGAATAGTTCACCACATATTTGTAGATATAATAGAAAAAGTAACATAAAATAATCAATGCCGTCCTGTTGTATATAAAATCACACACAATATTTCATTTCTTGAAGAAAAGATTTTTATAGGCTAAGAAAATTATTATATTTTTATTAAAATAAATACTACACATTTAAAGGGATATGTATAAATTGAAATAAAAATAAAATAAATGTACTTGCTTTTTATTAATTTTTATGTCAATCATTTTTAAGCTCATGGATAAACTCAAAAAGTATTTTTAAAACATAAGTTATATCCACGCAATAGTAGGTAGTTTGTTTCCAGCATATTTACTGATACTTTTAAATTTTAATAAATATAAGTTATATAACTCATATTTCTAAAGATAGTTGTGATATTTCAAAATGAAGCCTAAGCTTTTTGTCGGTTATCAATTCAAAGATATACTTTTTGGTATTTAAAAATGTCATTATTGGAAGATATCTTTCTTCAACACATATTATGTAAATAATACAGTGTAAATGTGTGGAAACTCTCATACTGTTTGCAAACCTATTGTAAACTATTACTAATATTTACGTATCACGATTCCGATGGTTCAACACACATTCAATTAGCCATAAATAGAGAGAATTCGCAAACACCAATGAAAACAAACAACTAAACTGCGACCTGCGTTAAACTACTGATGCAAATGAAACCATTTTATCGTTATTTGTTCGATAAAGTAATTATAACTAATTATAAATTGTGACATCGATTTTATTACAAAAAACGAAGAATCTTAAAGTTTTTTTTCACAAACACATTTTTATGAATTGAGAGATATAGAGCAACTATTTGTTTTAAAAGAAATGCTGTTCTCTTTCTTATCCGTACTCTAACCATTCCCCATAGACTGTAGATCTGTGCGGGGATCTTGTCTTATTCTGACAAAGTTAGGGGGTGAACAAGTAGTGCAAGGTGAAAATTACTAATGAGTACATACAGTCCAGTCCTGATTTTAAACCATGCCATCTCTATCTTAGACTCGAAGTCCTGACGTTTTAGTCCACTCGGCCTCTGGCTGACGTTTTAGTCCACTCGGCCTCCGGCAGACGTTTTAGTCCACTCGGCCTCCTGCTGACGTTTTAGTCCACTCAGCCACCGGCAGACGTTTTAGTCCACTCGGCCTCCTGGTGATTTTTTAGTCCACTCGGCCTCCTGGTGACGTTGTAGTCCACTCGGCCTCCTGGTGACGTTTTAGTCCACTCGGCCTCTGACTGACGTTTTAGTCCACTCAGCCACCGGCAGACGTTTTAGTCCACTCGGCCTCCTGGTGACGTTTTAGTCCACTCGGCCTCCTGGTGACGTTTTAGTCCACTCGGCCTCTGGCTGACGTTTTAGTCCACTCGGCCTCCTGGTGACGTTTTAGTCCACTCGGCCTCTTGGTGACGTTTTAGTCCACTCGGCCTCCTGGTGACGTTTTAGTCCACTCGGCCTCCGGCTGACGTTTTAGTCCACTCGGCCTCCGGCAGACGTTTTAGTCCACTCGGCCTCCTGCTGACGTTTTAGTCCACTCAGCCCATGGCAGACGTTTTAGTCCACTCGGCCTCCTGGTGATGTTTTAGTCCACTCGGCCTCCTGGTGACGTTGTAGTCCACTCGGCCTCCTGGTGACGTTTTAGTCCACTCGGCCTCTGACTGACGTTTTAGTCCACTCAGCCACCGGCAGACGTTTTAGTCCACTCGGCCTCCTGGTGACGTCCACTCGGCCTCTTGGTGACGTTTTAGTCCACTCGGCCTCCTGGTGACGTTTTAGTCCACTCAGCCACCGGCAGACGTTTTAGTGCACTCGGCCTCTGGCTGACGTTTTAGTCCACTCGGTATCTGACTCACCCGTAAACATTCGTAGTACACCTGTGCTTTGATATTTATCAAATTATTTATATGTTAATGTTTCTCATGAATATATACTAGCTTTATATATATATATGAAATCCATGTAATTACCTGATTACTCAACGAATTTAATTTAAATGTTATAGGTTACCACTTTGCATATATATCGTGATGTATTATTATGATTTCAACGAAACAGCAAAATATTTTCTTTTTAGTTATATTTAATATGTTATATTAATGAGCTATTGTTTGATAAATGTCCTAAGTTATCCAAAAACATTTACCATATGCATCAACAACATTGTGTCACTTATAGTTTGGATCTCAAACTCCTTGTCAATTCTTCATAAAAGAGAGCCATTTATACACTTTTTCTACATTGTTCTCCAAATAACGGATAGGTACATAAAGAAATATCTCTTTACCATAATTTTAAGTAATACATTATTTTATCTACCCATACAATGAAATACAGATTATTGTATATTATACAAAGTAATAAGTACCATAACAGTTTTTCCTGTAAAACTAGTTATAGGGTTTGTAAGCAAAACCCAATAACGATCAATGTTATTAGAATGGACCGTACAATCAAGACTGAGAGTTAGTATTAACTACACTTGGGGGAACGATACTATTTAGGATACTATTTTTTAATAGTGATATTTAACATTTTTTATCAAGCCTTTGTAATACTGCATTACGAAATGTAATATTATATATATAGGCCTATATATTTTTTTTTTAATAAATAAAAACTTCACTCGCCTATTCACATGACCTTGTACTTTATTAAACGAGTAAAATACCAATACTTAGCTCAGTTAGACATCCCAAACTTCGTCTCCGTATATGAAGATACGCCACAGAGCCAACATGCTAGTTACAAATATTTGTTTCCTTTCTTAATTGAAAAATACAGAATATAACATATATTTCCAATTTTAATATACACGCTAGAAATATGATTTAAATGTTAATACAATTGTTTTTGTTATGTTTTTTTTTTAAGAAGTAAACGAGTCTTTGCTGACGCTACAAAGCAAGCACTCAATAACAAGTTTGTTGACTAACCCTAAAGGCACGCCTGTGCCAATGTAAGGGTAGTCTTCTATTTTATTAATCTTTTAAGGAGTATATATATATATATATATATATATATATATATATATATATATATATATATACATTAACATTAAGTTTTTTAAATAAATCGTATCTATAAATTATATTTCCGTTTCACTCTTTGTAGAATACACACAATTTTAAAGGTAAAAAAATACCTCTTTTACCCTTGATATTTTTTAATATTTTTACATTTTTTAAATGAAAAACATATTAATCCCTTCAGTTATGTGCAATAAACGTAGTTATACAACACAGGAGCTGTACGACGGAATAAGTAAGTGATTTTCTCTTACAAGCTAAATTCACCACTTTATAAGGCCACAGGTTCTAAAGTAGGGATTAATAATAATTATTATTGTTTTTTTGTTTTTTTTTATTCGTCCTATTTCAAGAGAAGGTACATTAGCTAATGTTTATTCTAAAATTGTAAAATAATCAACTCATCTAAAACCTTATGTACCTCATTTCACCACCCTAATGGTAACTGGGTGAAAAATTTAGCTAGGTAAAAAAGTTAATTTTTTTGTTTATTTCAAGCCTCTTGGAAAAAATAGTATATTATCATTGTTATTCTCTGTAAGCAAAATATATGGTTTTAATAATCTGTATGGAAGCATCATAACATAAAAACACGTCGTCGAAATAATTTCTAATATATCGCAAACTACATCAATGTACTTTTTGAAGTGTTCCTCAGTGATGTTTTTGTAGTTTTGATATATAACTAAACCAACATGTTAGTAGAGATAACAACACATTTACTTTAACACACTAACAAATCAGATTGTGGTATTATAACTGAGTTTCTATTTAAAAAGAAGGACTATTTAGGGATGAAGAGGACGAAAAGGACGTTTGTATTATGGAAGGGCTTCAAAAGAAACAAAGTGACTGTAATCCAGCAGAGCTGCAAACATTAATTAAAACTTCTTTCTCCTTTGTTGCTTTTACAACGGTTGGTAGTCATAGGTATTTTTTAGTGAATAAATCGTAAAACATAATTCGTGTTAATTACTGCAATTAATAATATAATAAATATAAGTTATATAACTCTTTACGTTTACGCACAGTCGTGACTCTGGGGTGAGTAAACAAACTTGTTATTAAGTGCTTGCTTTGTTGCGACAACAAAGACTCGTTTACTTCTAATAAAAAAAATTGTTTAAATTTTTATCATATTACTAGCGTGTATATTGATAACATTGTAATTTCTACAGTATAATCCA
This sequence comes from Stictocephala bisonia, assembly GCA_035578905.1. Classification (NCBI taxonomy): domain Eukaryota; kingdom Metazoa; phylum Arthropoda; class Insecta; order Hemiptera; family Membracidae; genus Stictocephala; species Stictocephala bisonia. The sequence continues at coordinate 46,175 of JAQJVL010000002.1, read as the reverse complement.
TTCTTAACATACACACAGAACATGTTTCAAGGTGAAGTTGATAAACAAAACAAAAATTAGTATTTTATTTTTAAAGGTTTGACTTACACTTGTAGATAAATTAGCAAAGTGTGATCAATTATAAAACAAGTGTGTTCAAATGTTACAGTTTATATGCAATAGGAATCAGTTATTCATTAGTCGGCACTAGTGGCGCAGTGCTGTAACCCAGCTACATGGGGACAAAGTGTTTGGGAGATTGTAGGCGATAGGTTGGAGACTCGGTCATTTTAATACCGACATGGCGTCCGCTCAGTGGTTGCTATCGGCGTGGACACTATTAGAGAAGTTTGGGGTGTCCATGTTGGGTGTTAATCATTGTGCGGATGTTGTGTGGGGGAGATAACTGAGTATCAGGCTTGTCAATTAGCTAAAAATCAGACCAGCACTACGTGGTTTGGATTCCACGTAAAGCTGTAGGTCCCTTAGTTGCCCTGGTTGTTGGGCTATTAGTACATTGCCCTTTCTGAGGAACAGTTGAACTCAGATAGTAACCAGACTACACTCATCCACACTCATCCTACACTAATATAACCATCCATATTTGCCTTAAAATAACAACAACGTTGTGTCGGCGTCTCATATGTAAGAATAAGAATTGAATTATCATAAAGTATGAGATATAATAATGTACTTTTCTAATTTCAGATAGTATAATCAACTTTTCGATAATTTATAATTATAATAATATTTAAAACCACACGATTTAATGCGGAATAAAACTAGTTCTTATACAAGAGAAATTTGGATGTTATTTTTACCCTGTGGTAAACAACCAATAAATATATTTGCTTATACAATTTAACTGATTTGTGTTTTCATTAAATAGATATTATACAACATCTATAACATCATTTAACAAGCAAAAGACATAGTTTTTAACGAATTAAGATATTCAAGTGTAGAAAGAATATTTCTTTGTAATGCGTTCATGAATTGAAATGCAAAATAAAATTGCTTTATAAATAGGGAATTATTGATAAAATAATAATATATATTGTATATTAACAAGCTACAAGTATTTTTATACACATTGTTTTAATTATGTATCTTATTTATCATATGAAAAAATGTCTAATTTTTTACAATTTAAAATTATAAATTTTTATTACTGATAGTAAATTAAACGATGTACTGGTTCCTCCTGGTCTTCTTTCTCAGACTACTGAATGGCGAGGTGGATTTTCCTGACAGTTTGATTTCTTGAAGGTTCCTTCTTCTACTTGTTCAGCTGAACAATTTACGAAGCAGTATTACCGGACGAATTATGCAGCTAACATCATGATTTACGTCTCCAGAGAGTAGGCAGCAAATTGTCTGTGAACATCAGGGACAGCGAGACAACGTGTAGGCATAAAGCTTCTTTGTTCTTACAAAGTGCCTCTGTGTGTTTTAGGTGATGCCTTAAAGGACCAGTTTGTTAAGTTTGTAATTTAAGTTCCTTTACAGTGATATGTTGTCTTCCTATATTTCTGTATTAAAAGGCCCTTATCTACAAAGTCCTCATCTGTGCTTGGTGGTGCCTTTAAAAGGCCACACATACAAGTTTAGGATTATCATTGCTACTGTACTGATATTTTATTGTGCTTGCTACTGCCTGGCGGCTTACTTCTTACCTCGTTTGTTTTTATATTATTGTCCAATTTTTTTTATTGAAATGCTATTTATTTAATGATTGCTATTCATGTTTATAACGGTCCCTGTATTTCACTTATTGTCTGTTATTAGTATTTGGCTATTTTTTTTTCTATTATCATCTTGTCTCATATTTATTTTTACACTGTTTGATAATTCCTCCAGTGTTGATGTTTCCTGATGCTACTGTGTTTCTGAAAATCAATGGTTACTGTAAATTTTAAATATTATTACTAATTTTATAATAGTTTACTAATTTTACTGCCATAGAGTAACGATGCAATTAGTTTATAGCGATCTAAATGTGTCATACACATAAAATTGGCGATGTCCGTTGGAAATACATAGATAAACAATATTTTAGAAGTGATCTTCACACTGGCCATAAGTTAGAGTTTTTACTATCTATGATTGATTCATAAAAATGACCAATAAAACTAGCTGAATTCTCTTTTTTTTCATTAGCGACACTCAGTTCTTAGATATAGCACTATATTCTATTTATTTGTCGATATTTATTAAAAGGTACTAATTTAAATAATACTTCAATAAATTGAAATAATTTTAAGTACAAAATCTGATTTAATTTCTAAATAACGTTTTATAATATCTAAAAATCTGTTTTTTATACACAATAAAGATGATCTTTGTATTAAACTTTTGTATAAATTATTTAGTTTCAGTATTGACTGAAAATGAATTCAGGATTCCTAAAATATGTGGTAGTAGTTGTTAATTATTTCAGGGCTGATATATGAGTAATTTTATTATATTAATTAGTGAACTAGTCCAATAAAGTTTACTAAAGTGTACCAGACCTTTATGGTCCTAGACAGGAAACCGACTACTTAGTGGTCATTAACGTTTACCAGACCTGTATAGTCCCAAGTAAAAAAAGGATACTTGGTGCTCATTACAATTTACCAGACCGGTATGGTTCCAGGTAGGGAACAGGTTACTTAGTGTTCATTACAATTTACAAGACATGTATGGTCACAGGTAGAGAACAGGATACTTAGTGTTCATTGCAATTTACAAGACATGCATGGTCCCAGGTAGAGAACAGGTTACTTAGTGTTCATTACAATTTACAAGACATGCATGGTCACAGGTAGGGAACAGGTTACTTAGTGTTCATTACAATTTACAAGACATGCATGGTCACAGGTAGGGAACAGGTTACTTAGTGTTCATCACAGTTTACAAGACCTGCATGGTCACAGGTAGGGAACAGGCTACTTAGTGTTCATTACAATTTACAAGACCTGCATGGTCACAGGTAGGGAACAGGTTACTTAATGTTCATTACAGTTTACAAGACCTGCATGGTCCCAGGTAGGGAACAGGTTACATAGTGTTCATTACAATTTACAAGACATGCATGGTCACAGGTAGGGAACAGGTTACTTAGTGTTCATTACAGTTTACAAGACCTGCATGGTCACAGGTAGGGAACAGGTTACTTAGTGTTCATTACAATTTACAAAACATGCATGGTCACAGGTAGGGAACAGGTTACTTAGTGTTCATTACAATTTACAAGACATGCATGGTCACATGTAGGGAACAGGTTACTTAGTGTTCATTACAATTTACAAGACATGCATGGTCACAGGAAGGGAACAGGTTACTTAGTGTTCATTACAGTTTACAAGACCTGCATGGTCACAGGTAGGGAACAGGTTACTTAGTGTTCATTAAAATTTACAAGACATGCATGGTCCCAGGTTACTTAGTGTTCATTACAGTTTACAAGACCTGCATGGTCCCAGGTAGGGAACAGGTTACTTAGTGTTCATTACAGTTTACAAGACATGCATGGTCCCAGGTAGGGAACAGGTTACTTAGTGTTCATTACAAGTTACAAGATCTGCATTGTCCCAGGTATGGAACAGTCTACTTAGTGCTCATTACAAGTTACAAGATCTGCATTGTCCCAGGTATGGAATAGTTTACTTAGTGCTCATTACAAGTTACAAGATCTGCATTGTCCCAGGTATGGAACAGTCTACTTAGTGCTCATTACAATTTACAAGATCTGCATTGTCCCAGGTATGGAACAGTCTACTTAGTTCTCATTACAATTTACAAGATCTGTATTGTCCCAGGTATGGAATAGTCTACTTAGTGCTCATTACAATTTACAAGATCTGTATTGTCCCAGGTATGGAATAGTCTACTTAGTGCTCATTACAATTTACAAGATCTGCATTGTCCCAGGTATGGAACAGTCTACTTAGTTCTCATTACAATTTACAAGATCTGTACTGTCCCAGGTATGAAACAGTCTACTTAGAGATCATTACAATTTACAAGATCTGTATTGTCCCAGGTATGGAACAGTCTACTTAGTGTTCATTACAGTTTACAAGACATGCATGGTCCCAGGTAGGGAACTGGTTACTTAGTGTTCATTACAGTTTACAAGACCTGCATGATCACAGGTAGGGAACAGGTTACTTAGTGTTCATTACAGTTTACAAGACCTGCATGGTCCCAGGTAGGGAACAGGTTACTTAATGTTCATTACAGTTTACAAGACCTGCATCGTCCTAAGTAGGGAACAGGTTACCTAGTGTTCATTAAAATTTACAAGACCTGTATGGCCACAGGTATGAAACAGTCTACTTAATGCTCATTACAATTTACTAGACCTGCATTGTCCTAAGTAGGCAACCCACTTCTTAGTGCTCATTACAATTTACAAGATCTGCATTGTCCCAGGTAGAGAACCGTTACTTACTTGTCATTACAATTTACAAGACCTGCATTGTCCCAGGTAGGGAACCGATTACTTAGTGTTCATTACAATTTCCAAGTCCTACATCGTCCCAGGTAGGGAACCGAGTACCTAGTGATCATTACAATTTACAAGACCTGCACTGTCCCAGGTAGAGAACAGTCTACTTAGTGCTCATTACAATTTACAACATCTGCATCGTCCCAGGTAGGGAATTGACTACTTATTGCTCATTACAATTTACAAGGCCTACATCATCCCAGGTAGGGAACCGACTATTTAGTGCTCATTACAATTTACAAGACCTGCATCGCCCCAGGTAGGGAACCGACTATTAGTGCTCATTACAATTTACAAGGCTTACATCGCCCCAGGTAGGGAACCGACTATTTAGTGCTCATTACAATTTACAAGACCTGCATCGTCCCAGGTAGGGAACCAACTTCTTCGTGCTCATTACAATTTACAACATCTGCATCGTCCCAGGTAGGAAACTGACTACTTATTGCTCATTACAATTTACAAGTCCTACATCGTCCCAGGTAGGGAACCGACTATTTAGTGCTCATTACAATTTACAAGACCTGCATAGTGCCAGGTAGGGAACCTACTACTTAGTGCTCTTTACAATTTACAACATCTGCATCATCCCAGGTAGGGAACTGACTACTTATTGCTCATTACATTTTACAAGGCCTACATCGTCCCAGGTAGGGAACTGACTACTTATTGCTCATTACAATTTACAAGACCTGCATCATCCCAGGTAGGGAACTGACTACTTAGTGCTCATTACAATTTACAATATCTGCATCGTCCTAGGTAGGGAACTGACTACTTAGTGTTCATTACAATTTACAAGTCCTACATCGTCCCAGGTAGGGAACCGACTATTTAGTGCTCATTACAATTTACAAGACCTGCATAGTGCCAGGTAGGGAACCAACTACTTAGTGCTCTTTACAATTTACAACATCTGCATCATCCCAGGTAGGAAACTGACTACTTATTGCTCATTACAATTTACAAGTCCTACATCGTCCCAGGTAGGGAACTGACTATTTAGTGCTCATTACAATTTACAAGACCTGCATAGTGCCAGGTAGGGAACCAACTACTTAGTGCTCTTTACAATTTACAACATCTGCATCATCCCAGGTAGGGAACTGACTACTTATTGCTCATTACATTTTACAAGGCCTACATCGTCCCAGGTAGGGAACTGACTACTTATTGCTCATTACAATTTACAAGACCTGCATCATCCTAGGGAGAGAAGTGACTACTTATTGCTCATTACAATTTACAATATCTGCATCATCCCAGGTAGGGAACTGACTACTTAGTGCTCATTACAATTTACAAGACCTGCATCGTCCTAGGTAGGGAACTGACTACTTATTGCTCATTACAATTTACAAGACCTGCATCGTCCCAGGTAGGGAACCGACTATTTAGTGCTCATTACAATTTACAAGATCTGCATCGTCCCAGGTAGGGAACCAACTACTTAGTGCTCATTACAATTTACAACATCTGCATCGTCCCAGGTAGGGAACTGACTACTTAGTGCTCATTACAATTTACAACATCTGCATCGTCCCAGGTAGGGAACTAACTACTTATTGCTCATTACAATTTACAAGGCCTACATCGTCCCAGGTAGGGAACCGACTACTTAGTGCTCATTACAATTTACAACATCTGCATCGTCCCAGGTAGGGAACTGACTACTTATTGCTCATTACAATTTACAAGGCCTACATCGTCCCAGGTAGGGAACCGATTATTTAGTGCTCATTACAATTTAAAAGACCTGCATCGTCCCAGGTAGGGAACCGACTATTAGTGCTCATTACAATTTACAAGGCTTATATCGTCCCAGGTAGGGAACCGACTATTTAGTGCTCATTACAATTTACAAGTCCTGCATATTCCCAGGTAGGGAACCAACTACTTAGTGCTCATTACAATTTACAACATCTGCATCGTCCCAGGTAGGGAACTGACTACTTATTGCTCATTACAATTTACAAGTCCTACATCGACCCAGGTAGGGAACCGACTATTTAGAGCTCATTACAATTTACAAGACCTGCATCGTGCCAGGTAGGGAACCAAGTACTTAGTGCTCTTTACAATTTACAAGACCTGCATCGTCCCAGGTAGGGAACCAACTACTTCGTGCTCATTACAATTTACAACATCTGCATCGTCCCAGGTAGGAAACTGACTACTTATTGCTCATTACAATTTACAAGTCCTACATCGTCCCAGGTAGGGAACCGACTATTTAGTGCTCATTACAATTTACAAGACCTGCATAGTGCCAGGTAGGGAACCAACTACTTAGTGCTCTTTACAATTTACAACATCTGCATCATCCCAGGTAGGGAACTGACTACTTATTGCTCATTACATTTTACAAGGCCTACATCGTCCCAGGTAGGGAACTGACTACTTATTGCTCATTACAATTTACAAGACCTGTATCGTCCCAGGTAGGGAACTGACTACTTAGTGCTCATTACAATTTACAAGACCTGCATCGTCCCAGGTAGGGAACCGACTATTTAGTGCTCATTAAAATTTACAAGACCTGCATCGTCCCAGGTAGGGAACCAACCACTTAGTGCTCATTACAATTTACAACATCTGCATCGTCCCAGGTAGGGAACTGACTACTTAGTGCTCATTACAATTTACAAGGCCTACATCGTCCCAGGTAGGGAACTGACTACTTATTGCTCATTGCAATTTACAAGACCTGCATCGTCCCAGGTAGGGAACCGACTACTTAGTGCTCATTACAATTTACAAGATCTGCATCATACCAGGTAGGGAACTGACTACTTATTGCTCATTGCAATTTACAAGGCCTACATCGTCCCAGGTAGGGAACCGACTACTTAGTGCTCATTACAATTTACAAGATCTGCATCGTACCAGGTAGGGAACCGACTACTTAGTGCTCATTGCATTTTACAAGACCTTCATTGTCTGGGTAGCGAACAGTCTACCTGGTGTTCATGAAATAATCAGCTTCCAACTGATTTATTTTATGGATTAGTTATCAAAAGGGATATTGTTTTTTGTAATGCATATAGTCATTCCTATAAAATTATTTAAATATATGTCATCTATCAAAAAAACATTTTCTCTGGATGATACACTTTCGTACCTTGTAACATATATTTTATAAATAAAATTATTGTAATATCTTTTAGGATTAATCACTGCCTTATATGAGATATTTTTGTGGAATTATATGGAATGTAATTGGAGGAACAATCGTTGATGATCCACATTAGATACAATTTGGGGTACCAACATATTATATATGACTAATTATAATATATTTTACAGAAAAATCATTCCTTCGTGAGTAAGCAAAAACTGTCAATGATTGCTACTGTCAATTAATACGCACAGGATATTACAGTCTCTTTAAGAGATAGGTTAAGTTTACAAAACTATTTTTATCATTACAGTAGTATATTGTCGTGAAATTAATATTATTGAATTCCCACATCATCTTATTCTTATTCTTACATATGAGACGCCGACACAACGTTGTTGGTATTTTAAAGGGAATATGAATGATTATATGAGTGTAGGATGAGTGTGGATGAGTGTAGTCTGGTTACTAACCGAGTTAAACTGTTCCTCAGAAAGAGAAATTAATTAATAGCCCAACAGTCAGGGCAACTAAGGGACTTACAGCTTTACGTGGAATCCGAACCACGTAGTGCTGGCCTGATTTTCAGCTGATTGACAAGCCTGATACTCAGTTATCTCCCCCATACAACATCCGCACAATGATTAACACCCAACATGGACACCCCAGACTTCTCTAATAGTGTCCACGCCGATAGAAACCACTGAGCGGACGCCATGTCGGTATTAAGATGACCGAGTCTCCAACCTATCGCCTACAATCTCCCAAACACTTTGTCCCCAAGTAGCTGGGTTACAGCACTGCGCCACCGTCATTTTATCATTTTACTATTTTATCATCAACTAATAGTAAGGAATAAAAGTATAATAATATCAAAATATTGACTATCATAACAAGTTATTACAGTTAACACTTTGGTTGTAACAATTTGTTAATATTTTCATTTTAATATTTCTAAATTATATCCTCCCGTCACCATATAACAACTGTAAGTACGTTCAGTCAAAAGCTTTTACTGCTTCTATATTATTTATAATGCCACTTTAATTAAAGCATGTTAAAGGACGGGTTTTGGGTTTATTAATGCACGCCTCGTCAAAATAATGTTGCTCTTTGTTACGGAACTAAGACTTGCTTAATATATTTATCGAATTAAAATATTAAATTAAAAATGTATATGATTACCTATCTTAAAACTGGAAGTATATTATGTTTATAATAAAAGAATAATATAATTTCAAAAATGTGGTATTGAACATATTGCTCGATCGGTTTCTATATTTTTAATTCACAAAGTAGTAGACCTTGTAGGTGTAACCACTTAAGGGTTACATTGAATAGTCATGTAACAAAAACAATTTTTTAAGTTAAATCAATTGTATGGGTGACTTTAAAACTCATTCAATACCTAGGAAACACTAATAGATAGAAACCAGAAATTTTTAAGAGATTTTTTTAGTTTAAATTGTAAAAGTTTCTAGAAAAGTTGAGAACGATAGCTCAAATAATAAAAAGTATGTTTTTTTTCAATTTAAAGCAAATTATTAGAGATTGTACAGCATGACGACGTTCAGAAATATTAAGACAGTTTTCCTGATCCTAGGTTTATTCCGAAGTCCTAGCTAAGACTACTCTCTCACGATTGGCCGGGTTTCGTATCGTTTGGCTCATTTTCCTATCTTCAAACTGAAGTTATATAATACATTCGACCGGAGAAATCCCGATGTTTCTCTTGTTTTTGTCGGTTTTGTGGTACGTTACAAAACGCTTATGACGTGGGTTACAAAATTCTTAATTAGGACGGAGCTTTCTTTTCAAGTGAGAATCAATTTTTGTGTTCGGCGTTTAAAATAATTACTTTTAATATAACAATCACTATTTAAGTCATACATATCGAGAAATTTGATAGTTATCATATTTTAACAGTCAGTTGCAAGGCACACAGACGATTTTCTAAAACATACTCATTTGCAGTTCGCGAGGGTTTTGCTGACCTCATAACATTATCTTTCATTGTCCAAAGAGTCTCAGCAATAAAATTGAGTCCGTTATTATTGCCTAGCTACTCGGATTTGATAAACAGTTTTAATGTCCTGGCATAGGATAACTCAGATAAATGGAGTAAACTAAGGTTTCTATTATAATTTATTTTACACTTTTCATATATTGTACAAAATTTGTAATCTACAGTGGATAATTAATGGGGAAAATTTATATTGAAACTTATATGACGAACAAATATTACTCTTAACAACCCGGACCAAGAACGGCGGTTCTCTACAAGAAAATCTGACCTAAAAACTAAGGGACTTACAGGGGGCTGAAAGAAGAATCAATGACCAATTATTGGAAGGCATCCATCAATCGGGAAAACTTCAGAAAACATGTAACTAAAACTTATCAGGGAATTTTATTTCAAACCATTACTGAAATATGTTGTATTTTAAGGGAAAAATCTACATATTTTTCAAAAAATTGCAAAATTTGATTGACGCTTTATTCACTTTGAACCAAATCTCTTGCTAATTTACATTTTAAAATTATATATATTTGTATAACTAATGTGACATAAACCGTTTATAAATCATACACTTATAGGTAGGATGTATAGATATTTCACCTTGTTTTACAAAAAATATTCTTAATTGTAAACAAGATAGTTTTTTAAAATACAAAGGCACCTGGTTATATTTATTGTTGCATTTATTTGTATCGGGTCATACAATATCAAATTTATTTCGTTTTAACGTATTTATAACAGGGACTAGGAGGATACATAGTGGATTATCTAGCATGTATTATCCCTTGTACCCTGCCTCATTACTAAAGTGGTTTGCTATACATCTATTCATGCATTTAGCTATTTCAGGAATCTAATCAAAGTAATGTGTCTATCAATGGATATTGCCAGAGAGAGAGAGAGAGAGAGAGAGAGAGAGAGAGAGAGAGAGAGAGAGAGAGAGAGAGAGAGAGAGAGAGAGAGAGAGAGAGAGAGGGAGAGGGAGGGAGAGAGAGAGAGAGAGAGAGAGAGAGAGAGAGAGAGAGAGAGAATTTTTATTTATTTATTTCACCTGCCCGAGTTTAGACCATAGGTCCACTCTTCCACTGGGACAGGCACACAAATTTACAAATCATTGATACAATTGGTAGTGGTCTAATAATATTAGACAATCATTACAAATTTTTTATAATAATAATTACAAATATATAAATAATTACTATAACAATATAATTTGTTACTTATCATATCTTGAAAGCGTTAATAACCTCACATTCTTATTAAAGGTTTAAATTTTTTTTCTTTTAAAATAACATACAGATTATTCAATAATCCGATTAATTGGCCATGAAAAGATTTTTTGTAGAGAACTGTTCTATGAATTGGAAATTGCAGTGTATGACAACCAAATCTAGTATGTCTTAAATGAACAGCCTGCATCTTTGTGTATTTATCAAACAAGTATTCAGGTTTTTTTATATTTTAAAGTTTCAAAAATTATGTTACGTATATTAAGATCCCTTCTTTCTTTAATTTTTAACCAATGTAGTTCTTTATAATACTTTGTTAACCTGTCATCTAACCTAAGGTTAAAGATATATCTGATACAAGCATTCTAGGCTACTTTTAACTTTGACGTCAATCCATCATTAATATCACAAAAAGCAGAAATCGCATAATCAAAATAAGGAAATATCAGTTACTATACTAACTATTTCTTAACGTAAATTTGTTTGATTTTAGTACTGCTGTCAACAATTCATGACAGACACAGTCGAATGCTCGACTATGATCAAGTAACATCGGTACAGTTACACATCTCTTAGCCATTCCTAACCTAATGTCATCAGTAATTTTAATTAGCGCTGTCTGCGTACTAAAATGTTTTCTATATCCAGATTGATACTTACATAATATGCTGTTATCATCTATATACCTAATAACCTGTTTATAACCTAATTTATCTAATATCTTACCTAAAACACAGAGTACGTTTATTGGCCTATAGTTCTTACATTCTAATGGATATTGACAAAATGTATATACAATCTTAGGTATTGACAAAATTATTGCTCTCTTCCATGAACTAGGATAAGAAACAGCACTTTGTAACGAGCAATTCAATATATGGCAATGAGCAGGTTTTATTCCTCAAATATTAGCTTGATAAATTTTAAAGGGATACCATATATTCCAACAGCGAGAGAGAGAGAGAGAGAGAGAGAGAGAGAGAGAGAGAGAGAGAGAGAGAGAGAGAGAGAGAGAGAGAGAGAGAGAGAGAGAGAGAGAGAGAGAGAGAGAGAGAGAGAGAGAGAGAGAGAGAGAGAGAGAGAGAGAGAGAGAGAGAGAGAGAGAGAGAGAGAGAGAGAGAGAGAGAGAGAGTTGTGTTTATTCAAATAATAAACTGTCAATTGCTTCGCAATTGAGGTGACCATAAAGATCTAGTACACAATTTTTTAATTTGTTTTTTTAAATAAATGCTGGTTTAAATATAATTAGGACCTAGTTTCTTTTTTAATTCCAATTAATTGATATTTTGTCTTTTAAACTATTTAAAAAAAGGTTAAAGATCGTCTATTTTACCAGACGAACTTAGGGATAATAAGCCTTCTCAAGCACTTAACCTCGGGACCCACGCCTTAAGTGTAAGTTTCGAACCACCACCAGTGACCGGGCAGGCGGGCTGCGTGCAAGTACAGGATCTGTCAGACGGTAACCCATCCAAGGGACAGCCACGATCGATGTTACCTGACTCAGTTGTCCTGCGATAACGTCGGAACCATTCGGTCAAGGCCACTTGAACATATTATTTGGTATATTGTAACTTTTCTAGAACGATGAAGTGAATTTCGATATTGTCCTCTACTTTCAAATAAAAGGACAATTACTTCCCATTTTACTACGTCAATACTGTAGTTTATGAGAAATGTTACGATTGAAATAAGTGTGACAATAACTTCATAGTTCCTACATGTGGAACTGGCCAAGACATCAATTTTATATAAAATTTTCGTTTATTAGTTATTGTACATGGGTTTTGTTTTAATAAATATTTTAAGAAATATGGTGTTGTTTTCCCATTATAGGTGAGACTTTTTTTTAACGTTATATCTACTATTTTTTTAATAGACGTTTTATTAAGGAACAAAATATTTACCAAACAAGTATCTTAACGTCCAATTTGTAATTTTGGTGAACAATTGTGTTAGTGCGAGCGTAACAAACACATATAGAACTTATGATAATTGTAGGGAAATCACTTTATGGTTATTTAAATTTTTTTGGCTATTTCCCTGTTTTTACTACGACAGTTGGACAGAAGTTAATCATCACTTTTTAAGCATAACTATGAAAGAACTGATTTGAAATTACATTAAATGATGTGTTTTTTCTTAAGCTTTTAACTGTCATCTAAAATATACAGTGAAAGTGCAATAAATTATATTGTTTCCTAACATCCGTACGTTTTATATTTAAAAATGTTTAATTACTCAAAGGCATATCAAAAAAAAGAAAAACTAAACCTAACGTTTTATAATTACTATATATTTTTTATTTAACAAAACTACAGAATTTGAGTTTGTTTTTCAGAGTGCCGAATACTTATAAAATAAATACTTTCACCACTTAGTCCAATTAGTGATTTCGGTATACGATTTGTTGATCCGTTATCCATATAAAACATGATAATCAAAGGAAAATGTTTTCAATTCTGAACATTTAATCATAACTACGGAGGAATCGATTTTAAAATATAATGAATAAAGTGTAAGTCAAATAAAATATATTATTTTATTAACAGCTACGAATTTTAGATTTTGGATTGTTTCACTCCACTACTCTATTTAAATAACTGGATAACAAAGATGAGCCTAAATGAAGACCAAATGGAATGCGATTAAATTCAAAGCTTTCAAATGGTGTACTAAAACTTGTTATTCTCTTACTTTCTTCCGCTAATCTAATTTGGTGAAAACTGCTACATAAATCTAAGACTGTAAAATATTTTGCTCCTTCTAGGAAATGATGAATATCATGCAAGTCACCCAGCGGTGTGTTTACTTTCTCTATTTTCTTGTTTACTTCTGAATAATTAATAACTAGCCTATATTTGTCTTCACCCTTCGGTACTAAGAATGCAGGGCTATTGTATGGTGATTGACTAGGCCTAATCTACATGAGGATATAAAAAAGTTAGTGCAAAAGTGTGAATTGTGTAAAAAATGTAAAAGTACAAATAAATATTTAAAAGGACCTGTAGTATCAAGTTACTCGAAGCAGCCTATGGAAAAGTTATACATGGATATATTTGGACCATTAACTAGGAGTAGTAAACAAAACAAGTACTTGCTTATTGTTGTGGATGATTTCACAAAATTTAATTGGTTATTCCCCATGAAAGAAATTAAATCCAATAAAATTCAAGAATTGTTAAATGATCGAATTTTCAGCTTGTTCTCACTGCCTAAAATAATAGTGTCAGATAACGCGTCTTACTTTCAAGCTCATGAATTAAGACAATTTTTCTTTAAAAAAGGAATAATTCATAAAACGACTATACCTTATCAGCCCCAGGGTAACAAAAGTGAAAGGTTTTTACGCAATTTGAAAGCCATATTAAAAATCTATGCACATAACAAACAAAATAAATGGGACAAAGAAATCAGTGAATTGAATTTAGCCATAAACAACAACACATGTGAGAGTACTGGATTTAGTGGATTTGAATTAATGTTTAACCACGCCAGAAACGATCCGTTAACCAACAAGTGGAGTTTGAACGACCTGGTGGAGAGGAATCTCAGTGAAGAAGACCGACTAAAGCAGTTCGAGAAAGCAGTGGACAACCTTCGAAGGATGAGAGATCGCAACAAACACAAGGCGGATGGACAACATGGGAACCCACTTCGCATCGGAGAGCAGGTCTACATCAGATCACGGGTGCAGTCCGACCAAAGCCGAGGATTCCAGGAGAAGCTGCATTGCATCTATGAGGGTCCGTACCAAGTGCTAGCCCAGCTGAGTCCAGTGAGCATATTGGTGCAGAGGCTGTCCAATCCCAAAGAAGTGCGAAGAGTGCACATAAAAGATGTCAAGGTCTAAAGAAGTGAATAAGATTATTCTTGAAGGTGGTAAATATGAGTTGGTAATGTATGAAGGGTTATGAACTTTAATTAATGATGTATGTTTTCAGCAATTAATAATTTTCAGGTTATAAAAAAAAAAAAAAAAAAATTTTTTGTGTAATTAAATAGATGGTTAAACAAGGTTACTTGATATATTTGAAATTTATTTAAAATGTATTATTTGATTATTGAAGTTGATAATGAATGACTAATTTTGTTTACATGTTATTTGTCTGTTTGTAAATAACGGATTACTAATGCTCATGTTGTATTTCAGTTTCAGAAAAGTGAAATTAGTATATTAATTATGTATTTTCAGCAAAAGAATGTTATGTCATGTAAATATTTGATGATTGTTAGATTAAAATTGTTAGATTAGAATTTGTTAGATTAAGACTGTCAAAGTGATTACTTTTAAAGTTTAATGAAATTTTTAGGTTCGAATAAATTGCTTGGTGGACAAAAGTAAACAAAGAGTAAACAAATTTTATTTATGTAAATTATATTGAGTAGTTAATTATCCATGAATATTATGTATTTGAAATTTAATCTGTATTTGTATTCTTGTTATATTATAAGTGTGTTAAATAGTACAAGAAAGAATTTTGAGCTTCTAGAACAAGATGTAAGTTGAAAAATTATGTATTTTTTTTAATTGTAATGTATTTCCAATACCAGTTTCCAGCCAGTTCCTATTGTTTGTAAATAACAACAAAACAAAACACAACACTGAAAGGAGAAGCAAATGGGAAAAATTTTCAAATTTGATTTGTTGGTGAATTGTTTTAATATGAGTGGACTTACGCACCCCAACTTTTTTTTCTTTCTTCTTTTGTATCCAAGCACTTATGGACTGCGAAACTCCTGGTTTTCACCAAGCGGAACGACACTGAGCACTCATTTTGAAGCACTTCATTGAAAGGGAAAAAAAAAAAAAAAAAAAAAAAAAAAAAAAACAATTCTTTTGAATGGCTCTCCGATCTACATACATTACATCACATGGAACACGCAACAGAGCGTTGTATGTCAACACTGTCTAATGCCTTTTTGGTTAACTGTTGTTTATGTGAGACACTTGCTGTGGGCTGGAGGATGCAGTGTGACGACGGCCGTAGTCAACCCAAAACCGGTCTAGTTTATCGATCGGCCATGCAGTCAGCTGTTCTGATGAGGGGACAAGCTGGCGGTCCCGTTCTTCTGCTGATGTACAATGGACTGGGGACAACAATGACTGTCAACAATGGACTGGTCTTGTGCTCTTGACCCGAGTTTCAAGTGACTGTGATAACCAATTCAAATGTTGTAGTAGTTTGTAAGATGGTAGTTTAAGAGAGAAACTTTTTGTTTGGAGATCTGAAAAAGGAAAGGGTTAGGTTAGCTTTGAAAGAAATGGTTGTTAAGGTTAGAAAATATTATGTCCTTTTAGAGATGTGATGATGATAGGGTTTCAAAAAAAAAAAAAATTTTTTTTTCTTGTGAAGGGGGAAAATAATGTAACAATTGTTAATTGTCTCATTATAATGATTTTAGAGAATTGTGTCTAGAAAATGTTAAATATTGTAAGAACTGAGAGATTTAGGTGTTTGGTTCTTTGACCAAAAGTTTTCAATATAAATTCTCCAAGTTTTGAGAAAAATTCAGAATCTTCCCCTTTCAAATAAAAAAGTAGTTTTTTCCCATTTAAATTAGCTAAATAACCAGTATATTCACGTTGTTAATTTCCTGTCAATTTCATGCGACATGTTTTCTGAAGTCAACATGTTTGGTGGGCCTTACCTGTTCGGTTGTCCTGGTTTAGAGGGTTCTTATTGGTTGATTTTGCTTCTAGAGTAAGGAGTGGGAAGTAATCTTTTGGCGAGTGACCACGTTTGTTCTTCACGGCGATTTTAACCGTTCGGAGTCTTGTTTTCCGGATCGGCAATTTTCCTTGTCGCTAGTGTGTGTGCGAGCGTATGTCGCGCTTTGTTTGTGGTCACGTTGTGGGTTAAAACCTCCAGGACAGCTACGTAAGTAATTTTTACAAGTTTTCTCTAGTTAGGTTTTTCAGTAGGGTTTTAGTAGATAGGGTAAGATCCACCAAGCATGCGCGGTTAAAATCGCCGTGAAGAACAAACGTGGTCACTCGCCAAAAGATTACTTCCCACTCCTTACTCTAGAAGCAAAATCAACCAATAAGAACCCTCTAAACCAGGACAACCGAACAGGTAAGGCCCACCAAACATGTTGACTTCAGAAAACATGTCGCATGAAATTGACAGGAAATTAACAACGTGAATATACTGGTTATTTAGCTAATTTAAATGGGAAAAAACTACTTTTTTATTTGAAAGGGGAAGATTCTGAATTTTTCTCAAAACTTGGAGAATTTATATTGAAAACTTTTGGTCAAAGAACCAAACACCTAAATCTCTCAGTTCTTACAATATTTAACATTTTCTAGACACAATTCTCTAAAATCATTATAATGAGACAATTAACAATTGTTACAATATGTAAAACACAAACTTAGACCAACCCTTATATGAGACTTGTTCGTGTTTAATCAATCAGTCGAGAATGTCGATACAGTTAGAGTATGCAAGGATTGTTGAGCGTTTCATCTCTAACCCTCTCAGTAGTGTATCTACATTGTTAGCTAGAGCCAAAGGAATGCCATCTATATACAGGGCGGAAAAAATATTGAATCTATTTCACAACAACGTTATTTTTTCCATATTTAATTTGATATTTTATTTTCTTGTATAATTTTGTTTCATAAAGTATATATTTTGATTTAAATAATTTACTTGACACTGTTAAATAGCAGAGGAATAATGTGTTCACATTTGTTTCTTTGAAATTCAAATGGCCGCTACTCAGGAAAGAATAAACCTTTTTAAGTCCCGTTTGCGGCAATTAATTTCTCTTAAATAGACCTTACATTCTAAAATGTTATATCAAACTCGACCTAGGCTTATATTGAAGATTTTCACTCAACTTGTCATGGGTCGTCTCACTGAAAAGATGTAATGTCGCTAATGATGTCAAAAAGTATGTTCTTTGTAACCATGATCATGTACAAGATATCACTTTTACAATTGAAGTCATACAAATGATAAGAAAGCGTTTCAATTTTTTTCACCCTGTACCTAAAATACTTTATGATTGTATTTTATTTATTAATATTTAGTATAATCAAAAAATATATTTTGTTTGTATTTTACCATTTCAAATGCTTTACTGAGATACAGCATTGCCACTCGATTCAAAATAATATGTAATTACTTAATAAATAATTATTTGATTTTATTTACGATAGTGTTACCGCAATAATTAATGGTTAAAGTATTAAAATACTGACAAGTTGATTACTATTGCTAAGTTTCAAACTTGAGCACAGAACAGTTTGTCTGTACATAGTTACAGTCGTTTTTCCCCCCACCCACCGTACATACGGAAATCGATTTATTCATTCAACCCAGCGCACGTACCACTCTGGAATGACTTTTCTGAACCACACTATAACTTCGAATAGTTATAACTTATTTGAAAAGAAATATACAAGTACTCTCCTACCCCTAACCACCCCACACACCCTAAACAACGATGAACAGGCATGTCTCGTACTATACAATATGCAGTCAAATGAAAAATTACTATTGGGGAGCAGAATCGAAGATAAGATTACCGTTATTTTTGCTTATGCTACACTCGTTGGGGGGGTTTTGATTTAACAATGTTTTCGTTCTCAGCAAGTCGTCAATAAATGAGGGTAGGTAAAGTTTATATGTAGTTAATGTACAGGGGGTCACGAAGGGGTTGGGCTGCCTATTAATTTTAGATTACATGTGTCATTCTATGTTAAAAATGCAGTGTAAAATTTTTTCAATGTCCGCTTTGTTTAGCAGCTAGACGCAATTTTGTTTTTTTTTCATTAAAAATTTTATATCTTTTTTGTTTTATTCAAGATTGTTACAAAACTTGGTGAATAGGTTTATGTTATAAATTCGTATCAAATGAAAAAATATCTTCATTATTTTCAAAATTGCAGGCCATTTTGTTTTTATTTTAACAAATATCTACAACTGGTTTTATAAAAAAATTCGAGTCAAAAAACTGTTTTAAAATATCTTTACCAATCCAGTGATACCTCATTTGTAAAAATAGGTTAAGAATTAACAATTTCATGAATTAACCGTAGTTAACATGCAAACTAAATGGCTACTAATTTGACAGAATTTGACCTATATGTGAAATAAGGTTAGATCATAACATTTTTATTACTTAACCAATTTTTACAAATGAGGTATCATTAGAAAGGAGAAGTTGTTTAAAACTCGTTTAATGTTTTAAAAGAATTTTATAAAACCAGTGGGATTTTTTAGATATTTGTTAAATATCAAAAAATTTATTGACATTTTAAAATAATATAATAAATTTTTTAATATTTTAAATTAAATTATAATTTTTAGCATGAACCTATTTACCCAGATTTGTAAAAATTGTGATAATAACAACATATATACTAATTGTTTTATGAAAAAAAAATAGAATGCCGTCTAGCTGCTAAAAAAGCGGATATATTAAAAGTGTTATTCTGCATTTTTAGCACTGCAAAATCACACATAGAATCTGAAAACTCATAGGCATCCCAACATTTTTTTAACACCCTGTATACAGACTGTTGGACTAAACAAATTCATTAACTTGCGACTACTTCCTTTAAGGTCAAAGGCACTGATATTTTTTATTTCTTAAATAAACAAATCATTACTCATTTCAGTTGGCAATTTCATGGAAATGTTTTAATAACTTATCATCAATTTCTCATGTACGATGATATGTCATCACAATGTCATTCTTAACCGCAGTTAATCACGATTATCGTATTAATGTATCATCGTATGTACACGCAACCAAACTCTGTTATATACAACGAAGTGTATGTGGGTTTCGTACATTCCACCCCATAAAGTAAGAATACCTTTTCATCCAAGCTGTGATAAATGGATCCTGTCATCGTTTTTTCTGTATTTTGCATAATGTCATATCCTTTATCTTTCAGTTCTCACTTTCATCGAGGCTTAAACAAAGGACAATATAGATGATTCTGAGAATAAAGAGAAGCCCTGTTAAGCCTAGCGCGCACTACTCTCCATCCGGGCTTTAGTTGGCAGTACGAGCCATATGAGCGGCCGCGGGGCGACTACCCGTCCTGACGACATTCGGTGATTCGGATTGTAGCTGTCGCCTTGAATTATTTTTATTTCGCTTTCATTATTATTCTGTCTTCAGGCTCTGCAGGACTCAAGTGCAGAGCTTAGGCTATACTCGTTCCACCTTTCTAATAAATGTCCTACATTGTATTACTTTTAGTTTTATTTAATTTTTTCCTACTTCGCCGTAATTTTGGGGGTTTTGTAAGAAAAACTAACATTTACATTTTTGAAGGTAGGATGTTAGTTAAAAAAATAATGAAAACAATGCAATAAGTTGTAACATCATTATAGTCTATATTAAAATAGTATTTTCTAATAGTATAATGATTACAAAACCTTCGTATTAGTAATTAATGCTAACATACGGGAAAATGGGGTCCTCATATGGGGAAAAACTACTATAAGTGTACGTAATTGTTAATGCCCTTTTCCCTTGAAGCTGGTGAAAGTCCTGCAATTCTCACGGTGACAGAAATAACCCAATGCTGTGGCGTTCATGTAAACGGAAAATGAATATATTCCTCTTCTGTCCCACTTGATAATTCAGTTCAGTGACTGTCGGTTCTCGGCTGGATTAGGGTGTTTCTCGATACAGTTGTGCATAGTTTAGGTTGTTTTAGTTTAAAGTCTGAGTGAGCTTTGTTGTTAAAAATGAATTTACGTGGGAGGGGCAAACCCATAAAAAGCGGAGACAGATATACAGTGTTGAACGTTTTTAGTACTTTAAAACGTGTTACCCTAATGCAAGTATTAGATTTATAGTTGAAAAAACAAGTGAGGCTACAGGGACAAGCAAACGTTCGATATACAGAATTAGAAATGAAGAACTAAAAGGACATGTGCGTACCCCAAGAAAGAGTCGTAAAAAGGTGGTTTATAGAAACTGTAGAGCGTTAAAATACGGTGGTTTCATAATAAGTGCTATTAAAGGAATCGTGCTCTCGTTCTTTGCAAAAAACTTGCCCCCAACATTAAACGCTGTTTTATCTAAGGCGAATGAAGATCCAAACTTACCTGACTTTAAACGAACTACTTTATGGGAACTTCTCAAAGATTCAGGATTCTGCTTCGAACGGCGTAATAAGAAGTCCTTACTATTGGAAAGAGAGGATATAATTGTATGGAGGCACTCTTATTTGAGACAGATTCAAGAGTACAGAAGACAGAAAAAGTATATTACTTACCTCGATGAAACCTGGGTAAATGTCGGACACAAAGTAAACAAAGTGTGGGTAGACAAGACTATAACTACTCCAAAAGACGCTTACATGGCGGGATTAACTACTGGATTGAGAGATCCGACCGAACGAGGGCCTCGGTTCGTCATCACACACGCCGGAGGTGAAAATGGTTTTGTGAAGGAGGCAAAAATGGTATTTCTAGCAAAGAAGGGAAAGGAAAATTACCACGACGAGATGGATGGTCCAAGATTTGAAAAACGGTTCGAAGACCAGCTTCTACCAAACCTTCCATTAAACTCAGTCATTATAATGGATAACGCTCCGTACCATTCGGTGAAAGTTGAAAAGGTGCATAACACAACATTTAGAAAAAAAGATATTAAAAATTGGCTTAAGGAGAAAAATATAAACTTCCCTGACGACAGTTTAAAAAAAGAACTATTGAATGAAGTACGCAAAGTTAAGCACTTGCACTCGGCATATGTCATCGATGAGCTCGCAAAAAAAACACGGATTTTCAATTTTACGTCTACCTCCATACCATTGGGAACTCAACCCTATAGAGCTTGTTTGGAGCCAAGTGAAAAGGCACGTGGCTATGCACAATACTCAGTTTAAAAAAGATTTAATGGTTCAATTGATTGACAACGCATTCGATGCAGTTACAAACGAACAGTGGAAAAACTATTGTAATCACGTTGAACATATCGAAGACAACATGTGGAAGGCTGATAATCTGCAGGATGACATTGAGCCCTTCATTATCCAGCTGGGCGTCTCGTCCGATGAAGAATCCGCCTTGAGTGAGGCTGACGCCTGTTCAACAACCAGTGAAATGTCTGGAGTAAATCAGTTAGAATAAAGGTAAACCTCTTAATCATTCTGCAAGCTTATTTAATTTAATACAAATTGTATAGATAAATAAATCAAAGAACTTCGGCTTTACTTACATATTCGGTGTAATAAAACTATTGGAAAAATAAGTGGATGTTACCATTCACCTAACGACAATAGCACAATGATTTTCTTTTTTTGTCATTGTGTATTTATATTTGGTATTGTAGTATAAATAATATACAACTGTTCATTCAATGGAATTATTGCGCTTATCTCAGTTGTTAATACCATTTTAGCCTTAGTGATTTTATCGATTTTAACGACACAATTTAATTTCGCATCATTCTAATGCACTTTATTGCATACAGTTTTAAATAAAAAAGAACATATATTACGTTTTAATTAATTTAGTACCTAAATAAAAGCAGAAACACTATGGTGGCACTGCATCACTTATAAATAAAATTATAGCTCATGACTTGTGTGACTCCTACCGCCTAAACTAATCTTCCCAAGTGATAACTTAAAATTACAAAAATTAACGTTATCTATTTTTGTACAACTTTCTCGCTTGACAAAATTTCTTGACCGAAAAATAAAAAAAAACCTCGCTTACTATTTTTTTATGTTCTTCTCAATTGCGTTTCAATTATGAAAGCCTAGAACAAATATATAACAAATGTATATACACTTCTTGGTGTCACATTAGGAAAGGCAGTTTTATAATCTTTAATTTGGTACCATTTTCAAAATTCTATGTGCACATTAAAATCGCAAGTGAAAAAAAATCAATGATTTTACTGGCCCGATTTCCTCGTTGCTGACACCGCTCTATTACAGTGAACCCGTAGGGCGACCGATGTCAGCAGTGTGGCTAGTAGTACGGAAACTCCATTTAAAATACACTAGCATAGCCTTTCCCGTACTGCCAACTAAAGCCCGGACGGAGAGTAGGGCGGCACGGCACGGATGGGCGGTACGGCACGAACGGCATTTTTAAGGGGGGGTGCGCGCATTAGCCACGGACGGACGGGCGGTACGGCACGGACGGCATTTTTAAGGTGGGTTGCGCGCATGGTCAGTCTGCGAGATCAGTGTGTGCGTGGCTGTAATGGATATTGATGAGGAAGTGGTGATAGTTAGTTTAATTCTGGCAGAAGAAGAGGAACAGACTAGAAAGAGGAAGACAAGATTTTGGATTCATAACATTAACAGGAAAAGGCTAAGTTTTGGTGAGTTTCATACCTTGTTTCCTGACCTTGTACACGATGATGTGAAGTTTTTCCAATATTTCCGGATGACGCACGAAAAGTTTGAGTGTCTTCTAAACCTTGTGAAAGAGGAGCTATTTAGAGAAAAAACAAAATTTCGAAGTCCAGTGGAGCCATTGGAAAGGCTAGCGATTTGTTTGAGGTAAGTGGAATGAAATAAAACGTAAAAATTTTTTATGTTGCATATAAATGTTTATATACAAATATTAAATAGCTTGATAGTTTTGCTATTAAACATGTTCGAATAAATATGTTCTTTTTACAAAAAAATACTGACTCAGTTTAGAAAACCATAAATATCTTAAACTTTATTTAAATATAAATTATTTAAGAAGTAGCTCCTTATGCAGTAGGTGAAATAAAATGAAAGTATCGTAATTTGTTTACGGTATATACTGCATAGCAACTAGTAATAAAATATTTTCCGTTATTGTACCTGGAACTGAATAAACTGGAATATGATAATAAACAAAAGATTTAGTGCAGTTAAAACTGATTTTTTATTTCTGTATTGGATTATGAACTAATAACAAATTCAATGTTCATCAAACAAAGATTTTAGAAGCACAGTTTACAATTTTTTTTTGAAAATCATATTTACTGTAGACTCATTACTTTTAATAATTAATACAGATATACAACGCCAATTCTGTAGTGAGATATAAAGTTATAAGATAAATAATTAATAAAAATAAACAAAGACAATCCTGTAATGAGATATAAACTCCTAAGAGAAATTAATTGACAACTCTTCTAGAGTAATATGTGTTATTTTTGGGAGTCCTGCCATCCCCATGTGTAGTAATTTTTGAGTGTGTACGGTTCATTATTTCCCCCCGTAGAAAACTGGCCAGTTGTCTGTAGTGCAGGTTGTTGTGATTTTCCTGGTTGTTGCAGCAGTTGTTCAGTTGTTGTTTGTTGGGAATTAGGTACCGTGATAGAGTTCGTGGATGGTGGTTGTTCACACATTCTCATAGCAATATCCATTTCCTTATCTGATACCAGCTGGAATATTTTTTTCTTGATGTCTATTTGATCTCGTAAAGGAAATCCTTTGACAGTTTTTGCCATAGACATAAAAAATGATGATAAAGGGTCGCTTTCTGCATTTGCTGGTTGACAAGTTTGATGTTTTTTTGCCAAGAATTCTTGTAGAACATTTGCTGCTGTTGTCTCACGGGGATTTCCCGACCTATTTCTTTTTTGTGGGTGTCTAATATTCCTGTTTGCAGATGAAGCACGTGATGATGTTGCTGGCGATGCGCGCGAACCCCGAGAATCATCCGTTGGAAAGTTCGACGTCACTGACACGCTGGGCGAACCCGAAATCTCTGCATTTTCGTCGTCTTCTTCATTATCATCATAATCATTGTTTTGTTGGTCTTCCTCATTTACAATTTCATTTCTTTCTTCTTCGTTTTGAATAGCAGGACTGAGAGCTGCTGTGAAATTTGAATTACGATTTTCTTCATCTATAATGTATGGTACGAGAAATGTTAGTTCTTGTTCATACTTTGGTGGTTTGATGTGTTTCGCAGCCTGGCCGCTTTTTGTTCTACGGCGCTGGAGAGCTTTCCTGTGATTGTCTCTAACTTTAGCCCATCGGTCCTTGCATTCAGCACCTGAAAAACGCGAGACATATAGGCACCAGGAACCTAATTTTCATGGGTTTTAAAAAGGAAAATGCAATTACATTTTTTCGATTTGAGTAAAGTACACCAATAAAACACTTTGGTGTTTATTATATATAATCGAATATAATCCCTAGTTTCGATTATAGGGAAAAATAGTTGCAATAGAAAAATTGATTATGGAGTAATTCAAGGCAGCACACTTGGGCCTCTCCTGTTCTTAATTTACATTAATAACTTGGGAAAAGTAAATCTAGATAATGGTCAACTGTTCCTATACGCCGATGACACGGCTTTGTTGTTTGAAGGAGCCAGCTGGGAGGAGGTTTTCGGCTCTGCTGAGCGTGGCTTGCTTACTGTCAAGCGATGGTTTGATCAGAATCGACTCACTGTAAATTTACAGAAGACAAAGTGCTTGCCAATCTCTTTAAGGGCTGATCGTGATCCGATAAACATTAATTTGCATCTTCATACATGTGGTGGTGGCCTTAATGGATGTGTGTCTTGTGAGGTTGTAGAATGTGTGAGTGAGTTTAAGTATCTCGGTATCGTGTTTGATATGCGTTTAAAATGGGTACCGCACATACAACAGCTTAGGAACAAATTAAGAAAGTTAATATTTATGTTTTCAGTGCTCAGTAAAATCTTAACGCAGGATCTTATTAGAAACGTTTATTGCGCCTATGTACAATCTCTACTTCAATATGGCATAATAGCGTGGGGTGGTACATACAAATCGTCTTTAAGTGCTTTGGAAACGACACAGAAAGCAATTATTAAAACAGCTCTCCGCAAAAGTAGGAGATATTCAACAGATCTTTTGTTTAATGAATTTAAAGTCTTTTCCCTTACACAACTGTATGTTAGAGTAATGGCTACATATATTTTCAAAACCCCAACCGTAGTTAATAGACTTGAAATCCACAGCCATTTTACGAGAACGTCAATAAACCTTAGAATCGCGGTACCGAAAATTACAAAATCAATAAACAAAACAAATCCTTCTTATATTGCTAACGTTTTATACCTGAATTTACCCAACCATATCAGAGCTCCAGCTCCATGCTCAATAGGTACATTCAAAAAATGTGTGAACAAATGGCTTGTTGAGGTAGGAAGGGAAAATATATACAATCTATTAATATCTATGTACACTGAATAACGTTAAATATCTAGTTGTGTCGCCATATACAGGCTTTTTTCTGGGTTTATAAATTTCAAACTTTAACTTATGTTGGTGCTTGAAAGGTGGGGGGGGGGGAATGTTGTCTGTTTTGTGTGTATGTTGGTGTGCGTGTGCATGAGTGCGTGCGTTTATTTATTAATTTATCTTTTTTTATTTATTTATTTATTTATTTTTTTTATTTTTTTTTTATTTTTTTTTTTTTATTTTTTTTTTTTTTAGTGTGGGGTGAGGTATGTGTGAGGTGTGAGTGTATGCGTGTGAGGTTTGATTGTGCGTGTGTGGTTTTTAAGTGCGTTTGTGGTATGATTGTGCGTGAGAGGATGTGTGTGTGTGGTTGCATGTGCTGTGTTTTTTGGTTGGTGTGTGTGATATACAGTCACTGTGCTTGCGCCCATTATTTATGCTAGGTGTGTGCGTATACGAAGGTTATGTCAGATAGTGTATTCAATTTGTGTATTCTAAACGTGCATGTGTGTGAGGAGGAGTCGGGTGCGTCTCTCTTAGGTATGTGTGATCTTTCATGTAAGTGTCTATGCTGTAGTGTATGAATGTGTAATGCTTTGTGTATCAATATTGTGTAATTATGGGCGTGGGCAAGTGTCTGAAATGTGAAATGTGTCCAGGTATTAAGTCAGGTTTTTATGGTAGTTTTTTAGCGGATTACAGTACTCTTTAGTATTATTATTATTAGTTTTTATTTTAATTTTATTTGCTGTGGCTTCTAATGTTACGAAATTTAGTTAATAAAAGTGTATATTTGTAATTTTGTAATTTAAGTAATAATTGTTATGAAACATAAGTTTATTTATATACGTTTATATTTTTTATTTGTTTACATAATAGTAACATTTTAATTTTATTTTACGTCTGGCTGGTAGTGGCCCGTTCCCCTCCCACAGGCATGTGCCCATGAGGGGAACTATTTCCACCGTTTATATGATCTGTATTTTGTAATTGATGTTTTTGGAAATAAAAATGCTTATCTATCTATCTATCTAACTTAAGTTTACAATAAAATACCGAAACATGGGATTTGGATTAATTTGGCCACCCTCTTCCAATCCATGCAAAAAAACCTTTGTTTATGTGGTTCCTGTGGCTGCAAACCTGCGTACTCATTTCCTATGTTATTCTTATGGAGAATTAAAAAAGGTGATATCTCCCTTATTTATTATTAATACATATAGATGCCACTTGGTATGTATCTTCATATCGTCAACATCTATTATTATCAACCCTCATTCCCCCCCTCGCGCAAACTCCCCCCCTCTCCCCACCGGGACTCATGTTATTTTTACAGAGATTAAAGAAAAGTATCATACGATCTCCTTATTTATGATTGCTTCATTTTCTATATGGAAATTCGCTGAGTACGCAGGTTTGCTGTGACGGAGGTATTATATATTTAAGATAAAATAATAACATTTAACACTAATATTTTCCCCTTTTTTAGGTTTCTTGCGACTGGCGCTTCTTACCGCTCTCTGGCATTCTCTTTCAGAGTGGGCTTAACAACAATTAGAGAAATTGTTCATACAACTTGCGAGGCGTTATGGAGAGTCTTGCAACCACTCGTGATGCCAGAGCCTACAGAGTCCATGTGGAAAGAAATTGAAAAAGGATTCCATACGAGATGGAATTTTCCAAACGCCGTTGGAGCTCTTGACGGTAAACATGTTGTGATTGAAGCACCACACAACAGCGGAGCAGATTTCTTCTGCTACAAAAAATGCTTCAGCATTGTGTTATTGGCGTTAGTGGATTCAGAGAAAAAGTTCATTTTCGTTGATGTGGGTGGTTACGGCAAAAACTCTGATGCCAGTATTTTCAATTCGTCTGAATTAGGAAAGAAGTTACAAAGTGGGACATTAAACATACCATCTGCAAAAAAACTACCAGGCACAGATGTGTATCTTCCTCACGTGATTATTGGAGACGAAGCATTTCCTCTCCGAACAAATATCATGCGGCCGTACTCAAGAGACGATGTGCATGGCAAGAGAAGAAAAGATTTGCAATTACCGTATTAGTCGTGCTAGAAACGTTGTTGAAAATGCATTTGGCATTTTGGTACGTAGATTTCGTATCTTTGAAAGGAGACTCTCTCTTTCTCAAGAACACCTAATCACTGTGATTCTTGCATCTTGTTGTCTACATAATTACTTAAAGAAAGATTCGTGTTATTGGACAGAAAAAGACTTACAAATTACAGTTTCAGATGCAAGGTCATTTTCCCCATTGAAAGGCACTGGTGGTTTGTCCGGTTGCGAAGCTATTGCAGTTCGAAACATTTTCAAAGATTATTTCAACTCTGAGTTCGGATCAGTGAAGTGGCAAAAGGAAAGAGCTCAAGTAGGAAAGCTGTGCGTTTGAAAAACTGAAATTATGGTTCTAAGTAAAACTATAATTGTTTGTAAGCAGGAATATATTAATAAAATATATTAATATGTAAAGGAGTTATTGGTTTTTTTTATTTCTCCATAACAATTACATGGGAAATGAGTATGTAGGTTTGCTGCTACAGGGGTCTCATAAATAAAGGTTTTTTAGCATAAACTAGTTAAGAGTTGCTAGTTGTATCTAAATTTCAAGTTTCATCGAATAACATTTATTAATAAGTGAGATATCGAATTTTACTTATTCTCCATAAGGTTAACATTGGGACAACGTACTGTGTTTAGCACTTTGATTATCTCAGTAACCAATGGACGTACCGGGAACTATGATATATCAAATTGTGTGGTTTTTCAAGCTGAATCTAATGGTGATAAGAAAAGTTTAACTTTTTAATAAACCATATCTAAAAAGCTCAAAACACCCATTTTTAGGTACAAAAACCCCCCTTAGGATAGTTCTAGCCACCAGTGGTCACGTGACCGCCCACATGACCCGCTACTTTCCACGACCAGGCCAGTAAAATCAAACATGTTTGAGTTTTCTTGCCGCAAGTAAATACTTACCGCTGGAAAGGAAAGCACCTCTATAAACAGGGTAAGTGTGCAGCAAGTCCTAATGGCAAGTACTTTCCGCCAGCAACTTGCCCTCTCTACTTTCCCCGTCTATAAGCTCCTTAAGTTACACATGCTGCCCTAAGTGATAAACAAGATGATGTATTGTCATTGGAAATTACTCTATGAACAAAATATATGAGCTTTTGCTATAGTTGAGAGGGTAGTCAAAGACTGATTACAAGATTTGAAACTTCCTTTGCTTTAAAGTAATGTGGATAACCTCAAAATTACTGTAATTATGTTATAATTAAAAACTTACCTGACTGTTTCATAGAGGCACCGATCTCTTCCCATATATTTTCACGCCTCACGTTATTGAAATACTCCGGATGCCGCATGTTGTACAGTTCCGGGTATTTTTCCACAAGAACAATCAAATTGGACACATCCATCTTGACAACTGCACTGCTACTATGGTGGAGAACGGCGGAAGTCCCGTGCCGCCCGCCCGGTCGAGACGATGAGTCATCGGTACGGCCGGTACGGCAGCTCGGAATTGTCCTGAAATTCGATCTCCCGGACTTTTTAACAAACGGCGGAAGGTGCCGGTCCGCCGTTGCCGGCCATCCCGCCGTAGTGGGCGCACTCACATTACATTTAATGTTATTTACTTTTAAAAGTTGCCGTGACGGCCGTCCGTCCGTGCCGTGCCGCCGTAGTGCGCGCTAGGCTTTAAGGAGTATTATGTCCGCAATATTGTTTAACATCTCATTAAAGGAAATTTAAATAAATTAATTTAGTTATTTTCGATAAATGAAACGTGTAGTTTGTGAAATCACTAAGGATGTTTTAATTTTTTTATTTTAGAGAGCTGTAAACGTTATTTATTTTCTGTATACTTACTTCTTTTAATGTATCAACAATTTTGTCCTTTCGGAACGTCAAGTAACTTGGTTTAAAAGAGATGTCATTTTAACTTAATTCTACACAATTGACACTTATTTCAGTAATCTTATTGTGTTAATTGGAGTATGCCTGGCTAAAAAAACGTATATGTGTACTCTTAAAAATATATTGCACTTTTATTATATTTCATCACAATGGTTTGAATATCAGCAAATAAAGAAAAGTCATAGGCATTTAACTATAAATATTATCAATACAACCAGCATTTAAATAATTTATTGTTAATGTTATAAACAAGATTATCTCTATCCGATTGGGATAAATTATTAACAATAAAATCTACTTCCACACTGATAAAAAGTAGTTCCACACTGATGATTAGTAATATATTTTATCCGTATGCCTATATACATATTTCCTTATACATAAATATATATTCTAAATATATAAGTAACCAAGCTACAGAAAGCCAGTCAGTATTCAAGGAAGTGAACCTTAAGGCAAGATGTTAATGTAGTGCCTTACATGCTAATGGCTTGTCTTTCATGTTTATTCAACACAGAGTGTGACTGTTGACTTCAATTACGTAACGTATTTCCAGAATAAACATTCATAACAAAACTCTGGAGGAAAATACATATGCTTAAATCCAGTATTTTTTTCTCTGAGAAGGTTTAATATGCAACGAATATTATATCTATAGATAACTATTATTAATAGGCTATACAAATATATGTCAGCTTGTATATATATATACAGTACATTAGGCATTACAATTTAAGCTAACAAATATTACCATTTGCCTATTCGACACGTACTATTATGGTTTTTATTAAATATTCATAATATTACATTTTAAATAACCTGGTATCTTGTTTATTAGCGAAAGTCAAAATTAACTTTTAGCATCCAGATAGATAATTTATAAACTAAGCCCTTATAATAGCTCCTGAAGATTACAATTAAAGAGTTTATTATACATTACGTTAAATTGAGATAATGTTAACACCATTGTATATGCCGTGAGTCATGTGACATCACGTCTGCCTAGGCTCAGTTTAATACAATATCCGATATGTACACTGAATTCCAACCGTTAATTCACCGATAAGTTACAGTTAGAAATATATCATATATCCTGGTATGAATAATTTTGACACCATTGTATATGCCGTGAGTCATGTGTCAAATATATCACGTCCGGCCTGGGCTCAGTTTAATACAATATCCAATATGTACACTGAATTCTAACCGTTACCTCACAGATAAGTTACAGTTAAAAATATGTCATATATCGTGGTATGAATAATGTTGACATCATTGTACATGCCGTGAGTCATGTGTCAAATATATCACGTCTGGTCTAGGCTCATTTTAATACAATATCGAATATGTAAACTGAATTCTAACCGTCACTTCACTGTTAAGTTATAGTTCGAAAATTATCATATATCCTTATGAATAATGTTGACACCATTGTACATGCCGTGAGTCATGTGTCAAATATATCACGTCCGGCCTAGGCTCAGTTTAATACAATATCCGGTGTGTACGCGGAATAATAACAGTTACTTTACCGATACGTCATCTTTGGATATTTCTTTTATGTTATTGAATTAAATAAATAATAATAGTATGTCTTTGTTTATGAGGGTTCCTTTATTTTAAAATGTTATTCCACTGTTGCCCATAGTTTGTTATTAATATATTTTTTAATATATAAATAAATTATAAAATTTATTTATATATTAGTCCTACATATATAAATAAAGTTTATATATGTAGGACTAATCATTTTAATATTTGTAGTTCGACACAAATATCATTAAATATACGTATCTAAGAACATTTAAAAACAATAACCAACGATTTTATAATAATTTTCGCTTTAAATATAAATTTTATGATTAGTTATTTTGTTAATTAAGCTAAAGTGACAAATAATTATCTGGTTGTTCATCAACACCTTCGTTGATTTTACTGAAAAACGCTTTAAATAGAGCCAGTGAAGAAAGAATTATTACCAACGTTTAGAAAAAACAAAGTTATTTGAATGGAATGCCCAGATTTTAAGGGTAGAAAGAGGGTTATTGTGTACGTTTACAAAACAACTTACTAGTAAGCTTGTGCTACTTTAATGGAAAACATTTACTTAATATTTCCAATATTATATTTTTATGCATTGAATATCGAGAATGTTTATTTTTAATATAATTACACATTATAACGATAACTTAATATATATAGTATTATACATTGATGTATTTTATAACGACTGACGCTGCAATAGATGAAACTGATACATATATTATTAGAATTATTAGAAAAATAATACATTTCTTATTCTGCATAAAAATTACTTTTTCAATATGCGCATGTTGAAATATTATCATTTGGAGAGATTTTTTCTAATTTAATCTAACTGTGATAGTAATTGTAGTTATTCAGAATAATATATACCACAAAGTATAAGTTATCTTTGGATTCTAGTGATATTTTTCTACTAAGTAAGACCGTACTAAGAGTATTCATTTATATGTGCAAGTTTGAACAATAAAAGAAGTCACGTACACCACTTTACGTTATTTCATGAAATACATATCCCTACCGCTTGGAGAGTTGCCACATACCGGCTAAAGTGTATTGAAGTATTTCATTACTTAGTGCTATGAACATGTTTTATCTCAAAGAACGTCTCCTCTTACTGACACGGCTTACTACAACTATTAGGTTAGTATTATACTACTATTTGTATGGATACATAGACCCAGTGGTATCACTGACAGTAGAATGTGTCACAGCAATCATTTTTGCAATTGGTTTATTAATATAAACTGTTTTACTTTTCTGTTCATCTATATATTATGTAGCAAAGTTTTCTATTGATAAGTATTAAAAAAACTCAGACATAATTAATTCGAAACATTCTGTTTACTTTTTTATAATAATCAACATCAAAACAAAAATCAGCTGTTACTCATTGCAAATAACATATTTAGAAACATTACAAAAAGATAAACATTTCCCATAGATAAACAAAGACCTCAATTTAGTAGAACATATCCAATGCTACTAAAGCATTAAAAGCTAAAAATTAATTTTTATATTTAGCAATAAAGATGAAAAAAGCGTTCCTTACAGATATTTTAAGACATTTATACTCAATTAGTTAGTTTACTAACTAATTCCATTACTAAGTAATTATAATATACATTTGTGAGTTTAATCAACTCCAAGGAGTTGCGAATGCCTTTAAAGACTCACAGGCAAAGATAATGTTACAAAATGTGTAATATTAGATGTAACAGGTGAATTTTGTCCTTTACCAGTACTATCATCCATATTTCCCAAGCTGTCAGGAAGGGAAGCCCATAAACGGTGAACTGAAACTGTGAATATTTTATTGAGAAACACCGACTTTTGATGTGGAATAGACATCTCAGAAGATTCATATCGAGTGGAATGAGAATTGATCTGAAAAGAAACGAAAATGATCAGATATGTACCTAGTGGATCCAGATTTTAGCACAGCGAGCAGGAAAGCAAGGACATGATACTGTCAGAGTTTCTTAGGTTTAAAGAGATATAGATGATTGAAGAATTTTGTGATATGAACATTGCACCAGAAACTAAAGTTAAAATGAATATAATGATTTTAAATTGCTGTAACTTGTCAAAGCGTTCAACAGGCATGTCATATATTACAATTTCACAATAGATTAAGTGAGAGAAAATCAGAGCAATAACTAAAATAACTTGTATGCCAACATTTAAATAAGGAGCAAGAATATAAATCCCAAAAAACAGTCTGTTACATTTCTCAGTGATTGTATCATACAACCCATAGCTCTGTCAATCAACAATCCTAAATTCTTTACTTTATCTATAGAGTCTATGTAATGGTCAATACATAAATAATAAAGTACACAAAATTATAACTATCTAAAAACAAACAACTATAGTTTAATAAACTTTAAACCATATGAAATATAAGTTCCCGCATGGGGCGGATCTTCAGCTAGTTATATGTGAAGTACTAATTTTTCAGGAAAAATACATACTATACTTACAAAAAGCTGCAGACAAGTATTCAAAACACGTAAAATATTAAGTCCTACAGTCTTCCACATTCTACACGTCTTGAAGAAACACGTATTGACAGTAATCATATGAGAACAAAGCAAAATATTCACACATATATTACATGACTTTTTCTAAAAATCTTAACAGCTTTTCATTTGACAAATACTTGACTTGTATTTTTTGTTATACGATGTTACTTGACTTCTACTGACCAGAATTGTATATACTTTCAAAACAATTTCTTAAATTTACCGGACCAAACCATAAAAGTCAACTGTTTTATTACTTACAAAGTCATCCTATCTATATCAATAAAAAATTATTTCCTTATTTAAATGAATATTATTATTGTGAAAAAATCCGTTTATTAAGTTTTTTTTCCAGATTACATATAAATAAGATGTTTTGCTGTTTTTGAAACTGGTATGAGATTAAAATTTAGAGGACAATAATAATTATGGTAAATATTTAAGAACGGAAAGTCATAACTTGGTTAACAAATGAGACATAAAGAGAATAGGCAATACACAACAAGTAAAAGGCAAGTAATAGGAAATCCAATTTACTTGCTCCTTAAATTAGCCACTATCGACAGAGAGTAAATTAACTATTATAATAAACTTTATAGTTATCAATAGTTCTTTTACGTTAGCATTGTTTAATTCGCTTACTTTGGTAGTTTATAACGTACTTTGGGTAAGTTATAAATAAAACCCATTATATATAACTTGCTTATTTGCCTACCGTATACCTAGAACTCTACTAATCCTTATATCCTTATTTCTACTGATATTGTATGAGAATAATTAACAACATCTTACATTCTCATATTTATTCTTAAATAACGTTGGAACGCATGTAAATATTGTAAATAGTTTTTTAACGTGTTTTACAACTAAACCTTTTGGGATCCACCTAACCTTATGAGGTATGACTAGTTAGAACTGATTGGATTGCTAGGAGAAATTATTAACATTCATTAGTAAGACGACGATTGTAGGGGTGATTATGAGAGGCAAATGACTGTAGATGAACGAATGTAGTCATGGCTACTAACTAAGGTAGAATGTTCCTCAGAAAGAGCTATTTATTAATATCCCAATAGCCAGGGAATCTAGGAGACCTAGAGCTCTGCGTGAAATCCAAATGCTGTTGGTCCGATTGGCAGCTAAATGAAAAGCCTGGACCAAAAATGCACAATATTTGTGACTATCACCAAAAATGGACACCTCAGACCTTCCACTTCAATGGCAACGATTGAGCGGATGCCATGTGGGTATTAAAAGAGCCGAGGATAGAACCTATCGCCTACAGTATTTTGCACCTCTCATTTGGCAACGGTTTACGGATAAGACATTACATGGTTTGGATGGTGTTCAGTGTTTCTTTGATGACATAATAATCCAAGGCAAAACATCTAAAGAATTACTTCATCGTATTCACTTAGTACTTGAACGTTTGAGGATTCAAAATCTAAAGCTAAACAAGGATAAAATGTTCTTTTTCCAAAAAAGTATTCAGTATTTGGGTTACATTATTGATAAAAATGGACTTCATAAAACCCAAGAAAGAGTAGAAGCTATACTTAACAGCAAACGACCAGGGAACATAATTGAGTTACGTACCTTTTTTGGGGGCTTGAAAATTACTACAAATTTATAAATCATTTAGCCACCATCCTAATCCTTTGAATTCACTTCTTAAAAAAGGCAAACATTTCGAGAGGACAGCTGAATGTAACAGAAGCTTTAATAGACTAAAAAAAGAAATAACCAGTGATAACGTACTAGTGCTTTTCAACCCGAATCTCCCATTGGTTCTTGCCACAGATGCATCACCTATTGGTCTGGGAGCAGTTGTGTCCCACAGGAACGATGATGGCAGTAAAAGACCAATAAGCTTTGCTTATAGCACCTACAAAAATACCATTTCGGATATTATATTTTCACCTCATTTTTGTATTTTCACATTCTATAATATCCTTTATCAGTGTGTGTAGTATGTCAAATTATAATACCAACATTCTGACGAAATTTAAAATATTGTCCTCACTTTCTCAAATCAAGAAACAGAGCTAAATAAGCACCAACATCTTTTCTTCTTTGATTAGTTGGATAAACCTAATTAAGTTTACTTCTTTGACTTCCCTGCGGTATAACAGAAGTTTCTTTTTGTCCATTTAAAACCCACCCATGCACATACGTTGGTATTGAC